>VDFB02270651.1:444554949-444634995 GCA_007258455.2 Sequoia sempervirens
ACTTCTGCACCATTATCGTAAACAACATTAACAACACATAATCTCATTTAATAGCTCAACATAATAGAATAATACTGAATAGAATTGGTTGTTCATCTGTAATATCAACTATTTGGAGCATGATATAACTACAACACATTCCACAGTGTAAAATTGTCATTGATTTGCAATTTGTAGCAAGCACTAGGTAAAGGAAAACAAATACTAAACCATACAAATAAGTACAACTTAGATCAAGCATATATCCATCGAGGAGCCAAATTTATAAGCATCTAAGGGCTTCTATGATAGATTTAACACATAACATATAAGATCCTTGATAACATTGCTTTTACAATCTCATCAATATGTTTCTAACCCAATACTACTTATCAAATCCTTATACAAAACATATCCACCTACAATCCCATTCAAGCATTTTAATTAATTCCTTGAATTAAAGCTAAAACAAGAATCATACACACCACAACAGTGAGATGAACAAAACAACCCTTGATCATTTTATTCAAAATTCATATATGCTTGTACAATGGAGAGACATGAGTTAAAATTAATCATATCAATTCAAATGCTAGTACTGTCATAAAACATCAAATCCCCATGAATTCAAAACCTAGTACAAAATGACTCAAGACCTAAATTGAATTTTCCCTAAAACCATCAGACTTTACAATTTGCTCTGCAACTTCATCTAGACTCAACCAAAAATATCTAACTTGCTAACTCGTACTTCTGGCCTTTAAATCCTTCTTATCAAAAAAGAAGGAGCAAACAAGTATTGGGCCAGAAAGCACATGTGTCACTAGCTAATTGGACCACCTTGTGATATTCCAAAAAATTGTTACAATAGCAATCTCCCCAAAGAATCTTCTTGTTCATCGTGCTCCCTGAGAATGGTTGATGCAGCAACAAAAAGCTTCAAGAATTTTGCACCTAGACTGTCACCAAAAAACAAAACTGGAATATGTTGTAACTGCAACAACTGATTTTTCAACCGTTAGTAGCCTACTAATTTTCACTCTTCCTCAGTTAAATATACATTTACCCATTTTTGGTACTCTTCATCAGTTGGCCAATCAAAATTGATCACCTCATTCACCTTGACACTATAAGATTTGTACTTAACTACCATCTGATTCACTTCTCTTTCAAAAGACTCCAAGAATGAGCTAGTGCTAATGATTTTTTCCATACAGCTCACCAACAAATCATAATCTGACTTCCCCCATTTTTGAGGGT
This sequence comes from Sequoia sempervirens, assembly GCA_007258455.2. Taxonomy (NCBI): domain Eukaryota; kingdom Viridiplantae; phylum Streptophyta; class Pinopsida; order Cupressales; family Cupressaceae; genus Sequoia; species Sequoia sempervirens. The sequence continues at coordinate 444,556,189 of VDFB02270651.1, forward strand.
TTTATAGTCCAAACATGATATAAAGGGTCTCTTACACATTTTGTGATTATTGTAGCTTGTGTAAGAGTTCCCATGGATACTGTTGTAATTGTTGGATGCATGAATATGACGTAGGATGAGAAATAAAGAAGGTATAGCTTCTATCCTCAATATTTTTGTGAAGAAAAGCATGTAAAATGAGAGGTTCAAGCCTAGGTTTCAACAAAATATGTATGGGAGATCTGATTTTATGATTTTTTATCCATGTGCAGACCTAATGGGTTGTTTCTGAACACTGAATATAAATGATACACACACACACATAAACACACACACACACACACATATATATATGTATTTATGTATATATGTATATGTATTTTTAAATGTAAATGTAAATGCAATTACTGGATGCTCTTCTAAAACAATAAATGCAACATATCATTAAAGAAATCTATACCTATGTATATAAATGTGTATTTCTAAATGCAAGTGTAAATGCAAAGAGCATATGGTTTTGTAGTGTTATAGATACAACATATCCATAAATTGATGTAATTGGAATTCTAAAGTCTTCAACACATAATATGAAATCGATCAAACTATTAAACTACATGAGAAATAAATGAAAACAGTAAATGCATATGCATGTGTATTTGTAAATGTAAGTGTAAAATAAATAAGAATAATGAAAATTATAAAAGAATACAAGGAAAGGTTTCCTACCTTCTTGGTAGTGATAACCTCCTCCACACACAACCCTTAAAAATTATGAATAGAGGAATATAATCTTTGAAGAATTCAAAGTTGATTATCTCCTACCTAATGCAATTAGTCATTTTATCCTTACAAACATTTATAGTGATTACTAGAGGCACATAGACCAATTCTTCATAATAGAAGAATTTGATCATACTTTTCCAATGATGGCATTATGAGAAAACCTTAGTTTAAATGAATAATTGCTAGCTAAGTTCTTTAAATCATGTCCAATCGTATAAGAGAAGACCACTGCTATGTGTACCTAGATGCCATGGAGAAAGGCTCTTTGGGATCTTTCATCAATCATCCTACCTTAAAACATACAAAAGTCTCCTATCAATTAGACATAGGAAGATTTAAGATGACTTAAAAAAAATATATTTCCAAAGCATAAACTTATGATGACTTAACCAGGCCTAGTACACACTCCGTCCCCATTAACCACTTAGACATATAGAAATTAAATGTAAATTTTCTGCTATTTTTAGTCATGTAGGTGTCCAATAAACCACTTGGTGGTGTTTCCCTTCAAGTTTATTTACTTGAATGAGGAGAAAAATTCCTTTGATTACAATTAGAGAATACATTTGAGGCCTTGGTTGTGTAACTGGTGGACCATAGTCACATTTAACACTTGTTACAAAGTTTGGGAGTTAAAATGTTTTGTGATGGACACATTTGGATGGTAGTAACAATAACTTACAATATATCAAGACTTGATTACCTTACAACTTGTGAAATTATAGCAATGAAATGAGAGATTAATCATAATGTCACCTTAGGATCACATCACCATGAAAGAACTTCATCCAACACCCTTATGAGTGCAGGTACCACCAAATAGGTATTTGTCAGATTTGTCTGCCTCGAGCAAGGGAAATTTAGGAAGAGAAGAGGAAAGTGAGACATGTAGTATGTCTAAAAGAGGGAAATCAACTAGAGGTCAAAAGATTAGAAGAAACTTTTATAAGCACATGGAATTTTTTCTCACTGAAGGAGGGTCATGTTCTTATGATGATGAGAGCATAGGTGACATTGAGGTGCCCTTGAGGTACACACATCTATGGAAAAAATGGGTACCCAAGGAACTTCCTCCAATAAACACTAATTTTTGTGTCAACGAGAGGATATATCGCATAGCACCATCATCATTACATGGTTTGGGCATATTTTACATGGGCAACATAAAGGTCTATTATGACAAAGTTACTGAATTGATGGAGTATGTTAGAGCCTATTACAGTTACAAAGATTGGATGCAACTGGTTTGATATACACGAAGTATGAGTAGGTATGCACTATCAACAAATTATATACAGCTAAAAGATAAGGATCAAAATAAAGGAGTGGCTATGTACATTGATGGAAGGCTAAAATCATCAGGGAATATTGCACGGTTTATAAACAATACACAACTTGGGTCAACAAATAAGCAACCCAATTGCATATTTGAGGCATACGAGGGAAACCGTGTATTCGTATGTGTGATAAAATCAATAACTATAGGGGAAGAGTTGTTAATAAATTACAATTTGAATCACTTAGTTACAAACACAGTTACTATGGGGGTGGTACGTAATATGTACCATTTTACCCAACCTCTAATTAATTACTCCAATATACCATTTTATTCTTATGTTTTTTTTCGTAAGTCTATTGGTTTCATTTCGGTAATGCTTTTTTATATTTAATTTTTGTCACAGCAGGACATTGATCGTACGGAGAAGGCTTCGACCCAGAGCATAGATTGTGATTTATCTTTAGGCGCTTCTACCCTACAGGTTTACCTCATTGTAATTGTAAAAATTAGATACGTGAGCAAAATGTTTTATTATTATTTTTTTGATATGTTTATTGGGTTAATTTGAATAATGTTTTTAATATTCTTGTTGTAGTCGACTGATCGGGGAAAGGAACTGACTGTAGACAAGAGCATCCATACAGAGGTGCAGTCAATATTATGTGATGATGACATCACTTATTCAACAAACCCTCTCGATATGATAAGGAAGACCCAAAAAAAATATAATGAATAAATCCTTAGGTTGTTATTCATAGTGCCTCAAACAGATGAGATAAGAGAGAGGGTTAAAATATTGACTAAGAGATCACTAAACTTGCAAGCAAGCTATCCTGAGGTCTTTAATTATAACATAAGTTCATTCATGGTTTTATATTTTGTACTCTTTTATTTCATGAACTAAAATATGTGTTGTTTTTACAAGATTTTTTGTGTCCTCATGATGCTCCTGGCCATGATCAGGGTACTGCAAGTGCTACCCAAGGAGTAGTGGTTGGTACAAGTGTCCATCCTGATCTTCCTACGCATACATCACATCATCTGACCCAATCATCCATGCCTATATTTTCATCTGAAATGTCGGAAACACATACCATGCAGGCATTTGTTAGTGCACCCTTTGGCAACAAACACATGCTAGAACATGCATCAGGACATGTACCTAGGGATGTAGAGGCCACTAGTACTGGTGATATTTTAGAAGTATTTCCTGGATCTTCCCATATTACTAGTATGGTAACATTGCCAATCACATTTGTGGTGACTGAGGATTTCGTTCCCATAAAGATAGAGAAGGTCCCAGGTACTTTAAAATGTTTTAATTATTATTATATATAATCCAATTGAAATTTACTTATTGATCGCTCTTTTTAGACTATTGATCCCATGATCATTTTGTAGGAAATGATGTTTTTTATAAACATCTAAATGATATTACATTGGAGCTCTTCAGACCACCATGCATACACAGTGGAATGCCCAAAATTGAGATTTAAAAGATGAGCTCATTAACCATTTAGTTTGTGCTCTTCGGTCATAAAACATTCAACTGAATGAAGGTCCTTAAGAAAGCTGGTACCTATCTAAAGTATGTGAGGGACCAATATAGGTCACATTTAGAGAAGAAAAAAAAGTACGAGTGTCCCCCCATGATTTCAGAGAGGGAGTGGAAGGACCTAGTGTCAGATGGAAAGGAGAAGGCTAAGAAGAAAAAAGGAAAGACACCACCGAGCCAATGAAGGTATGTGATACTATCAACAATGTAATTATATACTGATTACTCTTTCTTTTTACATAATCTAACGTATTTCAAAACTTTCATAGGCTGCCTGACACATCGAAGGCAACAAAGGAAAGACTAGAAAAACATGGGCAGCACAAACTTGGCTCTGGTGGCTATATGAAATTAGCCACACAAATTGTAAGTATCAATAAATGAAATATTGTATCCAAATAATAAATTAAAAACAATTTTGTTTTATCACACCATAGAAGTAAAATTCATGATCTTATGCAAAAATGTAGGGCTCTGAATTCAACAGAGTTCCCACAAAAGATGACCTGAAGATTTCCTTCCAGCAAGGCTATGGAGCCATGGCTAAATGCCTAAGAGTCTTATGGGAAAACACAACATTCCACTACATCTGACACATAGGTAAATAAACTCAATAAAGTTTATTTAAAATTGAATACTTGTGCAATCTATTCAATATTAATTTCCACCATAAAGTAATTACATGCCTATTTGTTTTAAACATTCAAGCAATGATAATATTGCACATGACATTGGAATGCAGCCTAGTGAGGGTGGAGCACAACCTATAGATGAAGGTCATGGTGTGCATCCCGGTACTTTAGAGCATGTAGAGCATGATCAACATGTTGAGAATGATCAGGCTAGATAATATCATGAACATGATGTGGCCCCATTAGGTAAAGAGGACCACTCTAAAGTTATTTTCAACATATTTAATTGCAATTGGTGTATTAATTAATGTAACCTTTCATGTTTCAACTTTAGAGCATGTAGAGTGTGATCAACATGTTGAGCATAATCAGGCTAGAGAAAATCAGGAACATGATGTGGCCCCATCAAGTAAAGAGGACCACTCTCATGTTCTCTTAAACATATTTAATTTAAATTGGTGTATTAATTAATGTAACCTTTCGTGTTTCAACTGCAGATCAGGATTTAGAGGGTGTTTAGCATGTTGAGCATGATTCTATAACAGAAGTTCAGGAACACGATGTGGGCCCATCAGGTAAAGAGAACCACTCTAATGTTCTTTTAATTAATGAAATACTTGTAACAATAATAATAAAACATATCAGTTTAACATTTCTTTGTTATTGCAATAGACCCCCCCTTGCAGTGGTGTCCACATCATGAGCAGATGACTAGGCATACATTAAGATCATGAGCAGAGGGCATAACAACTAAAGGGGGGACAAATGATTTAGAAAATGATACTCCACTTCATATTTTTTTAGCTTTAAAAAACAAACACAAAAAAAAGTGATTGTAATCATATCATGACAACCATACCATATTTTTGATAATATGTAAAAAATAAAAGAATGAATATTATATGTTAATGAATGAATGTGAATATGTTAATTAATGAATGTTATATGTTAATGAATGAATGTTATATGTTATTAATGGATGAATGAATGAATGTTATATGTTATTAATGGATGAATGAATGATTACTGTTATATGATTGGGTATGGGAAATTGAAAGTGATGTGAGGGTGGGGGGAAGGGGCCAAATGAGCTTCCATCGTCACGTGGTTGGCCCTGTTAAGTAGAGAATATTAAACTATTCTCAAAAAAAAGAGAAGCTCAATAGGGTAATGCACTTTTCAATATAATAAATGCATCATTTGAAGCATCAAACCAATATGCAAAGATGAAAGAAAGTGCTAACTTTTCACTATGGTGGTAGAAAAATGATTCTTTATACCCTAAATCCATGCTCTACATCATAATTTGAAGTTGTTTCAATTCCAATGTTCTGAGTTTAGTTTGTTTATATGGATTTGTATGAACACCACATTGTGTTGTGTGTGGATTTGGTTTCAAAGCTCTGTTTCTTCTGTTTTTAGTGGTGACATAACTCTAAAATTTGACTTTTGTGCATAATAGGTTAGTGGAAAAATTGATAGCTTTGAAGGGTTTAGAGGCTCAATTGAGATAGATACACGGATATTTGGATCTTGTTGTTGATGGGAGGCTTCCACTTAACCATGAAATTTTGTACCATCTGTAGGTATGCAAAAGTTTCTCTACTTACATTAATTCTTGATCATCAATGTTGTAAATGATATTAATGCTTCAAACTTAAGATTTGTTTCATTGTTATAATGATAAAAAATTTATACTTTGCTATACATTCAAGAATTCTCTTGCCCCCTACCCTTTGCTCTCCCCCCCTCCTTTTAAGAATTTTCTTTGTCATAAAAGATTCACATTTCTGTCTCATTTACACAAATTTATCTGAAGCGCTAGGAGTGAATAAAGATATGTAAAAGATGGTGGATTATGTCTAAACAACTTTCCATCTTATAGCTAATTAAATCCTTAATATTTGAATAGTTTAGAGCTCGAATAATTCTTGTATATGCATGTGTAGCAATAAGGGAGCCTATGTGAAGATTGAAATTTAAAAAATCACTTTGGTATTTTTCCTTTGGCAGTGAAATGATATTTTGAGTAATACAAACCTACACACACATTGATATTTTTTGGCATTGCATTGAGGAAATTTTTTTCTCTTATACGTACCCTCAGCTAGACATGGAGGTATATAATATTGGTTTCTGGGTTTATTCTGTTTGTTAATTTCACAGAGGAAGACTAAAATCTTCTTAATGTCCCATGTCAGGTGTGAAAGCATATGAATCAATTGTTGAAGGCACCATTTTGTATTCATCCAAAAAATGGTTTGTTCTTTTTTTTATGTTTCTTGCATGTGTTTTTTTTAGGCTCTAGAGATGTAGCTCAGCTCTTTCAATTGCACTTTTCATCTATTTTGATGATTATAGTAGATTTCCCTCATAATTTTTCATGTAGATATGTTTGTAACCTTATTTTCTACCAATCAATTTGCAAACCAATCACATATTAAGGACCATTTCACTAACTTGTAGTCATCCATTACTTCATATGTTGTAGGTTATGTCTATGTGCCAATAAATCGTGATGATTGCGAGAAATTTAATCCTACAAGTGTACCCAATCTTTCTCAAGTAAAAGTCTTATCTTATTTTATAGTACCTTAAATGGTTAATTGAAGGTGCTCCTTTAGATTTGAGATAGTTGAACCCTGGATTAAAATATGGTATTAGATGGGCAGTATAATGATAAAACTGAGGTCCATTGAACACAAATTATGAACATAATTTACTGGACTATGAATAGTGTTACAATTATAATTATTTCTCCTTTACCTACCTCTGCATTAATGAAAAAGATAGCAGATATTGGAAGTTCATTACATGTCTCATGTATGTGTTAGTATTTTAATTTTTTTTAAGTTGTTCAAGAGCTTGATTAGGTCAAGAATATGTTCTACCAGCTCTGTTATGTTGACACTGCTCAACATTTTCCCTACACATTTTCTCTTCAATCCAGACGTTTCCTAACTCCTTCCCTTGTTAGCCCTTGGTTGTTCTCAAGTGTATTGATTTTTCTATGCATATTGTAGTTTGTATGTATGATCAGTCATCTCTTATGAAGCATGGATAACCTTTCATGGAATTGTTGTTTTAATTAGAAAAATTCCATTATGAGAATAATCATTTAATTTGTATGGAAGTAATTCTTTTTCATATTATTTGACTTGGTATTGTAAACTTGTCTTTGCAGGATTCTCTCAGGGGGAACAACAGAACTGTGATGATAGGTAGAGTTGTACAACACAATAAATCATTTGGCATTATCAATATATTGCTTATAGATTACTCTATGCAAGCAAAATGGAATGTGCAATGACAATTGGTCTCGAACTCAAATCTGAATATAAGTACATTATACACAAGAAGACGGTATCTATTCTATGATTTAAAGAACCCCAAAATAAGAAAATTAATAGGTTCCATTTGTTTACTTTCTCTTAGAAACTTGTTTAATTGGCTAGACCCTCAAAATGTCTTGCTGATAACCAGCAGTGTTCAAAACTTGTGAAGAGGTTAGATCAGTGTGACATTGGATCTGTCTTGCTAACGGAAGCCATCGACAAGACATGGAATATTGGAGTGAGATTTCTATCCTATGTCGATGATTGATCTCTCACCGATGGGTTGGCTTCAATGCTCATCGCCAAGAGTCTCTGTGATGGTACATTTCAACGAATATTTGTTTAAAAAAAATGCATTATTTTGTTGCGATTTCAACAAAAACCACCGAAAAGGTCTGACGAAGTTGCTATAGCTGAGATGAAGGCTTTGTCATAACTCCTTTCCCATTTCATTGCAATTTCGATGAAGGCCATCGACGAATCACAGAAAATGTATGAAAAATTTTCTTAGCTGTGATGAAGGCTTTCTCATAACTCCTTTCCCATTTCATCACAATTTTGACGAAGGCCACCGAAAAATCACAGAAAAGGTCTGATGAAGTTGCTTAGCTATGACGAAGGCTTCATCATAACTCCTTTCCCATTTCGTTGAAATGGCAACAAACTTCTAGTGTTGTTTCGAGGCTTTGAAAGAGCCATTGCAATTACATTTTGGTTGTAATTCGTCGGTGGATAAACAAAGTTTTCATTGATATTTCGATGAACATCTGAGTCATTTTATGATGTCGACAGACAACGAATTTGCATTGTTATTTTGACATTTAATTCGTCATTGGAATTGCGACGAAAAAATAGCTACGAATTTTTTTTCGTCAATTCGTCAATTTTCTAACAAACGTTTGTCAAACGACCAATAAACGTTCATTAGAAAATGGAGTCAAATTTAGTAGTGATTACACATAATACAAGTCTCACAAAGTAGTGGGTTTTCACATGAGGAATGAGGCAATTTAAAAAACCTCGTAATATTTGGTATCATAGGTGAAAATATTTAAGAGAATGCAGATAATATTATAAATCTCTTTGGATCAAACAAATTTCCACCAAATGTATAGAACATAGCAACCAAAATATGTGAATAAGAGAACCAAAGATATGAAAACATAGAATGATATCAAAATAGACAAGTATTCATAAATGCTACTTCACACTAGAACAGAGGTACAACAACCTCCACATCATCAAAGAAATTGTTAGCAATAAAAATGATCAAGAATGTGATAAGATGAAACTTGGTACCAATCTTGGAAACATGTATGTAAAACCAAGTGAGAACCTTAAGAAAATACTTCCATCTAATGTTGACATCAACAATGTACTTTTAAGCTCTTATATAATGCAAACTAAGAACACACAAAAAGGGAGTTGACATGATTAATGATCATAGGTCCTACACTCCAAAGGATAGGACACCTTAGAGTGATCCTTTTTTAAATTTATAGTAAAGAAGCATCTTTCCATACCAATAATGTAATACCTTCAAAAAGATAAATATCCCTATCAATCACCCCATTTTCAAAATTATTCATCAAACTATTAGACTCCTTGAAACAATGAATACATTCATAATAGTCAAATTTTCCCAACAACATCCAAGCTCTCTCCATTCAATAAGATAGTTTCCAACAATTGAAATTTTCTTTTTAATAGAATTAGTTAAATAAGCTAAAAATCTCCTTCAATGATAGTTTTATGTACATTTATTTTAGGGAAATCTCAATACCTAAGGTAATGGTTTAAATTTCAACTTCTTTGTTTGTGCCCTCCTATAGCTTTTTGGAAGTTACAAAAATTACAAAACAGGTTCTAAATCATGAAGAACATAGCTGGCCCTTGAAACTCCAATATTATCCCCAATAGTTCATGAAATTTTAATTTCACTAGAGAGATAGTGGAAATCCAATTTACCTTTTTTCTTCAACAACTCTTTTTGAGAGTTAAAACTAAACCATTTGATGGAGATATATCCTTAGTAGAGGCTAAGCATTGATAGGTTGTGCATCCCATGAATAAAAGAATTTATTTTTTTGAGAATAGATTATCCCATCAATCATTATAGTTTTTGAAATTGTTATCTCAAGCTTATGTATTAGAGTTTCTTAGGAATTAAAGAAGTTTCTAAATATCCTCTAGTTTCTTTCCCTCCATAAGTGAAAAATTACTAGAGAGGGGATTATATTTTGCATACTACAAAATGAAGAATATTTGTATAAGATAGGCTAATACTCAAAAAATTGTAGTAAATATTTAGGGAAAATAATGATCCACTTTAGATGACTCCACATGCAATACCAAACATTAATAGAAAACTCACATTGAATGAAGTCGCGATCTATTCTTTCAGCTTCCTTCTTACAAAGATGGAATATTAATTCTACAATGATACAAAAGTTTGGGACCCTTGTCTTACTAATAAATTTATTTTGGATTGCATGGCATGATAAATAAATGGCTTTAGGAAGGTAATATTTATTCCAACACAACCATGGATATTTAGCACTATTTTCAATTGAATTTAGATATATAAATTTGATTAACTATACTTTACTTTATTAATAGTCCCCATCCATTTTAATTCATCCTCATTACGAAGAGCAATTTTCCTTAATTGAAAATATTTTTAAGGATACTCTTTTTAACTTTTGGAAAATCACAATGAGAGAGACCCTTCCACAAAATTTTTATACCATGGATCAAACTAAAATTATCCCAATAATCTGCCACTTTATAACCCATAAAGAAAGTAAATTATCTTTTCCTCATGAAAATTTGTCCTTCTATCTAGAATGTCATATATTTATTCCAAGAGTAACTCCAAATTAAAGTTTTTTACCATTATTTACAATCTAAGATAAGTTTGAGGTATTAATTAATCTAGATTTAATAATGAAATTCCACATTGAAGAGCCTATATGGAGGACTTTTATTATTAAAAATTTGATTCCTCTCCATGGAGTCTAAATAATTATCCTACATTTTTTTGAACCATTTTGGTAAAGGAGATGAGAAAAATTTCCATGCTAGTTATTTCCCAAGGCCATATTTGAACTGAAAGTGAAATTAATATTACACTGTAGTGTAGTAAAATGTATCCCTTTGCATTTTACACTTTTTAGGTCCTTGTGGATTTTGGGTTAATGTTGCCTTGATTTACTATTGTAATGTGGATAACACATTCACATTAGGTCTTGGGCCCTTTTGAACTAATGTAATTTAATGGTGCCTTGCTAAAGTGTTGTGAAGTGTTGTAACACACTTTCACACTTTTCTAAGGTTTTATCACGTAACTAAGCATAATAAACATAATTTTAATCAAAATCAACCTTAATCTTTCCTTATTTGGAGTCTTGTAAAGTGTTGTAACTCACTTTCACACTTCTCTAGGCTTGTCATTAATAATTAGGCTTTCTTATGCTTTAATTGGCCTTATTTTGCATCCATAAGCCTCATTTATTGCATATTTTCAAGGATAATCCTGACACCAATCATTGACCAATCATAATTCACATGTTTCTAGCTTGTGTGGCCTAGATTTAGTGGTTGGGACTCATTCGTCACTCTGGGATAATGGGTCACACTTGGATCTTTTTGCCCCAAACCATTTTTCACACATTTCTAAGAACTTTTCATTTTTTTTCCCATACATTATTCTTGATGAGACTCATTTGGAACCTTGGGTGAATGAGTCATGTGTGGCCCAAATTCAATATTAACTCAAATTTTTGGTGGGATTTTCTTATCCTAGATCTGATGTCAACTTGTAGTGTCGTAATTTTGGGAATTCTTGTATAATCAAGTATAAACACAAGGTTCTTTAACTCATATTATGACCTAGCATTCAAGAGAGTTTACAAGTCATTAGGCATTCACAAGAGCATTCAAGAGAATTTCAAGGGCATACAATAAATAATTTTAGAGCATTCTTAAAGTGCCAATCATCATGTGAAAGATTGTGTTCTCCATGTTTTTAATTGTGCTAACAATTGTGATGTAGAGTTCATGATCCAAGCAAGCATTACATTGAAGATCTATCTTATTCAAGCAAGAGTCAAGAACCATATCCATTGCAGCCATTTCAAGTATTATTGTAGCACCTTATTGCTAGGGTTTGGTGAGTTGCAACATTGCTATTTGTTCATTCATCATTCTCCATTCACATTTTCTTTCATTTCAAGGTTTAATTACCAACAAGGAGTTTGACCAAGGAAAACCCCTATTCACTAACTGCATAACATTTTTCCCTCTATTTGTGTGTGATTTGTAGAAATAGGTTGCAGATTTGTCAAGGAGAAAAGTTGCAAAAAAATTGTCAAATCCCTAAAGTTGCCATCAAGCCTTGGAGAAGCTTGGAGAAGGCCTATAGGTGGAAATTTATAGTTTTAGATCAAGAAACTAGTCAAAAAGATCAAAGAAAACTGAAAGGAACATAATCAAGTCCTAAACTTTTGAAAAAGAAGTGGACTGATTTGCCACTATTAGTGAATGAGTCCCACTGTACAGGCCTGATAGAGATTTTTATAGATCTAGATATCGTTTTGGCTCAAACCTGCTCCAATGCATTTTCCCAAATATTGGACTAATTTGCCCAGCTTGGCGAATGAGTCCTAGTCAACCTTGCCAATAGATTTTTCAATGATATAGACCTCCATTCTGCATTCTTTAGTCTCCTAGGTACAAACTTTCTATCTCATAAATTTATGTTACATTTTGTTCATTTTTCTAGGTCATTTAGTGTTGTTTTGCATTCAATTAGGGTTTTACATTTCATTTTTCATTTCATTGTCTTTCCCAAGTCTAAACTTAGTGGTGAACCCCTCATTAGCTTTCATTCAGCCTTTAGGATAGTCCCTTTGGAATATTTCAATCTCCTTTGTATTGAAATCTCAAAGGTTTGTTCTTGAGTGGAGTGAGTGAAGATTGTCTCTCTCCTTTTAGGTCCTAAACCCTAAAGGTGAAAGAGAGCCCATAATTTTCCTCCATTTCATTTTGTTGAACCTTCATATAGAGCATCATAATTCTTATTTGGAGTGCCTTTACATTTTTAAGAGAAGGGGACCAACACATGCAATACCCTAGGTCATGGAGGGTCAAGACGCGAGAGGCTGCCCTAACTTACCTCAAATAAGTGTAATATTAGGAAGTGCACAAAAGTAATGAGGACCTCGAGGCCTCTCAATTACTTTGCAGATCCAAAACATAGAAAGGGGATAGGTGAGCTAGTTCTTAGGTCTAACACTATGCCTCAAGAAGATCTATGTCTGAGGATGAAAGCACAGTCTCTAGACGTTAGTGCAACACGTTGGTATCTCAAAAATGTGTTGGTGTCAATAAGGTCAAACAACATCAAACACGAGGTCAAACCACCAAAACTAGCTAATGGCCTAGCTAACTAACTAAAGGGCCAAAATGATGTGATTAAGCAAATGAAGTACTCTCTTATATTGTAAATTAAATATACAAGGGTAAAGAGAGCAAGGAGAATCTCACCAAGGAATTCACTTGCTAGCTGATCGTTCGAGAAGCATGTACTCCTACATAGAAATAGAGGAGAATGTTGGGTGGCTGTATAGAGGTTTGCCTCAGTTAGACCCTCGTTTAGGTGTTCCCACCTCCACGGATAGCCTAGGAACAAGATAAAGAAAGAAATACAATGGAAAGAAAAGGAGCACTACAAAATAGTAAAAATGCTAACTCAGCCAAATGATAGAGGAGAGGAGAGGGAAGCTTACCACCTCCACCAATAGCACTCAAGGCTGCTTGGGGGAGAAAAAGAGAGGAACTAAAGCCTCTGTTGCAATGGTGTGGTCCCAAAATTTCTCTACTGATGTGACAGAGTGTTGCTTTGGCTGCAATGGAATGCATTAATGTTGCTTGAAGCTTGAGGTGAGTGGAATTAAAGCTTATGGAATGATCTTTTTAAGATTGAAGATGTCAATGCTTGGAAGATGATGAAATGCATGTTCAAGGAGTGAATATGAAGAAGAGATAAAGTGAAACAACCATATTTGGGTCGGTTGGCCAAAGGGGGCATTACAAATTCATCTCCAATGAGAAGAGAAACGTCTCTGCAGGTTCAACCACAAGAATCTTCCAGGGACGTAAGTGTGTCACCCACATGTTTGTGCACCACGTAGGAATCTCAGATAGAAACACCTCCACCAACACTCAAAACAGGGGCCAAGTTGGATGAAAGTAGTGGGCTTAGGTGGAATTAAGCCTTCAAGCTTGTTTCTTTAAGGTGGATAAAGGAAAAAGGGGGATTTGCACATGGGGTGAAAATTCACTCTTATACATTTTCCCCCCACTTTAGTAAGCATGAATACTGATGAGCACTTAGTAAAGTAGATCAAGAAAGATTAAGGTTAGAAATGTATACCTGAACAGTCAAGGAAGCAAACTGTGATCTAGCGAACTTGAAGGTGTAGGTTAAGCAAAGGACTTCATAGCTACTCAGAAATATGAAGTTATAAAAACAAAGCATCTTATAGGCCCATAGACCTGCAAGGAGGTAACCCCCAAGATCTTTCGCATGAAGGAAGCCCCATGAATTAAGCACCTTATAGACCTGTAGACTTGTAAGGAAGGTATCTCCCAAGATCTCTCACATGAAGGAAACTAAAGGAAGCAGCGACATGTCTACCAACAGATAGAACATGTCAAAAGTGGCGACACATCTACCCATAGATAGAACATGTCAAAAGTGGTGACATGTCTACCCGTAGATAGAACATGTCAAAAAGTGGTGACATGTCTACCCGCAGATAGAGCATGTTAAAAAGTAGTCGTGTAGAAAGATAAGCAGATAGTCACATAGACGATCAATAAGTAAAATTTTCAAAGGGGTCCCTCAGGAACCCAGCATAAGAAAGAGGGGTCCACTCAAGGGACATGCCATTTGAAAGGTAAAGTATAGTTAGGTTTCCCCCAAGCTAGAAATGAAAAGGTGAATGGAATAAGTCTAGTCAAGATGCTACCAGGCTAGACGTGAAGGAATCCATTCAAGATAAAGACTTTTAGAGAAGGGTCCCTTAGGAACCCGTCGTGAGGAAGAAGGGGGGGTCCACTCAAGGGACACACTGTTTGAAAGAAGTTGTTCTTCTTAGAGTGATCTGTCATTAAGAAATCCTTTCGAAAGATGTTCACTTCATTGAGGAATTTCAAAGGAAGGATATTCCCACATGTGAGGGGAAATAAATGCTATTCCCAATTCGGAGGAAGGTACTCAAGTCCTTTATTTATGAACCTATGATGAAGGAAACACATTCCATTAGGGTTCCAAGTTGAGAATGTGATTCTAAGGAAAATTTGTGAAGACTTTCAACAGAAGATTTGTTGGCAACAAATGTGTTTTCTGAAAGTCAAAGTGTTAAATAAAGGTGTTGTCACACATGAAAGGGACAACTCAAGTGAAGAAGAGAGAAAGCTAAAGGAAACAAAAGAAAACAAATGCAAAAAATTGAAATAGGGGTAGCTTGATATTTAGGGGTCAGAACTGCTCATAGATATATATATGTGTATGTATAATAATAGTATATAAATGAAATGTCATCAACCCCCTACTATATCAAGCTATGTGAAGAATGCATGAGAAGACAAAGTAAAAATAAAAAATTGGATCAACATGGAAGGGGAGCCTAAATGTCCCTAACGCTTTGCATCATCCCCTATTTAGCAAATGTTAAGCACAAACATAGAAGAAAGATGGTACATATAGAGGAAGGTTTATGACAAAAAAAACCATGCCTGTATCCAAGCACCAATGGGGGTGACAAGGGTCATTCAGGCACACATAGCACAAGCGCAGGGGAACACATCATGAAATACAAACACACACACAAGATCAAGAAAAAGGGGCCTCCTCCTAAAATTGATCGGCTAAGAGGTCGTCTTCTTCCCAATCTACAAGTTTTCATTAGTAATATGTTAAGAGGAGCATCCGACCCTCCTACAACAAGGGCTAAGGAAGAGGACCCCTCGAGGTCCTCTCCACTGAGCTCTTGTGGAGTCAAGGTCATCAATTTCACAAAGCTCACTGATAAGGCCGGGACCTCATCCACGGAATTAAACATGCACCCCACAGGAGTGTGATGTCTAACCTTAGTGGATGGGATAGGTTGTGCCTAAGGTTCGCTACTAAGCTTGTCAAATGACTTGGGAGCAGTGATGAACTTAGGGGAAGCTGGGACCAGTTCTATTATTAGGACAAAACAAGTCAACACGAGGCCACCATGTGGAGAAGGTGGGGCACTCCTATGTTCTTCATTCCTAGATAGACCATCCTCAGCCTCACGTTTCATTAAAGGAGATGAACTCCCCACATATGAGGGTAGAGGCACAGAGGAGGAGGAAAGAATTGTAGTAGATACAACAGAAGTATTGATCATATCCATGGGCTTTGAGAAGGGCTCGATATCCAGAATGGACATCAATAGAGGCAACTCCACCGAAGGAGCAATGAACACTTGTACCCATTTAGGGTTAGGCACATTCGTACTCGCAATAGAAGCCAAAAGCAGTACAAAAGCTAGAATGAAAAGAAGGAGAAGGAAGGGAGGAAGAAAATGTTATAGGAGGCTCTAAAGCAGGGGCGGTTGTTTCTTCATCCTTCTTTTGCAAGACAGCTTGCTCAGTCAAGAGAGCCTTTCTTCGACACTTTTTTTCACATGCAAGGTAGTTTCTACAGTTCTTGGAGTTAGAGACTGGAGTCTACAAAGGGACAAAAGGTCTCTGCTCAACCATAGGAATGTCCACTATAGTTGTTTTTGGTGGAGGAATAGGCTCCTGTACAAGAGTAGGAGGAACAAGTTGAGGAGCGACAAGCAGAGTCAACTCGAGAGCCTCGGTAGTGGGCCTCTTTCCACTCACTACCTTAGGGGGAGGAGAAATAGGAGGCCATGGATATTGAGACAATGAGGATTCTCTTTGGGAGACCTTCCTATCATACTGAGCAAGCCTAGGTTCCATTAGCAGAATAGGAAGTTTGAAAGTGGGGCACTTAGGATTTTTCCAAGTGGGCACCATAGGGTTCTCCTGTAGATGAGGGAGAAGACCTAATGGTACCTCAAAAAAATGATAAGAAGCACCAAACTGACTAGCGAAAGAGGAAGGATGATCACAAGAACGCTTCTCTTCTTCCTTCTTTTGTGCCTTAGTGGCATCATTGCCAACTTTAAAGCAAGCCCTATGTAATAAAACATAAGGTGAGGGAGGGTATCTCACTTTTAGCCTCAAATTCCCTTTCTTATAGTTCTGATATGTTTTGTGTAAAAGTTTTGTCCTAGGTGGAAGAGGACTTGTAGATGTAGGCCACGGGTGATCCAAGGAGTAGCTACCATGTGCAACCGATGGTCTATAACTGGTGTCATTGATTACATGTATGGAACCTCTGTGGATAAACTTTAAACATTTATGCATGACGGAGGGTACCGTATTTATCACTACTAACCAATGGATACCCAATTTCACGCTAAACAGTTCAAATAAAGGAGTGATATCAAACAGGAGTTTTATGAACTTAGGTCCAACTAAGACTGATAGGAAAATACAACCTAAAGCAAGTATGAAAAACCCATCATCTATGAGGATGAAATGTACAGGCGCATCATATCCATCCTTGTGTAAAAAATTTATTAGCATAATCTCCTCTATTATTATGTTCACTTTTGATGTTGTATCAATGATAACATGTGCTATGATGTTTCCATTGATCTGTGCAGGAATGTAAAGAGGAGATGGTTCCTTATTAAAACCCATCGGAAAGTCTTGTAAAGTGAAGGTTATACCAGTACTACTATCCATAGACTGCACATAGGGGATAGGTTTATGTAGGAAGGAGGCCATTACACACACTAGACAATGCTTTCATGGAATCCCTAAAGGTTGAAAAATGAGACGGTGACCCAATTAAGGTTGCGTCATGCAATACCTTTTGAACCTTCCAACTATGCTAGCTAGAGGTTGTAGGCTAGGTTGCAAGGTGACATCCTCACAATACTCACACCTACAACACTCCTAGAGTACGAGGAAAGGAACTGTCAGGATCGCAAGAATGGAATCAAAATGCTTCACATTGGGTTCACCAAAATGTAAGAGAGGGGGACCACCACATGCAAGACCCTAATTTCATAGAGAGTCAAGATGCTAGAGGCTGCCCTAACTTACCTCAACTAAATTTAATGTTAGGAAGTGCGAGGAAAAAGTAACGAGGACTGTGAGGCCTCTTAGTTACTCTACAAACCCAAAACACAAAAAGGGGCTAGGTGCTCGATGGTTCTTAGGTCTAACATTATGCCTCAGGAAGCTCTCTATCCAAGGAGGAAAGTGTGGTCTCTTGACATCAGCGTGGTGCACTGGCATCTCGAAAGTTCGCTGGCATCCATACGGCTAGACAATAGCAAAGGAAAGGTCAAACCACCAAAACTAGCTAATGGACCAACTAACTAACTAAAGGGCCAAAATGACGTGATTAAGAAAATGAAGTACTCTCTTATATTGTAAAGTAAATAGAAAAGGGTAAACAGAGCAAGGAGAATCTCACCAAGGAATTCATTTGCCAGTTGATCCTCTTAAAAGCACGTACTCCTGCACACAGAAAGAGAGGAGAATGTTGGGTGGCTGTATAGTAGTTTTCCTCAATCAGACCATCATTTAGGTGTTCCCATCTCCATGGATAGCTTAGGAACAAGATAAAAAAATAAATACAATGGATAGAAAAATAGCACTACAAAATAGTAAAAGTGCTAACTTAGCCAAATGATAGAGGAGAGGAGAGGAAAGATTACCACCTCCACCAAGAGCACTCGAGGCTACTTGGGGGAGAAAAAGAGAGAGAATCAAGCCTCTGCTACAATGGTGTGGTCCCAAACTTGCTCTATTGACATGATAGAGTGTTGCTTTGGTTGCAATGGAATGCAAGAATGTTGCTTGAAGCTTGAGGTGAGTGGAGTTAAAGCTTATGGAATGATCTCTTTAAGATTGAAGAAGATGAAATGTATGTTCAAGGAGTGAATATGAAGAGATGAAGTGAAATGGTCATATTCAATTCATTCAACCGAAGGGGGAGTTACAAATTCATCTCCAATGAGAAGAGAAATTCCTTTGCACGTTTAGCTGTAGGAATTTTCCAGGGACGTAAGCACACTGTGCGGATGTCTGCGTGCCATGCGAGTGTCCCCAATAGAAACACCTCCACCGATACTCAAAATAGGTGCCAAGTGGGATGAAAGTAGTGGGCTTAGATGGAATTAAGCCTTAGAGCTCATTTCTCTAAGGTGGATAAAGGAAAAAGTGGGATTTTCACATGGGGTGCAAATTACCTCTTATACAACATCCTAGGTTTAGTTTGCATTAACATTGCATTAAGTTTTGCATTAGTTAATTTGCATTCTAGGGTTTCAAATTTTGCATTAGTGAAAAGCTCATTTAGCTTTCATTTCTACATTTAATTTTATTAAAAATTAATCAAATTCTACATTTGTGTCTCATACATATATCATAAAACATAAAAAGAATAAAATTCAATTCAAAAATTTTATTTTTTTTCAAAAAAGTCATCCCTGGGACTCATTCACCACCTTGGGTGAATCAGTCCCTCTACACATTTTGCACTGCATTTTCTGACATTTAATCTTCATTTTCTAAAGTTTTGTGTTTTTTGCTACCTTTCTATTTTAGTTTGCAGACTTTATGTTTCATTTAATCCAGTGTATTTATCTTTATTTCATTCATCTTATGCATTTCTTAAAATCAAAATTGCATAAATACAACATTGTTGCATAGTTTACAATCTGAAATTTGCATCATGGCTATGTGCTTTAACAATCTTTGGATGTCATTAAAGCCCTTAGTGGATGTGTCAAGCTCTACCTTTGGAAATTACCCTAATAACATTAACCTTACACATGCTCACTCAACTGCTAATGCATTTCCTCCTTGTGATGTTCACATCATTGGAGAAGATGATGACAACATGAATAGGTTCCTAAATTATTTCCTTAACAACCTTGAAGCTAATGCATCCTTTTACCCATCCATGAAACAACTAAATCCTCCTACAATACCACCTCTTGAGATGTTTGGTTGCATATATCCTAAAATAAAAGTTGAACCTAAGTTTCCTACAATAGGTGAAACTAGACAAGAAAACACTTAACCATTTTAGGATAACAAAGTAACAAACACTTTTATCAATCTAGAAGAAACATGTGGAAAAGGCTTCACAGTCTTGAGTAAAAAAGGATGTGATACAAAAAGTGAACATCAAATTCATCAACTCCTGGAGAAAATACCAACTAATGAAAAGACAAAGGGGTTAGGATATCAAGATCCCTCTCATAACAAAAATCCTCCTAAAGAATATCTAAGGATTTGAAATGATGGTATAGTGATCTTTGATTACCCTCCTGATATGAATGTCCTTCTTCCTAAAGAAAAACTAATAGATCATAACAATAACTAAGATAAAGATAAGATCATCTTAGGACCTCCTTCCCTAACCCAATCTAGAGAAGTTGGTGAATCTAGCAAGAACAAGAGGTCTTATGAATTACAAAAATTACAACCCCTTCGTCCACCACCTAAAAGTGAAAGGAAATTACAAATACTTCTCAACAAGTAACTAATAACATAAAAGAAAAATATACTAGAGATATATCCTAAAGATGAAAAAGTTTCACATTGTCGATACCACATAACTCTTTGACATAGTACTGATGAGTGTCGTGCATTCCAGTTAGTATTGAAAATATTTCACTTCGATGGCAATGATTTCCATTGAGTGATTCAATAGACTAATTTTTCTCTGCTTCTTGTCCAGTAATGGTTGTAGAACATTCTATTCTCACTATTGCATGACCTTTCCCATTACCTACCTTGACTCATTCTTATCTCGCACTTAGTGGGGGAAAGAAGTCGATATCCTTTTCCTAGTAATGCATTTGTCACTATCCCTTAGTTGCATCATTCAGCTTTCGCTTATACAGATTGAGATTGGGATGCAGATGACTTGCTCATAGGTTGACTCACATTTTCCTTACTAGTCTTTTGCACTATTTATTTTTCATTTTCTAAATTTTGTGATTGCATGTGCATAATGTGATACCCCGTGATGTTTTTTTTAATTTTTGTGACATTCCTCTATTTGTACCTTCATTCTTCTCTGTCATGTATCTCTTTCACTTTTTTATCTTTATATTTTTTTCATTTGTCTCATGTTTTCCTTTTGGGGATGATGGGCGTCGATACACCCTATGTCTCTTCCATGTTGACCCAAAAGGATTTTCTTTATCCTTTCCTTTTTCTCTTTTTCATTGTCTTGTGTTTTCCTTTTCGGGATGACGCAAGGCATCAAGACATTCATGTCTCTTCCATGTTGACCCAAAAGCTTTTCTTTCATTTTTCTCTTTTTCATTTGTCTTGTTTTTCCTTTTTGGGATGATGCAAGGTTTCAAAACATTCATGTCTCTTCCATTTTGAACCAAAAGGATTTTCTTTGTTTTCACTCTCTTTGTGTCATTCTTCTAGTTCTTTGTGTATATGTGGGATGATGATAGTTCTGAGCTCTATAAAAAACAATGTAGCAAAGAACATATTGAACCAAAATCCATAGATCTCTTACATTTTTGGTGTTTTCATTTTTGAGGAAACCCTGCTCCTTTCTTTTTCTATTGCATGACGAAGCTTTACTTGAAAACATACGACTTGGAATAGGGATTTCCAAGTTGGCTCTCATGTCTTCTGTCTTTTCATTTTTCATTTTCTACTTTAAAGTAATTTTCCACAGCATGGTGTTTAGAAATTTCTTTAAAGTAGGGGAATACATTGGCATTATTCTCTTGCATTTTCCTTTTTCTTGGTTCTTGGTGTAGTTTTCCTATTGCATACGATGTGTTTGTTACTTTGTGGATGACATTGGGTGTGATGTCCTTTAGGAGCGTGATCTCTCTTAACATAGTACATTCCTTTTAGTGGCTTGATGTGACACATTGCATCCCATAAGTTTTTAATTTTTAATTATTTGATTTTTCCTCTATTGCAGATATTAGGCATAATGTTCCCTAAGTTAAAGACCTCACATGAACTAAGAAAAAATCCTTTGAATATTCTTTGCATGTTGCATTTTTCATTTGTTGTAATATGACCACCTTGCATAACAAAACTTGTATTCCTATGGATACGTATTGTTTGTTGATGAGCTCCAAGCATACAAAGTATTTCTTGCCTCATGAAGCTCAAAAATCATTTTTGTGTGGCGTCATATTAAAGTTATCAGTGAGGCATAACTTTTGTATGGTTTGAGCAGGAAGCCCAATTTGAGGAATGACTTTCCCCATAGCCACTTGTGTGTGTGTGTGAGTGCGCACCAACCATGTGTGTATGTTTCGCACCTTTTAGTACTTCTCACCCAATGAACAACCAAGAGTTTTGTCACCTTAGAGTGAGTATGTATTTTTTGAACAACCAACCTAGATTTGATCCACATTGTGATGGACAAATGATGGAAGCTTGATCTGATTCTTTTATTTCACCTTTTATTTTCTTCATATTTGGTAGTGTATGATTGTTCCTTGTCATTGTTCTTTGTATCATTCGCATGTGTGTTCCTTTGTGCCTATGTTAGTTTTTCATGGGATCTTGATCCTGGGGGCTTGATCACCCCTCTTGAATATTTTTATCTCATCTTGCTAGCATTGGTATATTTGAACCCCCCTCAATGCGTGATTATCTACTTGAGTGAGAGTTTGAAGTATGTTCATACCCTCACTAAAGTGAGGGCTAAATTTAATGTAGTAAAATGTATCCCTTTGCATTTTTGTACTTGTTTGGGTCCTCCCTGTGGATTTTGGCATAATTTCTCCATAATTTAGTGTTGTAATGTGGATAACACATTCACATTAGGTTTTAGGCCCTTGTGAACTAATGGAATTTAATGGTTCCTTGCTAAAGTGTTGTGAAGTGTTGTAACAAAATTTCACACAATTCTAAGGTTTTATCACATAACTAAGCATAATAAACATAATTTTAATAAATATCAACCTTAATCTTTCCTTATTTGGAGTGTTGTAAAGTGTTGTAACTCATTTTCACACTTATCTAGGCTTATCATTAGTAATTAGGCTTTCTTATGCTTTAAGTGGCCTTATTTTGCATCCACAAGCCTCATTTATTGTATCTTTTCAAGGATAATCCCGACACCAATCATTAACCAATCATAATTCAAGTGTTCCTGGCTTGTGTGGCCTAGATTTGGTGTCTAGGACTCATTCACCACCTTGGGAAAATAGGTCCCACCTGGATCTTTTGGCCCAAACCCGTTTTCACACATTTATAAGCACTTTTAATTTTTTGACCCACACATTATGCCTGATAGGACTCATTCGCCACCTTGGACGAATGAGTCCCGTGTGGCCCAAATTCAAATTTTTGGTAGAATTTTATTCTCCTAGATCTGATGTTGGCTTGTAGTGTTGTAATTTTGGGAAATATTGCATAATCAATTACAAATAGAAGGTTATTTTGCTCATATTTTGACGTAGCATTCAAGAGAGTTTACAAGTCATTAAGCATTCACAAGAGAATTCAAGATAATTTCAAGGGCATATTATCAAGCATTTTAGAGCATTCTTCAAGTACCAATCATCATGTAAAATATTGCATTCTCCATGTTTGTTATTGTGCTAACAATTGTGATGTAGAGTTCATGATCCAAGCAAGCATTACATTCAAGATCTACCTTATTCAAGAAAGAGTCAAGAACCATATCCATTGAAACCATTTCAAGCATTATTACAACACCTTATTGCTAGGGTTTGGTGAGTTGCAACATTGTTATTTTTTCATTCATCATTCTCCATTCACATTTTCTTTCATTTCAAGGTTTAATTACCAACAAGGGGTTTGACCAAGGAAAAACCCTATTCACTAACCCCGCAATATTTTTCCCTCTTCTTGTGTGTGATTTATAGAGCTAGGTTGTAGATTTGTCAAGGAGAAAAGTTGGATAAAAGTTTTCAAATCCATAAAGTTACCATCAAGCCTTGGAGAAGCTTGGAGAAGGCCTACAGGTGGAAATTTATAGTTTCAAATCTAGAAACCAGTCAAAAAGAGTAGAGAAGAATGAGAGGATAAAAATTAGGTCCCAAACTTTCAAAAAAGAAAAAGTGGATTGATTCACCACTAGTGGTGAATGAGTCCCACTATATAGGCTTGACAAGGATTTTATAGATCTTGATACCCTTTTGGCTAAAACCTATTCCAGTGCATTCTCGCATAAACTAGATTGATTCATTGATCTTGGAAAATGAGTTCCAGTCAACCTTGATAGCAAATTTTTTAGTGATCCATACCTCCATTATGCCTTCTTCAATCCCCCAGGTACACACTTTCTATCTCATAACTTTTTGCTACATTATGTTCATCTTTCTAGGTCATTTAGTGTTGTTTTTCATTCAATTAGGTTTTTACATTTCATTTTGCATTTCATTGTCTTTTCCAAGTCTAAACTTGGTGGTGAACCACTCATTAGATTTCACTTAGCCTTTAGGATAGTCTCTTTGCAAGATTGCAATCTCCTTTGCATTGAAATCTCATGGGTTTGTTCTTGAGTGAAGTGAGTGAAGATTGTCTTTCTCCTTTTAGGTCCTAAACCATAAAGGTGAAAGAGAGCCCGTAATTTTCCTCCATTTCATACACCCCCTACAATTTTAGGTTTATAAACATTGTCAAAAGCTAATATTGGAAGTTTTTATATTTTCACCTTTTCCCCTTCAAACGAAATATCTAATTTTTTTTTTTTGCAATGATTGTACTTGGCATATCCATAGATGGGACATCATATAAGTTTGGAAAACAAAAATAACTAAATTATTAGCATTATCCTACCTACAAAGGATAACTACTTTAATTTTCAAGTTATCGATAGTGAGTGGATTGTATAAATCACATTATCCCAAAAATATATTTTAATCCCCCTATAAACAAAGGCACACCCAAATAAGAGGTAGGAAAATATTCCCTCTTGAAACCAAAAGCCTTGTTATTCTACGGGCATAATTAGAGGGATTTTTGAATAATTTTTTTTTTATTTGTTACTATTTATATTGTTTCCTAAATCTCTACAGTGGTTGGCCAATGTTTTACTAATGACACAAGCCTCCTCATAATTTGAAAAACCAAAGAGCAATGTATCATCTATAAACAAATAGTGAGAGATGTTACCATCATTATATACCACTTCAACACTTTCCAAAAACCTTTTTCTATTTTTTATTGATACTCCTACTCAAAAAATTTATTAAGATAATAAAAAGAAAAGGAGAAATTGGATCTCCTTTCCTCACCCCTCTAGAAGACTAGGAAATTCCCATAGGTGTGTCATTCAACAAAACAAAAATTATAGCATAAAAAGTGCATTCATGAATAAAGATGCACCAATTATCATTAAATATAAACATACTCATAATTATTAATGTTTACAAAGATTTTGGCTTCCTAAGGCTTTCTTGCACTTTTAGGGTTTTTCACCTTAAAGGAGAAAGATGGGCCAAAATTGGGAAATTTATACACTCAAAATCAATACAAGAATGGATGGAAAATGCCTAAATGAAATTTATAAATACAATAAATTGATAAAATATATTGATTATTCATGTAAAACCTAAGAAATACAAGTTGTTTGAAAACACAGTGATGTATGCAAAATGACCTAATAATGCAAAAAAATGTGTAAGAAAATATGCATGAATTATATCAAATTAACAACACACTTAGATGGAAAGTATTACAATAAGGAAATCTAACTTAAACAAACAAAATTTGATAACAAAATTCCCTAAAAACATCCCATCTTCCTCTAATCTCAAATGTCCTACTATTTATGCTCTCACATCTTATTTATGCACAAATCACTGGGATGCCATCTAAGAAATGAGTGGCCTATTTATCTATAATGTAGAATATAAGTCTACATCTACATGATTGAAGGATTCAGCTGGATGAAATGATGGAGTGTCATGGTGAAATGAACTGTTGTATATAAGGTGATATGGAAATGATACAATACAAAATTAAGCTAATGGAAATGAAATGTATATGATCCTACATGCTTAATTAAACTAGTAAATATATAAAGGAGTCATGATTCTAAACTAGTTGCTAAGCTATTCTAAAATGCCAAATGCAAAATACAAACTAAGTTCTTAAAAACTTGAATGAAATCTTGTAGAGTGATGTTATGCAAATGCTCCTTATGAAAAAGCTGTAAATGGGCCTCAATTTATAGATTTTACCAAGGAATTTGGTGAGTTGGAAGCTATGAACGATTGAGATTTGATCTGGAGAAATCAATGGTGAAGAATGAGAAGGATGGAGAAAACAAGGAAATTGTTCCCTTTAGTAAAACCATCTTGACAAGTGTAAGAAAGAATCATTTGAATGAAGGAGCCATGTGTCTTGAAGGTGCTTAAAATTGTTGAAAACAAATATCCATTTTAGAAAATAAGAATAATTATTTTCATGTGACGCATGGTGAGTTGGAGGGTGAGGTGGAAGGTAGTTAGAAGAATAGGTAGAAATGTGATGAAATTCAAATTTAAAAATTTGAATTAAATGAGAGGGAATCAATCAAAATAAAAAAAATTATATAGATTTGTATATTTCAATTAAATCATGAAGAGGGTGAATTAGAATAGAGGAATTAAGAAAATAGGAATTATGTAAATAAATTTGCAATTTATTTATATAGTAGAGGAATAAAGATTTCATTAATTAAATAATCAATATTTAATTAATCTTTTCTAGACCAATTTTTGGGGTATACATTTTTCCCCTCTTTGAAGTGATGTGTTTATGCATTACTTCAAAGAAAAATTTACCAGTGTTGCTAAAAATTTTAACGATGCCCTAGATGATCATTTTTGAAAGATTATGATTATACGCCCCCTTGGGAGATAAATCAAGGAATTTGTGATTGTAAAGAGTTTTTGATGATTTTTGAAAATTGTAATTTATTTACGATGATGATGATGATAAAATCCTAATTTGATAATATCCCAGCAATTTATCTCTCGATATGAAAGATTTTAAGTTGTCTTAATTAATTGACTCTCAAAAGAAATTAAAAAAAATGCCACCAAAATTACCCCTCTTAATTACCTTTATTAAGAGGTAAAAAGTAAAAAAAAGCTCATTTGTGCATATTGTGATTTGAAATTTGTTGGAAGTGAGAGAGCATTGTTGAGCTTTTGTACAAGATGGTGATCCTTCTATAGACTCATCAGTTCGAGCGGGTGCTGCGGCATAATCGGCCAGCAGGATACAAACCTCTGGTAAGAATTTTGAGACCTTTCATGTGATTTTGAAATGCATTTTTCACGTTTTTCCATTCGAGTTTTTAAATTTCAAAATTATTTTGATGCTTTCGAAGATTTTCATGGCACTTAGGTCAGATTTTTTGGCACTTTCGCTGATAGTTTTAGCGCTTCGAAGAGATTCTTTGGCACATCTAGGGTCTATTTTGGCACATTGGCTTTTGGTGCTTTAAAATTTTGAAATGACACTTTTAAGCCATCCATAGATCAAATCTAGGTAATGACGTTTCTGCTCAAAGGTTCAGTGCATTAGAGAGATTCTTTGGCACTTCCAATAAAATGACACTCCTACCAGATTTCTCAGTGCTTTAGGGGAATTCTCTAGCGCATCTAATTTAATGGCACTCCCACATCATAAAATGGCGCATTGAAGCTTTGTTATGGCGCTTCTAAGGCAGATTTGAAGATTTTGTGATTTGTCTCCTTGAAATTGGTGATTTTTGATGGCGTCATCCAATGATTAGGTATTGATGATAGAGTAGACGATTTAGTGACCTCATGATAGGCGAGATACACTAATGATGATGTTGTTTTGACCTCATGATAGGAAAGAATCAAAACAAAATGTTGACGAGATTTGATGAAAATCTCATTAGAATTGATAAGTTGACTAATTTTTGATGATTGATTGATATGCTGATTTGCAATTTTTGAAAAATGATAGGAGACAGATTTAGATAATCTTTAGTCACGAGAGCGATTCCCACTAACGTGGGAGATAATTCCATAGCTATCTCATGATGATAGAGATATTATTGAGAGATGTGGTCTATCTTCATTGATTGATATGCCTCGAGTTAGGATTAACTGGGGGTTGTTGATGACATTGGTTGAGAAGTGGCATAATGACCACGACACTTTCCATTTTCCCACTGGAGAGATGACCATTACACCAAAGGATGTGTACAAAATTTTGTAGATTCCTGTAGTGGGTGATATTGTAACCTATGATCCTATTGAGCAGGGAGGTACAGATGCATTACACTGGATTTTCTGGGATGATCACATTGTTGGATGCAGGATACCATGGCTGGAGATATTTTCTAGTTATGCCCCTTTGAATTTCGTTCTTGCGAGATTTGTCGCTAGCTTCTTATGTACCGACAAGAGAGCAAAGGGATTTTTTGTTGGTTGGGGTCATACTTTAGAGCAGATGATCTAGTTTGGGACCTAGATTGCTTGGGGGTCATGTTTGCTTGCACACCTATATCATGATTTGCATAAGGTAGTATATCTCAAAGGAGCTAGCTTGTCAACAGGAGTTACATTGCTCCAGGTCTGGGCCTGGGAGCATATTGCAGTGACATGGGTGGAGACAGATAGATTTTGGCCATTTGGGAGGCCTTATATCTATGGTTATGTAGGTGTAGTTGTCTAGCATAAGCTGGGAAAACTAGAGTATTGGAGACAGGTGTTGGATGACCTAGATGTAGTTACCTGGTGGCCATATGTGGACTATGAGTAGTGGGATGAGGATCACTTAGAGGTTCCTTACCTCATGACTGCTAGATACCTCATTGGATGGAAATTTTATATTATTGAGAGGTTTCTATTGTGGAGAGTGCTCAGACAGTAGGTAGGATCTAGGGGATGCCTCAGGGATTAGCCCTATATTCCCGCAGATAGGAGGATGTGACCAAGTGGGGACTTACACTATCTTATGATGCTACGTGTGATGAGTACCTTCATTTACAACTAGTGATCTAGGATTATCATCCAGAGATAGTTGAGGGATATATGAGTGAGGATTACTCACTATATTTTGTTTTACATCCATTTATGAGGCTTTCGAGTCCTGATGAGCCCGTTTCAAAATTTGAGGATGATGAGGATAGACCACCTAGATGGATATGAGGAGAAGGAAGATGGTGGAGATGAGGGTGATGATGATGATGGAGGAGGTGATGGTGGAGGTGGTGCACATCCTAGTTTTGATGTTAGAGTGTCTCGCATGAGGCAATCCTTGGTAGCAGCAACACATCAGCGTGTACATATTCACTTTCCCTCACAGTAGAAGCAATCATAGATAAGTACTTTACACCCCCAAGTTTAGACTATTCAAGGGAAAATATCATAGGTGTAGGGTCAACTACAGGCACATACACATCTATTGAGACAAGTATAGGCACATCTCCTAAAGACCCAAGGGCAGATACAAATATTGACAACTGAGAGGGATGTTGCCGACAACAACTAGCATAGATACAGGGCCAGGGGCAAGTACAGGGATAGGTTGCATCCTTGACCACAGAGAGAGACACATTGAGATGATGGGTTGAGCAGGCATAGGCCATTACCGAGAGGTTGCAATAGGCTATGACAACTGTTGGGACTGAGGATTATTTCAGGGAGATACCTCACACTTCTTAGGAGGCTTAGTTTTATAGAGATTGATATCATGAGTTGGTCCCTCTTGAGCGGTGAGAGAGCTTCACCCAATCTTAGGCTAGCAAATCCTAGTCTCGAATAGTGAGCATGAGTGTGAAACAACCATTGCTAGGGGATCAGAGGGATCTAGGTCCAGGTCCCTCAAGTGTAGTAGGGGGTATAGGTTCAGTGATGCCATCACCGTCTGGGGGTAGTACCACATAGTTTCGACATTTTATGTTATATCATTATGTATACACTAACTCTTGATGATGTATTCCATGAAATTTAAATATCCTTGTACATTTGACATATTTTGAGAAATATATGTAGTGATGATGATGATCCTATGTGTTTATGTGCATTGATTTATGATGGATGAATTTAATTTCTATGTTATGTAGGTTATGCGATGTTTTATTATGATGATATTATATGTGTCATGGATGCAATATGTGTTATCATCCTATGTAGTTTTATGAAAATTATTATATGCTATTATTTTTTGTATTTTATTAATGCAATGATGTATGATGTGACAAATAGAAAATGATGTTAATGCAAAGATGAATGATCCTAATAATGAATGACTCTATATTGTCCTATGGATGTATTTTATGCATGGTAATTTATGTTTTTGTATTTTTTGATGCAAATATTATGATATAATGTGTATATGAGGTGAATGAATGATAATTTACATATGTTGATGCCTATAATGCATTACTAAATGTATATGGATGGAAATGATATGATCAATGCATTTGTTTTTCTTGTTTTTTCATAATGCAAATATATGATTAATGACTAAATGGATGCCTAAATGCAATGATAATACTATGATTGATGCCTAATGCTCGTGTCTCTAAATGATCTTTTTGGAAATGTCAAATGTACTCGATCTATTAATGATAGAAAGAACATCAGCCTTTGAAAAATCTATAAATACCCTTACAACAACTAAAATGAATGCAACCTAGACATGCAATTCTAATAATGAAATGATGTCATCCCAATGATTATTTTGTGCTTGTTGTCATCATTGAAGTTTTAAAAATGTTGAAATTGAGTACAAACATCAATGGTATAATTAGACCATGATGACCTGAGCACTACTTCCATGATGTTTGATAGTGCAAGTTAACACAAGCATCTAGGTATAATTGGACCAAGATGACCCGATCATTCCTTGTGTAAATGGACAACAGTTAACCATTTTCCTATGTGAATCTGGAATGTCATCAGTGATACTTTGTAGAGCACATCCCACAATGATTCTCATAGCAATAATGATTAACTCACAGGAAGTAGACAAAGAAAATATCATTCTCGATCATAGTTTTTCTAGTTCTTTGGCATCCTTGAATTTCTCCTAAGAAATGATAACATCAATCATAATGAAAATAATTTGAACATTCGTGTGGAAGTGGTAAAACTATGATTCACAATAGCATCATCCTTGTAACCTTGATTTTCTGCTATTTTTGGGATTTTTCAATTTTCTAATTTTTAGGTGTTTTCTAAGATTTTGACCAAGGACCTAATCTAGAAACCTATCCTAGGGGTCTCAAGGGCTAATCAAAGATGAGCCTTGCCTACGTTATACACGTAGAGACCACATAGTTTGACCAACTCAATTGATTTATAGGACCAAGATATGAACAAACATTTAGTTACAATGAACTATGACAACGCAATTCAACAAGGTGACTATGTTTTTATCTTTTTGGATTTTCTAATGTGAGAAGGATGTTTGATGCATTTACAATGGTGATTGATGTTCAATGTTTGACTAAACTATGATCATTATTTTTGTTGTGTTTGTCCACCTACTATTTGTCCGTTGGTTCGAGCTCAAGATTTGTTGCCCCCAACGAGTTCAGGATTTTTCCCCTATTGGAAACAAACCAATTTATTATGGATATGTACAATGGTCAAGAAACCAAGGTGAGACATGACTGACATACCAGGGTATGCATATGTAGCCTGAATGAAGGATGCAAAAGGTAATAGTACCGACCTAGTGATCAACACACATTCCTATAGAGGAAGAAGCTAGCCTGTCACAAATAGCGCCTGTTTCCAGGTTTTCACCACTTGCTTTTATTACACCTTTTCAGATTTTATGATTATCTCTTTTTTTCTTTTTTTTCACTTTTTTTTATTGTTTTTTTATCACCAAGATGCCTATTTCCTAGGTTTTCACTAGGGTGACCATTTTTTCAGGACATTTTATGAATGTTTTTGGATTTTTTTAGGACATTTTCCAATGTTTTTGGATTTTTTCAGGGCTTTTTCCAATGCAACAGATGAAACATGTGTAGAATTTCTTGAGATGAAGACTGCTCATGGGTTCTTCAAATAGTTCCCCTTCTGGCATGGATAGCTGGTATGCTCCTGAACCATAAACTAATACAATGATGAATGGCCCCAACCAATTTGGTTCAAATTTTCCTTTCTTCTCTCTATCTTGTTGATTTCGTGGGTTCTCCTTCAACACTATGTCACCAACTTGGAACATTTTGGGTTTGACCTTGTGGTTGTAACTTCTTGACATTTGTTGTTGGTAGGATTTTAGGTGATTCACTGCATGTTGGGGTCATTCATCTAACAGTTCTAGTTCTTGCAATCTTAAGACCCGATAGTCTTCATCAGGGATGATACCTTTCAAGGAAACCTAGAGCAATGGTATTTCAACTTCAATAGGTACGATGGCCTCAGACCCATATACCAAATCATATCTTGTAGCTCATATCAGTGTGCAAATATTGGTGCGGTACACCCACAAAGAAGGGTTTAATTAGATATGCCAATCATGTCCTACGCCATTGACAGTTTTCTTCAAAATCTTCAAAATAGTCTTGTTGGATGCATCTAGTTGACCATTCCCCTAGGGATAATAGGGTGTAGAGAAGCGATGTTTGATATTAAACTTCTCACACAATTCTTGCATGTATTTATTTTTGAATGGTATTCCATTGTCAGTGACAATGGATTGGGGAATGCCATACTGATAGATGATGTAGTTGAGGATGAATGATGAAATATTATTTCCTATGATGTTGGTTAAAAAAACAACCTCAATCCATTTTGTGAAGAACTATGTAGCTGTGATGATGAACTTGTGTCTGTTTGATGAAGACGAATGAATTTTACCAACAAGATCTAGTCCCCACTAAAAAAATGTCCATGTGGATGTAAAAGGTTGGAGTTCCTGAGTTGGCCAATAATATATCCTAAATGAAGAAGTTTCTTGGCTAAGGTTAGGCCAATTGAATGTGTTATGTAGACACCCTTGTGGACTTCTCGTTAAGCCATTTCAAACTCATCACATTCCAGACATTATAGGAGAGTTCCATCAAGACCTCATCGGTATAGTACGTCCGCTATAAGTGTATGTCAGGTGGCTCGGCTAATGAAATTGCATTTTTGGTTTCATGACAAGTCAGGTGGAAGAGTGCTATCTTTTAGGTAGGTATAAATTTCACCATAGATTGAGGTATTGATATCGAATAGGTGATAGATAACATGGGATTTACTATCGTCATAGGCATGCGAAAATAGTTGTTCCACCAAGAGCTCGTAATGACTTCTTTTCTCTGGAATTTGTAGCAAGGAAGCAATAGTAGCCATGGCATCAATGACTTTATTGTCCACTCTTGAAATCTATTCAAATTTGATATCCAAAAAATATTTCTTGAAATATTCTAGCATTCTCTTGTAGGGCATCAATTTTTCATCCCTTATTTGATAATCATCATTGACTTGGTTAATGACTAACTGAGAATCCCCATATACTTACAATTCTAGGACCTTCCATTCTATGGTTTTTTTGATTCCAATGATTAATGCTTCATACTCCACCATGTTGTTGGTACAAGGGAACATCAGTCTATATGATTTTGGTATGGTATGTCCTTGTGGAGTGACAAATAGGATTCTTGCTCCTAATCCATGTTGGGTGTGTGATCCATCAAAGTACAGTGTCCACTATTTTGCAGCCAAGGTAAGAATATCAGCATCTAGAAATTCAATGTGTAAAGGATGATTATCTGGTAGTGATGCCTCTGCTAATTGGTCAACAATTTCTTTTCCTTTTATTGCATTCCTATCTACATATTGGATATCAAATTCACTAAGTATCATGACCTATTTATCCAATCTCCTTGTTAGGTTAGCCTTGCTGAGAAGATATTTGAGAGGATTTATTTTAGCTATCAACTTGATTGAGTGAGTTAGTATGTAATGTCATAGCTATTGGGTAGCGAATACTACTAATAGACAAGCCATTTCAATGGAGGTATAGTTGATCTCATAGCCATTTAGCATCTTGCTGATGTAGTAGATTTCTCTCTCTTTTCCTACTAAATCTTCTTGTGCTAATAGAGCCCCCAATGATGTCTCTGTTGTAGCGATATATAAAAGTAGTGGCTTCCATTTTGTTGGTGGTACTAGGACATGTGATTCATTAAATATTGTTTCAAATGGTTGAAGGCTCCTTTGCATTTCTCACCCATTGGAACGAAACATTTTTATGCAACAAATGAGTGAAGGGATGGGTCTTGTCTGCCAACTATAAAATGAATCTGTGAATTGATTGAAACCTCCCTTGTAGAGAATGAAGTTGACTAATGTTCTTTGGAAGTGGAATTTCCATAATAGCTTTGACTTTGGTTGTGTCTACCTCAATCCCTTTTTTGGATACTATGTAACCCAAGAGTTTTTCTGACGTCACCCCAAACACACATTTATTGGGATTTAGCCATACATTGAATTTCTCCAATCTGGTGAAAATTTTATCTAGGATCTCCAAATGTCCTTCGCTGGTATATGATTTGGCCAATAAATCATCCACATAGTCTTCCATGAAAGTATGCATCATATCATGAAAGATTGTTGTCATAGCATGTTGGTAGGTAGCTCCTACATTTTTCAAGCCAAACGACATAATATTCCAATAGAAGGTTCCCCGTGGACAAGTAAATTCCATTTTATATTGATCTTCTGGGGCTATTTTGATCTGGTTATACCTAGAAAAGCCATCCATCATTGATAGCATGCCATGTCTTACCATCAAGTCTACTATGATATCTGTATTGGGCAGAGGAAATCATCCTAAGGACAAACTTTATTAAGATCTCAGAAATTTGTGCATATACAAATGTTGTTGTTAGGCTTTGAAACTGGTACTATATTGGAGATCCACTCAACATAGTCAATGGGTCTAATGAAGTATGCATCTAACAACTTCTTCAACTCTGCCTTTACCAATAGGATGATATGGGGGTGCACTTTTCTCAATTTTTGCTTGTTGGTTTCACTCCTGGAGGTAATGATAGATGATGCATGATGAGTTCCAGATCAATCCCTAACATGTCAACATATGACCAAGCAAAGTTGATTTGTTTGTCTTTAAATTTTTTGAGAAAGCTTGGCTTTTCCTAGTTTGTCAAGGATGTCGCTAGATGAATAGTCTTCACTGTCTCTTCATTGTCAATGTTGACAGAGTGTGTGGGTTCAATCAAGAATTTTTATCTTTTGTGAAAATGTTCTGGGAGAGTATCAAATCTTCTATCCTTTGACGCCTCAGAGAGGTTTTCACCATTCGATGTGCTATTTGTTTTTACTTTTTCCAGATCTAAAAATACCACTGAATGGTTTTCAATATCAGATCTATTTACTGTATTATTCATCTTGCAGCTGGAATATTTGATACTCCCTTGTATGGAAGCCTTGTTACGATGTTCATTGGTGGAATTTGTTTTGGGATTGTTGGCACAGAGGAAATTGATGATGGCGTCATCATTTGAAAATGTAGGGATGTCAAAGGGCTCTGTTGAGTCCCAATCTATGAGCTCAAGTTGTACTATGGGTAAGCAATCACCAGACGGGTTAAGGTCAGAAATGGTAAGAGTTCTGATAGTGATGTCTTCAATTTGAGGTCTAGAAGGTAACTCTCCTCCAAATTATCTGTTTCACTCTAAGTTGAATCGTCTACACTATAATCATCAAGGTGTTGCGATCCAAATTCAAATGGTCTAGAACCTAACCCTTGTCCTTCTTCAAGTAGGGGTGCATATTTATGTACTGCATCAATGTCCTTGTCATGACAAGACTCATTTGATAGTGAATCACACTCATATTCATTGAAATTAGTCTCATGCTCATCATTGGTTTGTAACTGTAGGATTCTGTCCACCACCTTTTCTTTTGTGTCTTCTTTATAGCCCAGACCAGTCTTATTTTTGGATTGATTAAAAGTGCTTGAATTGGTTCTACAATTCCTTCTTTTCTTTTACCCATGGGACCTTTTCCCTCATATCCCATCTTTTCCAAGATAATGAAACCTTGTCCATATTGTGTTGCTTGTACATTTGCAGTTGCTACTTGGGATTCTTCTTCATCTTTATAAAGCCAGTTTAGAATGTCTTTGTCTTATGTTTCACCAAATCTGGTGCTTTCTTTTATAAATTGACCATCAAATTTGGTAATTGGTTGAGATGTCAGTTGTGTGGATGTGGAGGGTTGTCCATAGAATTTTGGAGAAGAAATCTGTGAAAGACATAGAGACCATTGAAAGAAGTATTCATCAACACCTTTGTCTTTGACTTGCACTTTTTCCTCAAATTGTTTTGACAAGGCATTCAATTGGACTTCATGATTTGAGGAAGTGGAGGAAGCATCTT
Organism: Sequoia sempervirens; assembly: GCA_007258455.2. NCBI lineage: Eukaryota > Viridiplantae > Streptophyta > Pinopsida > Cupressales > Cupressaceae > Sequoia > Sequoia sempervirens. Next base: position 444,592,229 of record VDFB02270651.1, read on the forward strand.
CTTCTTTCTTCTTATAATGTTTAGATGTGGAATTGGATTGACTTTCATGTTTTGTGGAGATGACCAATGGTTTGGATGAGGAAATTGACTGGCTCTGATCATTGGAAGTTGTGGGAGTGGAAGCTTCTCTATTATGAGGCACAAATATATCTTGGACAAATTTTAGCATATTGCAATATTGGGGACTATTTGAATCAACTAAAATGGTAATTTCCTAGCCACCACATGGAAATTTTAGACATTGGTGGTATGTTGAAGGGACCGCTTGCATTTCATGAATCCATGGTCGACCCAATAGTATGTTACAGGTCAGATCCTTGTCTAAGACTTGGTAGATTACATCTTTCTAGATCGGTCCCACTTGAATAGGTAAGACAATTAATCCTTGTGAAGCTCTTTCCTCATCATCATATGCTTTTATTGTAATCTTTTTCTTTGAATCAATTGCATTCTTAGAAAATCCCAAGGAAAAGACAAGCTTTAAAGTACATATATTTAGGTCAGCTCCTCAATCTATTAGGATGTGTTTGACACAATGTTTATGAATTAGGACTTTGATATGAAGAGAAGCATTGTGGGCACAAGAAATGGATGTCATCATTTTCAAAAAAGGATAGGCAATGTAGCACGGTTAAATGTCCCACCATGGTTTTGAATTTACAAACCTCCAAATTCATTGGCACTGTTGTGTCCACTAGGGATTTTTCAAAAATCTCTTTGTGGGCAGGTGAAATCTTGAGCAATTCCAATATTGATATTTGTGCAGGGATCTTTTGTAATTGGTCCACTATTTTGTATTGATTGGATGAGGCTACGAGTGTTTTAGATGAACTTCCTTTAAAGAAATATTTGGCATGTGCTCTTATGGTCGCATTTACTAGTACACTATCTTGTTTCCCATTGATTTTGATGACATTGATTTGAGTATCATTTGCATTCATGTCTGCTTTGGTGTCATTTATTTGATTTTCAACGATAACAATGTCTTGTTCTTGCTCGATTAGAATGTCATAGATCGGATTATTGTTTGCAGTAATGTTTTGATGATCATTGGTTTCAATTGTATTCATTTGATTTTCTACTGTTAAGATATGATTTATGACAGTATCATGGACAAAATTTACATTATTTTGCTTGTTATTCATCGTAGAGGATTCCCCTTTTTCATAGTTCAGTAAAGGATTTTTGAATGCTTTGTGATCTGCATTTGTTTGGAGTCCCTCTATTCGTATGATTTTGCTATCTATCAAGTCTTGTATTTTATGTTTTAATTGCATGCAACTATTCATTTGGTGACCTTTGCATCGATGAAATTCATAGTAATAGGCATCATTCCACAATGATGATTTTACTTTTGGTTCAAAGTCTTGAGTATTAGGTAGTGTTATGAGGTTATTTTCATGAAGTTCCATCTATGGAGATTCGTGTGATTGACCCAAAGGGGTGAATTTTATGCGGTTTGATTGATTTTGATATGGTGGAGGTTTCAATTGGGTGTTACTTTGATTGTGTCCATTTTGATTAGTGCCTTAATTGATATTTTGATCTATCTTGGTTGTGGTTCCCGATATGTTGAAGACTGGTTTAGCATTATGTGTTTCAGTGGCACTATTGTTGGAATTTTTGTTCCTTTTCCAAAATTTGGGTTTTTCATTGCTATGATGGTTAGATGAACTAGCATTATTTGATCCTTCATTGTGAACTTTCAATACCCCTCTTTTGACTAAGGCTTCTTCAATTTTGACACCGTTTTCTACCATCGTCTCAAAGCTAGGGGGACATTGTAATTGCAATCTATAGCTCATTTCATTGTTAAGGTTATCGATACAATTTTTCATCTTTTCTTCTTCAGGTATGGGACGAGTGTAATGATCGAATAATCTTCTCCACCTTTGTAGGAATACAAGGAAAGATTCTCCTTGTTTCTGTTTGGTATTACAAAGATCCTTCATGGTTATCTCGTGTGCAATGTTATAGGAATATTGTGTGATGAATTTGTTAACAAGTTCTTGGAAGGATTTTATGCCTAGTTGCAACTTTGAGAACCATTCCATGCAGTGACTTCCTAAGCTATGAGGGAAGAGTCTCATCAAATATGTGTCTTTATGAGAAAATTCAAGACTCATTGTTCGAAATTCTCGCATGTGGTCTATAAGATCTAATTTCCCGTTGTATTTGTTGTATTTTGGAAATTCATAGTTTTGAGGAAATGGTATCATGTTTAACCTTCTATCAAAGGGATAGGGACAAATATCTTTTAAAAAGTATCTTTTTGGAGTCCCTCATTGCATATCTTGGAGTTGTTGTTGAAGGTTTTGCATCTAATTTGTTAAGGTAGCCATTTGATCTGCAGTAGGCATTTCAATTTTAGTTTTCTTTGGGATACTCTTCAATTTATTAACATCAAAGTCATTTGGTAACTTAACCCCTTGGTTGGATAACATCAAAATGCATTTCTTCCCATCCTTTTCAAATAATTTTTCTAGGAAATTATGGAATTTGGGATCTTGATTCACTTGTTCAATTTCTTATTATGTTATCTCATCTATTTCATTTTGAGAAATCTTATGAAAAATATTTTCTTCTGGTTCAACCATAGTATTTGGAGGTTCAATTTATTTGTCCTTAAGTTTTTTTTTTTGGGACCTTGTTAAATTGAGCATACGAGTGACTAAGGTTTTGCTAAATTTTGACCATTATTTGAGAGTGCCAAGGAAATACCTAGGTTGAATAGAATAATGAATCCTATTGATGTAACCAAGGTGATGAAATTTGATATAAAGTGTATTGTTTCAAGATCAAGGATAACAACCCTTGATGGGGAAACTCAACTTGGTGATCAAATTTGGGTGTTGATGATGATGGGAACTTTTAGATGTTTGGTCAAAGTTTAGGTAAATTGTTTCACTTGGATAAGTCAATTTTAACAAGTTTAGATTCAAAGAAACTTAAGGAATGATTTTGAACTTGAGAAGATTCTACAATTTTGGTTCCAATTGTGAAATGAGGATAAACTTTTTCTTCCTAGACAAGATGTTAAAACCTTTGTAAAAGTCGTGGACTTTGGCAATAATAAAACAAATACAAGTTGGGGTTGTTCTTTGAAAAATTGAAGAGAAATTTGTCCCTAAAGTCGTAAGGTGTTGTAAGACATTTTTGACGATCCTTTGGACTAAGAGTTATGGGTTTTGTTTTTTGGATTTTAACCTTTTGTGAAGTCATTGGATAAAGATCATGTTTAGACTCTTGTCAAAGCTGAAGAATGACTCTGAACTGGAAATATGTTTGAATTTTGGTTTCAAAATGACATATGGGAATTATATTCGGTTCTCTATTTTTTGTGCCATTACAGTAGGTGGAAGCACTAAAATGAAGAAATGTTACAAAAAAGCTCATAGGTGCCACATAATGGCTGGGATGCGCCACAGTTTCGGGTCAATGCACTACACGATTTGGTGAATGCACCAAAAAATTAGGTAAGTGTGTTGGAAAATGAGGTGGATGTGTTGTAACATAAGGTAAATGTGCTGGAAAAATTGGTGAAAGTGCTACAAAAAGCACCAGAAGTATTGAACTGGGGGATGTAATGTTTTGTTGCCAGTTTACTTGATTTTCCTAGTTTTTTTGATAGAGAATGATTTGTTTCTAGTGATGTGTTTTGAATCACAGTTTCGTATTTTTCCAATGTGTAAGGTTTTGTTTGAAGTTTTTTTTGAAATAAATTTGACAAACACAATCAAGCACAACGTATATTCCCTAGGGCTATGATAGACTATATTCTCTTGGATTCCACACAGTTTTTGCCCCAACTGCACTTATCTTTAGCGGATGAATTCATAAGCTTGGCCACACAGGCTCCCCCTTACATTGCACTCACTTCTTAGGTTGACCAAGCTTCTAGCCCCCATGAATCTAACATGGTAGATTGATCATCTCTATTAAAAACTATGGGAATGTGGATTCCTTCACAACAACCATTGTTGCACCAAGAGAATAGATAAAGGTTTTGGCCAATTCTACAACAAGGATTCTAGTAAGGACTTTTCTTTAATAGGGATTGATCCATTGAGGCGAGAGACCATTGTTGCCCTTCTCGTTGGAACCAACTGCATGATATTGGCCTTTGTTCCAATACCCTCACTTATATATTAGCTGGAAATGTGCTTGGCTTTAGCGTGTTATTGGTTGGGTCATTCCCTTGGGTGAGTACTTTTTCCCCAAGGTAGGTCCGCTAGAATAAACAAAAGCCAGAGAGTATGCCCATAGTTTGATCACTCTTTATTGCACATGAATAAAGAGAGAACCCTCGCTATATACCCTACCCACACTTGTAGATTAACAAGAAAGGGTTTTTCTTTTTGGTCACCCAGTTAAGGGGAAAGCATATGCCTACCAATCACACACGTAGCAAGCATGGTGTTCTTTCCTTATTAATTATTCTATGTTCCTAATTTAAACAAGAAAGAAATACATAAAAATCTAGCCCCTACATTATATTTATTAGTAGTTTATCATGGATTTTCTTAGCAAGCATTATTAAGTTTCAACAAAGTCTCTAACAGTGTTTCATGCAATCTATACAACAGAAAAACAAATATCAATCTTCATTCTTGGGAAAATTTACAGAAGAAAGTAAAAACACCATTACAATAATTAAAAGCGCCAAAAAGAAAGAAGAACCAAAGAATCAATGAAAAGCACCACAGAAACTCCCCGATGTGCCACAGAATGGCTTGGATATGCCAACGAAATCCTTCATTGCCCCAGAACAGTCAGTTGATGTGCCAGAAAATCTTTTGTAAGCGCTAAATAATTAAGTGGTTAAGCCAGAAAAACTCATGTCTGAACCTGAAAAACACACTTTCCATAAAATATGAAAATAATAGGGGCTAGGCCCCATGGTGGGTGCCAAAAATGTACGTTTGTAAGAAAATATGCATGAATTATATCAAATTAACAACACACTTAGATGGAAATTATTACAGTAAGGAAATCTAACTTAATCAAACATAATTCGATTACATAATTCCCTAAAAACATCCCATCTTCCTCTAATCTCAAATGTCCTAGTATTTTTTCTCTCATATCTTATTCATGCACTAATCACTGGGATGTCATCTAAGAAATGAGTGGCCTATTTATCTATAATGCAAAATCTAAGTCTACATCTACATGATTGAAGGATTCAGCTGGATGAAATGATGGAGTGACATGGTGAAATGAACTATTGTATATAAGGTGACATGGAAATGATACAATGTAGAATTAAGCTAACGGAAATGAAATGTATATGATCCTACATGCTGAATTAAACTAGGAAATATCTAAAGGAGCCATGATTCTAAACTAGTTGCTAAGCTATTCTAAAATTACAAATGGAAAATGCAAACTAAGCTCTTAAAACTTGAATGAAATCCTACAGAGTGATGTTATGCAAATGCTCCTTATGAAAATTTGTAAATGGGCCTCAATTTATAGATTTTACCAAGGCATTTGGTGAGTTGGCAGTCATGAACGATTGAGATTTGATCTAGAGAAATCAACGATGAAGAATGAGAAGAATGGAGAAAACAAGGCAATGGTTCTCTTTAGTAAAACCACCTTTCCAAGTGTAAGAAAGAATCATTTGAATGAGGGAGCCATGTGTCTTGAAGGTCGTTAAAATTGTTGAGAACAAATATCCATTTTAGAAAATAAGAATAATTATTTTCATGTGACACATGGTGAGTTGGAGGGTGAGGTGAAATGTAGTTACAAGAATATGCAGAAATGTGATGAAATTCAAATTTGAAAATTCGAATTAAATGAGATGGAATCAATTAAAATAAAAATATATATATAGATTTGTTTATTTCAATTAAATCATGAAGAGGGTGAATTAAAATAGAGGAATTAATAAAATAGGAACTATGTAAATACATTTGTAATTTATTTATATAGTTGAGGAATAAATATTTCATTAATTAAATAATCAATATTTAATTAATATTTTCCAAACCAATTTTTGTGTGTATACAAAAACAATAATAGAAATAAACAAGACTGAAGAGGTGCACCTAGAAACTAAAATGTGATGCAGAGACACTCTGGAATCCTACATATTTTTCTATTGAAGCCAATAGGGACACTTATGCCAAGTTGGGCAACTTAGTCCTATTTCGTGGAGATTCTGTTGGAACAGGTTTCTACCAAATGGGTATTTAGAAATGCATAAATCACTTTTTGAGGCCTGTAAGTGGGACTAATTCACCACTGATGGTGACTTATTCCACCTAGGAATCTCAAGAAATTTGGAACAGGAATTTGTAGTTTTCTATTTGTACTTCCCTTCCTGATAGGTGTCCAGCTCAAAAATTGTAGAAAATGGGTTGAAAGTGGTCTCCAAGCTTCAATTAGGGATTTGTTGACTTGAATGACTTTGATGAGTTGACAACACCTTTTTAACACTTTCCTATCTAAAAAATCTATATACAAGACCTACAAAACACACATGCAAATAGGGGGAAAAGGGTTAAGAGTTAGAGAATAGGGGTTTTCCTGATCAAACCCCAATTTGGTAATCAAACCCTAGAAAATGAAATGTAATAAGTAGAGAATGATGAATGAACAAAATGCAATGTCACAACTTACCAAACCTTTGATGTAGAAATATGAAGATATGAAAATGGATGTTCTAATGGATGCTTAAAAGTGCTTAGAATGTTTGATAATTGCTTGAATGATTAAATGCATGAATGGGGGTCAAAATGAGAGAAAAACCCTTTATTTATACTTTATTTTACAATATTTCCCAAAAATAACACATTGCAGGCCGACCTTAAGGTTAAGAGAATAAAATCTCACAAGAAAATTAAAATAATTTTGATTTTTGTGCCTAATGGGACTATGTTGCCCTAGGTGGCGACTTCATCCCACTAGGAAAATTTTAATGGGTGTTAGGAATTAAAGTGTATTTAATGAGGTTTAACAAGAATATTGTCAAAAACACACTTAAGTAGGGCCAGAAAGTGTATTAAGGGGTCATTTAAACATAAGAAAGGGTTAAATTATTGATGACAAGCCTAGAAAAGCATGAGAGTTTGTTACAACTCTTTACAACACTTTGAAATAAGACTTGGTAAGTGATAAAAATGGGTTATTTAGGTGAATTATATTGAAAGGGTCTTAGAAAAGTGTGAAAGTGGGTTACAACACTTCACAACACTTTTACAATACATCCTAGAATTCTTAATGATTCACAAGGGTCCAAGACCTAATGTGAATATGTTGGCCACATTACAACATTAAATCTAGACAAAATCAAGCCAAAATCCACTAGGAGGGCCTAAACATGAGAAAAAGTAGAAGAGTTACCTTTTCCATGTCCACAGTTAGCTCCCACTTTAGTGAGAGGTTGAACTTGCTTCAAACTCACACTAAAGTAGCCAAACATGCAATCAAGAGGGGTTTCAATGAACTAATTCTTAGCAAGACGAGAGAACAATAATCAAGAGGTATGATCAAGCCCCCAGGATGAAGATCCCATGGAAAGCTAAACATGAGCAAAAGAAACACACATTCGAATGATGTAAATGAAGAGGAAGAGAAGGAAAAGAGAGAGTTGGATCAAGCTTTGATCATTTGTCCATCCCATTGTGGATTATTTCTAGGTTGTTTGTTGAGAAAGAAAATGAATACTCACTTTGAGGTGATGGAACTGTTGGCTATCTACTAAGTGAGAAGGCCAAAAATGTGAGAAATATGCACGCATGGCTGGTATACACTCACACACACAGAGGTGGCTATGGGAAAAATTCATGCCTTAGAATGGGCTTCCTACTCAACCATACCAAAGTTATACCTCTTGATAATTTTAATAAGGTTCCACAAAATAAATGACATTTCGAGCTTCACGAGACAAGCAAAACTTTGTATACGGGTATGTGTAGGATCATGATGGGCCAAAAAGTGGCAATATGATGGGTATGTGGCTGACGACATTTTTTTTACCCAAAATTGATGAAACAAAAAAAAAGTTAAATGAGATTTTCAGCTTTCCACCAATATAAATTATGCTTCACTTTGAATTAGATAAGTACTTATTAATCATTTTCTATTAGAATTATGACTAAAGTCCTGATTGATACGTTGATTGAAAAACATCTATAGCTTTCAAATGATATCACATTTTTTGAATCCAAAACATGCGTCAGATTCTATGCTTTGCATACTATATGATTAAAAAAAGAAAAATTGAATTTCATGAATTTTTGACCAAGTTAAGGTGGTTAGACATACAATTTTTTATATTTTTTAAAATTTGTAATAAAAAAATCATAATTAATTATTTACTTGGAAAAAAATTACAAAAAAATATGCATCACATCGAGACATGAGTCCTCTACTTATTAAATCTTATAAAAAATATTATCATTTTATTGTGGTTGGAATGGTTAGACAGACACCTACTTCTCATTTTTTACCTGACATTTGAGTACTATTGCATTGAAATTTTAAATTTTCACAAAAGAGATTTTAAAAAAAAAAAAAAAAAGCTAGTAGTTTATAAACTACATTCAATTTTCTACAGATTCTATTCTTACATATTTTTGAAATAATATAGATAACTTATTCAAATTTTTACATCAAGTTTCCTAACTTTGATTTTTTTGAAATTTTTGCCACTTAAGGGCCTATTTTTTCCATGATGATCCTACACATACCCATACTTGGAGCTCATGAAAAAACGTGATGGCACCACAGACATGCAAGTTGTGTTATGCAAGGTGGCCATATAACAAATGAAAAATGCAAAGGATGTTCAAAAGAGTCCTGCTTAGTTCATGCGAGGTCTATAACTTAGGGAACATTGTATCTAATGTATCCAAAAGAGAACCAATCAAAGAATAGAAAATTCACAACTTAGGGGATGCAGTGTCTCACATCAAGCCACCAAGAGGAATGTAATATGCTAAGATAGATCATGCTCATGAAAGACATCACACCCAATGTCATCCACAAAGTGACAAAACACATCGTATCAAGTGACAAGGTTGCACTAAGAACCAAGAAAAAGGAAAAGTGAAAATGAATAATGTCAATGTATGCCCCCACTTTAAAGGAATTGCTACACACCGTACTACAAGAAATTACTTTATAGTAGCAAATGAAAAATGAAAATGAGAAAGAAAACATAAGAGGCAACTTGGAAAGCCCCTATGCCAAGTCATATGTTTTTGAATAAGGCTATGTCATGTAAAGGAAAGGAAAAAGAAAAGAAGTGGGTTTCCTCCAAAACACCAAACACATAAGGGATCTATGGATTTGGGGTCAGTATGTTCTTTGCTCCAATGTTTTGTAAAGAGCTCAGAACTATCATCATACCCCAAATATATAGAACTAGAAGAATGACACAAAGAGAGTGAAAACAAAGAAAAATAAAGATCTGTTTGGGTCAACATGGAAGAGACATAAGATGTCTCAACACTTTGCATCGTCCCCAAAAGGAAAACACAAGAAAAAAGAAAATGAAAAAGATTTTGGTTCAACATGAGAGTTACATTTCGGTCTTAATGCCTTGTGTCATCCCCAAAAGGAGAACACAAGAAAAAGACAAAAGAAAAGGAAAAGAAAAAGAAAAAGAAAAAGAGGGGCCTTTTGGGTCAACATGAAAGAGAAATTTTGGTCTCAATGCCTTGCATCATCCCCAAAAGGAAAACACATGAAAAATAAAAAAGGCGAAAGTGGTGTACAACATAGAGAAGAATGAAGGTACAAATAGAGGAATGTAACAAAGAGAGAGAACATCAAACAACACATCACAGGGCAACATGCTACACACATACAAATACACCAAAGAAAAAGAAAAAGAAAATAGAAAAGACTAGTAAAGCAAATGCAAGTCAATTGTTGAGCAAGTCATCTGCCTCCCAATCTCAATCGGTATAAGAAGAAGGGGAATAATGTAGCTAAGGGACAATGACAAATGCATTACTAGGATAAGGCTAGTAACTTCTTTCCTCCATTGAGTGCAAGAGAAGAATGAGCCAAGATAAGTGATGGGAAAGGTCATCTAATAGTGAGAAGAAAATTTTCTACAACTATTACATGATAAGGTTTTTAAGGATGGTTTATGGATTTATTGGATAGCAATTATCACCATCAAAATGATACTTGCTCAGTATTTCTTTCAATTGGTGACACTCATCACTTCTATGTCCAAGAACGTGATGATATGCACAATGTGAAACATTAGCATCTTTAGGATATATCACCAACCTATTCATAGGTGGTAATAGAATAAGTCTTTTGTTTAAAAGGATTTGTAATTTCCTTTTGCATTCAAGTGGTGGACACAAAGGAAACTTGAGCTTTTGTAAATTTTAAGGCCTCTTGCATTTGCTAGATTCTCCAATCTCTAGAGAGGAGATTAGGATAGGAGGTCCTGAGATGATTTTATTGTTGTCCTTGTTATCATTATGAGATAGTGATTTTTATTTAGGAAGAAAGACATTGAGATTAGGAGGGGAATCAAAGATTACCGTTCCATCATCACGAAGTCTCCAATATTTTATAGGAGGCTTGTTGGCATGAGGAGGAGCTTGATATCCTAATCCTATTGTGTTTTCATCTTGTGGATTTTATTCTAAAATTTGATGAATGTCATGTCCAGTTGTTGTGTCACATCCTTTTTTGCTTAAAATGGTAAAACCTTTTCCATAAGTTTCTTCAAGGTTGATTGGAGTACTAGTGACTTTGTTATCATAGAATTGTTGAGGGGTTGCTTGTTTAGAAGAACTAGGTTCACTTGGTGGAGGGAACTTAGGTATTTCATTCGTTTCAGGATGTAAGTAACCAAAAATATCAAGAGGTGAGACTGTAGGAAGGTCTTGTTGTTTCATGGATGGATAAAAGGATGCATTAGCTTCAAGGTTGTCAAGGCATTAATTTAGGAGCTTATTCACGCTATCATCATCTTCTCCAATGATGTCAACATTATGAGGAGTTGAAGGAGCATGAGGAAGCTTAAAGTTATTAGGATCAGTTCCAAAGGCACGGTTTGACATGTCAACTAAATATTTTAATGACATCCAAAATTTATTAAAAGAGAGAGTCATGATGTAAATGAATGAAAGAAAACTAAATGCAAGAAATGGAATAAAACAATGAATCTAGAAACTGTGACAGAATGCAATAATATAAAACAAAAATGCAGAAAATGAAAAGAAAATGATAGAAATTACTATGAAAAATGTGCCAGAGGACTAAATCACCCAGTGTGGCAAATTAGTCTAGTAGTGAATTTTTTGAGATTTTTTAGAAATTTTAAATGAAATTTTATGATTTTTAAGTTTTCAGATTTAGGTACTATATGAAAATGTAGAAATTTTTGAATTTTCAATGAAATATAATCAAAAAAGGTAAGCTATATGAGCTTTTCACTAATGCAAATTTTAAAACCCTAGGATGCAAATTAAACAGTGCAATGTAATGCAATCCCAATGCAAGCTATCCCTAGGAAGTTAATACACTTGAAATTAGAAGTAAACTATTCGAAATTTAGGTTCACCAAAATGTGCACAAAGATTTTGGCTCCCTACTACTTTCTTGCATTTTAGGGTTTTTCATGTAAAAGTAGAAAGACGGGCCAAAATGGGCAATGTATACACTCAAAATCAATGCAATGATGGATGGAAAATGCCTAAATGTAATAAACTGATAAAATATATTGATTATTAATATAAAAATTAAGAAATGCTAGTTGTTTGAAAACACTGTGATATATGTAAAATGACATAAGAATTCAAACAACCAATAACAAAAATAAACAAGACTAGAGAGATGCACCTAGAAACTGAAATTTGATGTCGAGAGGCTCTAGAATCCTATTGATATTGTTGTTGAAACCAACTTAGACACCTACACCAAGCTAGGTGACTTAGTCATGTTTCAGGGAGATTTTGCTGGAACAGGTTTCTACTAAATTGGTATCCAGAAATGCAAAAATCACTTTTCAGGCCTGGTAGTGGGACTAATTCACCACTAATGGTGACTTAGTCCACCTAGGAATCTTGGGAAATTCAGGACAAGAATATGTAGTTTTCTATCTATACTTCCCTTCCTAATAGGTGTCTGACTTAGATACTACAGAAAACAAGCTGAAAGTGGTCTCCAAGCTTCAATTAGGGTTGTGTTTACTTGAATGACTTTGATGAGTTGACAAAACCTTTTTAACACTTTCCTCTTTGACAAATCTACATACAAGACCTGCAAAACACACATATAAAGAGGGGAAAAAGGCTTAAGGGTTAGAGAATAGGGGTTTTCCTTGGTCAAACCCCAATTTGGTAATTAAACCCTAGAAAATGAAATGAAATAAGTAGAGAATGATTAATGAAAATAATATAATGTCGCAACTCACCAAACCCTTGATGTAGAAATTTGATATGCAAATGCATGTTCTAATGGATGCTTGAAAGTGCTTAGAATTCTTGAGAATTGCTTGAATGATTAAGTGAATGAATGGGTTGCTTGAAAATTAATGGGGGTGAAAATGAGAGAAAATCCCTTTATTTATACTTGATTTTACAATATTTTCTGAAAATAACACATCACATGCCGACCTTAAGGTTAACAGAATAAAATCTTGCCATAAAATTAAAATAATTTTTATTTTTCTGCCTAGTGGAACTAAGTCACCTTAGGTGGCAACTTGGTTCCACCAGGGAAATTTTACTAGGTGTCAAGAATTAAAGTGTATTTAATGAGGTTTAACGGGAATATTCTCAAAAACACACTTAAGTAGGACTAGAAACTATATTAAGGGGTCATTTAAACATAAGAAAGGGTTAAATTATTGATGACAAGCCTAGAAAAGCATGAGAGTTTGTTACAACTCTTTACAATACTTTGAATAAGACTTGGTAAGTGATAAAAAAGGGTTATTTAGGTGAATTATAATGAAAGGATCCTAGAAAAGTGTGAAAGTGGGTTACAACACTTCACAACACTTTTAGAAGACATCCTAGAATTCTTAATGATTCACAAGGGTCCAAGACCTAATGTGAATGTGTTGGCCACATTACAACATTAAATCTAGGAAAAATCAAGCCAAAATCCACTAGGAGGGCCTAAATATGAGAAAAAATAGAAGGGTTAACTTTTTTGTGTCCACAATTAATAAGAAGGACCAACTAACTCTATCATATACTTTCAAATATTAGTTTTGATAGCCATAGATAGGTTCATACTCTCTTTGATTGAGTGTAAAGTCTCATGAGCAAGTAAAACACCCCTAGAGATTTCCCTACAAGGAACAAAGCCACCTTGCTCAACAAAAATTAATTGTGGCATTAATTTCACAAGCCTAAAATATTGTTCCTTAATTAGGATCTTATAAATGGTGTTGCATAAATAATTTGGGTGAAAGTATATAAAGGTATTTACCACTTATGAATTTTGGATCAATGTTATGAAAGTATTATTTAACTCCTTTAATATAAAGTTTTATTCATTCTTTCCTCCTAAATTGCCAACCGTATATCCTAAGCAAGAGAACCCCAAAGTTCTACAAGAAGATAATGAGAAAACTATTAAGTCTCAAAGCCATTTCTCCATCCATTATAGAGAAAACCACTAACCTAATTTCATCAAGGGAGAATAAAGCCATCAACAATTTACTCTTCTCTACTAAAATTAATCTTGGTATATTATTTAAGATTTGATTTTCAAATAGTAATTCCTAGGTAGAATCATTAATACTTAACATATTTTTGAAACACATAACTGAAAGGTGGAAAATTGTCGTTGCTTATGGTTTAGAACATAGAACAATAATCTTCATCACTCTCTCATTCAAGGAAAACCCTAGAGATCTCAATCTTACATATGCAAAGGATAAAGAGGCCTTACAATAGGTTTTTCCTAGGGTCTGATTATAAACTAAAGAGGGGTTCACCACCAAGCTAGGGCTCAAAAAGACTAATTAAATGAAAAACCTAATGCTTAAATATAATACAATGACAAAATTGGCTAAATGACCTAGAAAAGCATGAAAAACATATTAGAAAGATGAGAGATGAAAGGTGTGCACCTAGAACCTGAAGAGGACTGAATGAGGTCCTAAAATGCTAAAAACATTGAATTTAATGTTGATTGGGAATCATATGTGTAATTCCCCGCCAAGCAACCCAAAGGATACTAATACATCTAACATTTATGACACCAATTTTTTTTTTAAAAGTACTAACATACATCATAATAATCATATATCACATGAAATGAAACTAAACATGAACTATAGATCCCTCGGGTTTACATGACTGCATTACTTTTCACAACAACATCATTACATCACAAGAAAGGTAAGTATACACCAGTAACTATAAGATAACATGAACATGGACAATTCATTAATCAAGGATTACAATATTACAATGCCACTTCCCAACATGAATGGGAAAGATACAATAAAATGGAATGATACATTTGAAATGGAGGAGCACAAAGTTGCAATATTGGATTCAACTCTGGTTCAACTCAGAAGTCACTGCAAGGTACAATGTTCGAACTTCTCGATCAATGATTGGGGACCCAATGGGGTGCATAGCACGTTCCACCCAACCACGTGGACCCGAAGGCCCACCCCCCGTGCTAAGAGGTGACAAGAAGGAACCCCAGCTAAACCATCATACAAAACAAGGATACAAGGCTTCACAACAAGATCCACAATAAAACAAGACAATCTCTAGCACAAGATATAACCAACACAAGATGTGCCCAACATAAGGAATAACCAATAAAGCATCAACATACAAATGCCAACATGTGCTTCCAAAGGCCCAAGAATAACATAGAGGGAAACAAAGCATACTTGGTTGTTAAAGGAAGAGTGTCATCGCAATGTTGCATGGGTTACCCTGGCGAATCTTCCTAGGCCCTGGTCCCCAACTTGGGTTACCCTAGCAACCTCTTATGAAACCCGGCCCCACATGCAATCCAATGCGGAATCGATTATCTTTCATAAATACAAGATAACGATCTTGCCATTCCAGGCCTTCTCAACTCATCTCAAGCCCATACAAGCACTTGAGCCATGAGTGAGGCATTCACTTATATCTTGTTAACATGTGATTCTATCCAAAACCCCTAATTAAATATTAACGCTTTCACTTGATTAATAAACTTCCAATGAGTTACCCTGGGACCTCTTCTGGGTCTCGGCCCCCATTGAAAGCCACTCACCCTATGAGCAACAAAACTCAAAAGACACTATCAGGGTAAGCCCCCATGCACAACATATAAAGCCACATGATAAATTGCATTAAGCAAGGCATACACCATCCTACACAAAATCTTCATAACAAAAATATTTTCAAGTGCAAAGCTAAACCCATAACATCAAATAGATCATACGAGCAATAGTTCACAAAGAACCAAAAGTGAAGGCCAATAATAAAGCAACACCTTTCTTCCCCTTTCTTTGGAAGACTGATAAATCACTAAAAAAAGGGTTTCCCATCAAGGTGGCAACAAAACTTGATCTCCAAATCAACATCAAACTCAAAGCCAAAAAAAAACAACCTCCAGAAATAAATTCATCATAAACTCCAAAATTACACACAAAATTCACCACAAGAATACACTCAAACATTCCAAAATTTCCAATTTACCAACATGATATGTCATGCAACAACTATTCCAATAATGAAATAAAGACATACATGATAGATAATCCTGTCATCTATTAAGTAACTACAAGAGAATCATTTCTCATAAGAAAATTACTTTCAAATTCATCCTTGAAAATAGATACTTTTGAAACCTATCTAAGCACAATGATAAGATCAATAAGAATCATCAAACAATACATCGATGTAAGACCTTATTTTCATAACATCATGTTACTCATCTTAGTTATTTTAATTATCGCTTACTCCCCATAACTATTTTTCTATCTACATATACATAACATAACATAATAATTTAATTATTTGCATATATATATAGTTAAATATTATATTTTCTCATATATTCAATTTACTTAATAAAGAAAGAAATATAAATACATAATAAAAAGTTCCCCTTCTCTCACTTTGGAATACTATTATTACTTAATATTTATTCTTTTATTTTACTCCCTTATTTCATTTATTTTATTTTTACATTTTAATCTAATATATTCCTCTTCCAAAGGGGAGTAGGAATCACTTTTTAAATTAATGGTTAAATGTGCATAGAACTAAGTGCCTCTTTTACAAGAAAGACTTTTCATTTATAAGAAGGGATTTTTATGGAGGAAATTGCATGGAGCCTTTTTAGGGATCTCCTAAGGTATACCCCAAAGGATAGGCTATTAAATAGCTTCCTAATCATGTTTCAGTAAAACAAGACATGTTTTAAGAGGTACGAATGCTTTTAACCATGCATTCATTCCAGACAATGACTTTCCACCAAATTCCAATAAAAGGCGACCACTAACAAGAGATAAGACTTAGAAGATTACAATATTTGAATGAAGAGAAGGGATTACCAATGAAGAAGAGAGGGGCGACGATTGAATTAAATATCAACTACTGAATTTTACATTTGCAATTTCAGTTAACTGTTAAGGAAACTGCATTTAAATATAATTATCGCTAATATCAAGTCTTCGCAATTTACTTGATGACGAGTGAATTCAATGCAAATTTCACAAAGCATCATCGACGTTTAACAACAAACTTTAGATGGCTTAATGAGCCAAGTATCTGTGGACTCATATAGTTATCAAATATATATCTATAAACTTGATAATATCTAAAGTATGGAGTACAAAATTGAAGCTAAGTCTGGAGTTAGCATCTAGAAGGGCCGATATACTAAACCATTGCAATGTCTGACTTTACATATGTTTAAGCACAGAGAACATAAGTAAATATCATGCATAGTACTAAGAAAATAATAACCAATTCTATAAAGGTTGATTCAATGTATGCCATGAGTTTTTACATCAGCCATTACATGCGTATGCTATGCCTTTACTTGGCTTAACTAAACCTCTTTATTTCACACTATCACTACGCAATCATATATTACCAGTTCAGCCAAAATTAATTACGGCAAATGCTATTAAGACCCAAACAGTTACAAGGCGACTGAGACTTACCAAAGTGGATGCCAATGAAGACTTGCAGCCAACAATAGATGAATAAATAGCATCGACCAGTTAAATCTGCCTAGGATTAACAACTATGGTAGAGATTCAAGGTTCCATTCCATGTAGCCGCCATCAAGAGTGTTATCGGCCAGCAAGATGGAGGGAATTCTTATATAAGGATAAATTTTAATGATTTAAGTGCTGCAACTGTGATAGACTGTCAAGGGAATCAAGGAAATTATTTAAAATATTAAAACTCTCAGTTATGTTCAAGTGCTTCAGCTATGACAAGTTAACAATGGAATCGGGAGATTATTTAAACGTCCACTTCCCTCTATGTCCAGGCATTATAGTTGGAACAGGTTGCTAAAGAAATCAAGAGGGTTAATTAAACCATGGCAATATTTTAGTTTCAAATACTGCAGCTGCAACAAAATGAAAGAGGTTATTTAAATCTTAAACTTCCTATTAAGTTCAAATGTTGTGGCTAAAACTGGTTGACAATGGATTGAATTGAATATCGAATACCAATCCAAGACTACAATAAATGAATTCTACAGAAGGAGGCAAAAAGAGGGGGAAATACTCTAAGCCGAGATTAACAAATCTATAGAGAATATTTGACTTAACAGGGAATAGATAACAAGGGAGGCGATATCATCATGATTAAACATTAATTTTAAATATCAAAATGCCCATTCATCAATACCACCGAATTAAAACTTATTCACGTGGCACTAGACAAGTATAACAGAACATTGGTAGAAAAGAGACCAGGACTCAAATGAAGTTTAATACCTAAAGATTTCAATCACAAAATCCCCACTAATCCAAAGAATTCGATGATTTAAATGAGAAGGCAATTCACCGATAAGAGAGCAAGATATGAGGCGATGGAAAGAGGAAAGTATATCTATATATTGACTTAATAGAATTAGCTCATTGAAGCTACATACAAGGAAATGAACCATGCGGCCGAAAAGAAATTGCAGAGTTCACAATCAATATGCACAATCAGAATAATCGACTAGAGAGACTAATCGATACCATACACCTAAACTGGGGTTTATACCTCATAGCGACACCAATGACGAATTGATTATCCAAAACAAGGAGATTCACAGTAAATGCTCATTCTAATTTATAGAAAGGTCAAAATAGAGATTTCATTTACTAACAATTTGAATTTAAGTTTTGCAGGGTAAAGGACAATAACATTGCACCTGGTTTATTCACCTATCTCGGCTAAAGTCTTGATGCAGAGTTTTTCTTTAATTTCCAGCTTTTACTCTGAGTTTCTCAAAGAATCCCATAGAAACCCAATTCAAAGAAATTCCCCAAGCCCAGTGGTACAACTCCAAGCAGCAAAGAAAATCTTCAAGAACTCCTAGCATTTTTCCAAAAACCCCCAAAACCTCCAAGCTTTTTGAGAAATTTTTCTAGAACCTCTCATTACCAATTCTCGTACCACCCCTCGTTTTCTCTACTAAATCTCTTCCCTCTTTTTTCTTTATCAAGCCATCGTTACATGCCTAAGAAAATGCACAAGGCGGCATTATGAATGCATTTTCATGCACCTATTTTAGAGGAGCTACCCATCAAGATTCTCATGCATGTCCAATACACTTTGCCTTTTCTCATGCAAAATGGTTACAAAACAATTTCAACCTTATCTCCCTTTAGATCTTTCCAAATCCACCGACATATTAGCACATTTCATTATAACATATTTACCATATTATTTATTTCTTACTATTTTAAATTATAACCTCTCGCTATATTTTATTTTATATTATTATTATGCCATAACCATGTTTATTAACTACTATACCTATATCAACTAACAATTTTATTTAAATGCAATGATCAATCAAAACACAAATCAAACTAACCAAATCAACTTAGCAATCATACCATACAACACCCAACTTCACAGCGAGACAAAAAGTAACACAAGACAACATAGATGGAGGAACACTACATCCTCCCCCCCCTTGGCTTCAACTTACTCCTGGAAGTTGCAAGGCTAAGGAAAACACACACAATTGAAAACAACATCAACTCATCAATAATATCATGACATAAACAAACAATGAGAGACATCCAACAAAACAACTGTCAAAACATGAAAACTATACCGACAGGGTTACACGATGAAGGTGCTCATCCTTGTCAAGGATGATGGCAAGGTTGGGGAAACTTTCTTGTCAACTCTATTTTACCACATTGTTCCCATTGGGTTTCTTGAGGCTCACCCAGTCCTGCCAGAGCAGGTGGAATCGAGGATTACTACCTGCAATCCTACATAAAAGAAAACATTGTGTACACCATATATATATCAAATCAACCTAGTGTAGAGGGAATTGTCATGTCGTATGCCTCTCATGAATGAGTGATACGACATCATCCTTCTAACACCCTACAATTAGTGATACATCATAAACAATCATCAATAACAATTACTAATCAGATGCAACCATAGTATTAAATCCACATGTTAAACATAACCAATTAATTACCTTCATCATCAAGATTCGAAGCTGACTACTTGAAAATCATAAACTAAGATGGAAACATAACACATTAGCACCAGTTATTCATGCTAATTCATTGCCAAAATACACATTTCTAGTTAAACTTCATCTTTTAAGCATCATGTACTACATTCTATTCATTACTCAATGCAAAATATCACAATATATGTGTCACAAGATCATAATTTATGGCCTTTTTAGAAACAGAAACATAATTATCACTTCAAACCACACATAATTTCATATTTAAAACACATACACCACATACACACTCAAATTCACTTCACACCAGAGACACCACAAAGCAATTAAAGGGTAACATAAGAGTTCTAAAATGCATTTCTAGTAGGAAGGATATCGATGTATTGCGCACTACACCGAGGGTCCTATCCATTACACCAGATCTCTGCACCATTGAACCTACATCACCCAGAGACAAACTAGGGAAACCAAGCACATGCTACACAAATAGACTGCCACACCCTTACAAGTACAAGCAACCAGGTCAACACAATGGGCTCATAGTACCCCAGTGTGTGAACCTATGCTCTGATACCAAGCCGTAATGCCCTGCCAAGCAACCCAAAGGATACTAATACATCTAACATTTATGACACCAAATTTTTTTTAAAAAAAAATTTGGTGTCATAAATGTTAGATGTATTAGTATCCTTTAGGTTGCTTGGCGGGGCATTACAATATGACAGCAAGGGTGATTTAGTCCCAGGTTATGGTTTCTGGGGAGGAACTCGAATCTGGCAGAGATATGACTAAAACTCCTAAAATTTGTAATTTTACCTATACTAGGACTCATACACCAAAAGTGGTGTATCATACCAGTTAGGGTGTGTTGGAAATTCAAAGTCTAATTCTTCTCTTCAATGTTTGCTTTGTCCTTTCCACTTGGTTTCTGGATCCAAAACTCTGATTTGCAACCTGTAGATGTCTTTCAATAATCTCCAATGCAAGGTGACAAATTTGACAACTTTGAACACTTTGACAACTTTCTCCAGACTTTATCTTTAATATGTCTTCAACCTAGATCTGAAAATCACACACTAAAGAGAGGGGAAAATTTTGTTTTGTTAGTGGAAAAGGGTTTTCCTTGGTCAAACCCTATTTTGGTAATCAATCCTTGAAATGAAATGAAATAGGAAAAGACAATGAAAAATGAACAAAATGTAATGTTGCAACTCACCAAACCCTATAAATAAAGTGTTGCAAACATATATGAAGTAACTCCAATGGATGTAGATCTTGACTCTTGCTTGAATGTAGTAGATGTTGAATTGAGGCCTAGCTTGAATCATAAAACCCTACATCACAATTGTTAGCTCAAAAAAAAACATGATGCATGATGAATTTGACATGATGTTTGATGCTTGAATAATGCTCCAAAACACTTGATAATCAACCCTTGAATGCTCTTGAATGCTCTTGTGAACTCAAATATGGTATAAGTATGCTCATTCAACTTGTTAGGTCACTTTATTTCTTGTTAGGAGAAAATGAGTGAAAGAACCTTGTATTTCTACTTGTTTATGCCAAATTTCTCAAAATTACAACACTACAAGCTGACATAAGATCCAGGAGGATAAAATCCCACCAAGAATTTGAATTAAATTTGATTTTGGGCCACATGAGACTCATATTCTAGACGTGGTGTATGAGTCCCATTAGTGATTAATTGTGGGACACATTTTCAAAAATTATTAGAATGATGTAAAATCAAGATTGGGGCCCAAAAACCTAGGTGGGACCCATATGCCCAAGGTGGTGTATGAGTCCCAAATCGCTAAATCTAGGCCACATAACTTAAAAACACCTAAATTATGTTTGGATGTTAATTTTTGTCAGGATTATGCTTGGAAAGATGCATTAATTAAGGTTTTTGTATGCAAAATAAGGCTAATTAAAGCATAAAGAAGCCCAATTATTTAATAAAACACTAGAAAAGTGTGAAAGTGTGTTACAACACTTTACAACACTCCAAAATAAGGTACAATTAAGTTCATTTAGTTCACAAGGGTCCAAGACCTAATGTGAGTGTGTTAAACACATTACAACACTAAGTTAAGGAAGATCATTAAGCTCAATTTTATAAGGAGGGCCCAAACAAGTGTGGAAATTTCATAGATGACATTTTTTGACACTACATTAATCCCCCACTTTAGTGAGAGGATGAACTTGACTCAAACTCACACTAAAGTAGACAAGATACACATCAAGAGGGGTTCAGTCTTACCAATGCTAGTAGGATAGGACAACACCGACCAAGAGTGTTGTGCAAGCCCCTAGGACCAAATTCCAATGGAAAACCAACATAGACACAAGAGAACACACATGAAAATGATATAAAGAGCAATAAAAAGGCACAAGCATGCACTACCAAAGACAAGGAGAAAAGAAAAACTTAAAAAAGGGGGACAAAGCTTCGATCATTTGTCCAACATGATGTGGATCAGATCTAGGATGTTTTTCCAAAAAATGCACACTCACTCTGAGGCAATAGAACTCCAAGCCATCCACTGGGTGTGTAATCCAAGAAGTTGAGATACATACACACACGACTGGTATATTCTCACACACACATACGTGTGAGTGGATATGGGAAAGCCATGCCTCAGGTCAGCTTCCTGTCCAACCATACTAAAGTTATACCTCCTGATAACTTTGATAAGGAACCACACAATAATGAACTTTGAGCTTCATGAGGCAAGCAAAGCTTTGTATGCTTGAAACTCATGAACAAACAAGATGGCTCTAAAGGCATGCAAAGTTTGTTATGCAAGGTGGTTGTATAACAATTTTTTTGTAAAATGTAAAATAAGGAATGTTCAAAGGATTCTTTCTTAGTTCATGTAAGGAATTTAACTTAGGGAACACTATGCCTAATATCTCTAGGAGAGGACAAATCAAAGAATAGAAGATTCATAACTTAGGGGATGCAGTGTATCACATCAATCCACTAAGAGGAATATAATATGCTAAGAGAGATCATGCTCTTGAAGGACATCACACCCAATGTCACCACAAAGAGAAAGATGCATTGCATGAAGTAAGAAGACTACACCATAAAACATGAAAAAGGAAAATGCAAAGGAATATTGACAATGTATGCCCCCACTTTCAAGAAATTGCTAAACACTATGTTGTGAGTAATTACTTTAAAGTAGCAAATGATAAATACTAATAATAAATAAGAAATGAGAACTAACTTGGAAAGCCCTATGCCAAGTCATATGTTTCCAAATAAAGCTGCGTCATGAAAAAGAAAAGAGAGGGGCTACCCCCAAAATGAAACTCCAAACACATAAGGGATCTATGGATTTCGGGTTAGTATGTTCTTGCTATGATGCTTTTAGAGAGCTCAAAATTGTCATCATTCCCCAAATACTCATAGAACTGGAAGAATGACACAAAGAGAGTGAGAAAAAAAAGAAAAATCCTTTCAAGTCAACATGGAAGAGACATGAATGTCTCAACACCTTGCATCATCCCCAAAAGGAAAACACAAGACAAATAAAAGATAAAGAAAAAATATTTAGGGCCAACATGGAAGAGACATGAATTTCTTGACACCTTTTATCATCCCTAAAAGAAAAACACAAGACAAGATAAAAGACAAGGGTAAAAGATGTTGAGATTGGGTATGTGCAGGATCATAATGGGCTAAAAAGTGGCAATATGATGGGTATGTGTAGGGTATGTGGCTAACGACTTTTTTTTTTACCCAAAATTGATGAAACAAAAAGGGGTTTGGGTATGTGGAGGATCATGATGGGCCAAAAAGTGGCAATAAAATGGGTATGTGGCTGACGACTTTTTTTTCACCCAAAATTGATGAAAGCGAAAAGGGTTTTAAAGGATATTCTCATCTTTCCACCAATATAAATTATTCTTTACTTTGAATTTAATAATGTAATTAATTATTCATTTATCTATATCATCACATTATCACAATACTATAGGATTGAGTGACATATATGGTTTTTATATTTTTGAAAATTTGTAATAAAAATTCATAATTAATTGTTTACTTGGGAAAAAAATTACAAAATGCGGTATTGGCATGGTGTGATGGTTTATAGGTGGCATTATTGTTCTTTCCACCAAGGTTCAAACCCCATTGGGGTGTTGTTGTTGAATGGTTGTATCTGGTTCATAGCTCCGGTCAAAAGCGTTTACCCCTTGAATAAAAAAAAAAAAATTACAAAAAAATATGCATCACATCAGGACATGAATCCTTAACTTAAATCTAAAATCTTATAAAAAAATATTATCATTTTATTGTGGCTAGGGTGGTCAGATAGACACCTACTTCTTATTTTTTCCCTAAAATTTAAGTACCACTCCATTGAAATTTCAAATTTTCACCAAATAGATTTTTTAGTTTTTGAAACAAACCTAGTAGTTTAGAAACAACATTCCATTTTCTATAGATTCTATTCTTACATATTTTTGAAATAATATAGATAACTTATTCAATTTTTTACGTCAAGTTGCCTAACTCTGATTTTTCTAATTTTTTTCCACTTAAGGGCCTATTTTTCCATGATGATCCTATACATACCCGTTTTAAAGGAGATTATCAGCTTTCCACCAATATAAATTATGCTTTACTTTGAATTTAATAAATAATTATTATTCATTTTCTATTTGAATTATGACTAAAGTCTGATTGATAGGCTGATTGAAAAACATTTATATCTTTCAAATGGTACCACATTTTTGAATTTAAAACCGTGTCACATTCTATGCTTGCATACTATAAGATTAAAAAAAAATTGAATTTCATGAAGTTTTGACCAAGTTGAGGTGGTGGACATACGAGTTTTATATTTTTTAAAGTTGTAATAAAAAATTCATAATTAATTATTTACTTGGAAAAAAATTACAAAAATATGCATCACATCGGTAAATGAGTCCTCCACTTATATCTAAAATATTATAAAAAAATATTATCATTTTATTGTGGTTAGGGTGGTCAGATAGACACCTACTTCTTATTTTTCCCCTAAAATTTAAGTACTACTACATTGAAATTTCAAATTTTCACCAAATAGATTTTTATTTTTTAAATAAACCAAGTACTTTGGAAACTACATTCAATTTGCTACAAATTCTATTCTTACATATTTTTGAAATAATATAGATAAATTATTCAATTTTTTATGTCAAGTTGCCGAACTCTGATTTTTCTGAATTTTTTGCCACTTAAGGGCCTATTTTTTCCATGATGATCTTGCACATACCTGATTAAGGATGCACAAGGTCCCTAAAGTTGTAGTCTTCAATGGAGGACCTTTACTAGGAAAGATAATCAACCACATAGAAAGTGTTGCAACTAGGCATACACAATGGAGACTCTATATTGATCTACATTATGAGATTGGATTGATTACAAATGTACAAGTTGCCTTAAATATATAGGAATGAGAGAAAACCTAAAATGCATGAGATGTGTCCATGTGTCTTGATCTAACAACATGTGACAACATGTGAAACCTATCTAGAAAATTGTTAAATGTTGAGATATGTTCTAGAAGGGCAACTCATCTTGTAGAAGGAATCTTATCCCTACAAACAAGGAAGAGAATATTACCCCGTTATTAAATAATTTATTAAAAATGCAACCTAGGACTAAATGATATATGACCTAAGTTAACTTATGCTAGTGTAATAAATAATTAATTACACTAACACCCCTCCATAAGTTCAACTTAGGGAGGAAAATGCAATGATTATGTAGAGATGATGATCGATAATGATGGGTCCTAGCTACGAGGCCATGCTAGGTACCCATGTACATTATAAAGATGAAGAAAATATCCCACAATCAGAGAAAAGGGGAAAACCCAATGAGAACAAAACCCTTCTCCAAAAAGGAGATGAAAAAGGAAAAATGTGAAATAGGATGGGAAGGATGGATACCTCCCAAATAACCCCAAGTACACCATCCATCACATGGATACAATACAATAGCCCCCCCCCCATAGGAGGGAAAAAGAGAGACTATATAGCCCCCCTAGAAGATGATATCACCTACAAAAATGGTAAGTGTTTGAAGACAAAACAAGATCCAATGTTGACAAACAACTTGTCTCCCTTTCAGAAGAAACATAACCAAGTGCAAGTGCAGTGATGCTTCCCACTCTGGATAGGAATTGAAGGAAGGAAGGATGAAGGTCGATGATGATGTATCTGAACTCTGCTCAAATGTCTCCTTGATTGATGATGAAGATGCCACAATCAATGAAGAGGGTGACAAACCATGGCAATGTAGAAATTGATGTTGAACAATATCCAAAGACTATGATGGAGTGGATATGATGGAGACTTGATAGCCCCCCTTGAATGAAGTGTCCTCAAAACCACTAAAATAATTCTAAAGAAAATCCAATGGTAGATGTTGAAGAAACCTCAAATCCTGAATGGAATGACAGGGAAGAAGTCTCATACATGAAATATCTGAATAGAGGAGTCATACCCCCTCAAGAATGTTCTCCAAACTTGTAGAAGTAGCCAAGTCAGTGATACCTGAAACAAAGCCATCCTATGATGTTAGGTCTAGAAAACTAAAGGTGTCCTGATGACTGATGATGATGGAATCCTATCAATGAATCTGGACAAGGAATCACTAAATGTGAAAGGATACCAACTATCTTTGATGGAGAAGAAGCACCTGAAGCAACCTTGTCAACCTCTTTGGAAGATTAAAGGAAATCAACCTCCTGCACAACAATATCATCATGGGGAACTTGATCTAAAGAATGAAATTTTGAATCATGACCATCAGAGAATGATGGAGTGTTTGAATCTCCATATAGCTCCCAAAGCTTAGCCCAAAGGATATGAGGACAATCACAATGATCAATAGAACTCAAAACATCACAATCAACTTGCATCTCAATGATCTCCAAAATAGTATATCTATTGCAACTCCAAGCAAATTCATGAATACCTTCACTCGGATGAGGAACTATACCAAACAGATGTGGAAATAGATCAATTGATTGGAGATGGTGGTTGATCCCATCTCGCCCTTGCTTATAGTTTCCCTTGTGCAACATAACCAAAGAAGGAGTATATGCAAGCCCCATAATGAACTTTCTTTAAAAAATACAAAGACAAATGACCTTCAACAAAAAATAGAAGACTTCCAAAGATGATGTGAAACTAAAGGGATGCTACCTAGATCAAAAAATCTTTTCCCAAGCTTGAGGATGTCCAGGTTATTGAACAAATGCACCAAACTGAAAAAAAATCAATCCAAGAGTACCTAGAGCTGAAACTAATCAAGGGGTCTAGACTAATGATAAAAGCTCTAAATCACCTTCCTAATGCTGGTGGAATCACTAAAATCTGAAGAATGGTTGTGAAGTTACAAGCCTTTATGTCCAAATTCGGGTTTGGACTTCAGTTTACTATATAATTTTTTTTGAGTAAATTTTCATAGAATCTATTACACCACTAGAAAGTAGAAGAAATTCTCTTTCTGACGGTATCTCATTTTCTGATTTTTTATACCGTGGGTGAAAGTTATGATAAAATGAAAAAAATGCCTATATTAGGCAATCTGCAGGCTAACGAGGGTCAAAATTTAAGCCCCTCTATGCTGGTACTTGGTCGCTGATATGACCACAAGTGATGGTAAGGAAAAAAAATCACATTGTTGAGTGGAGTGGTGGTGGAGCGGCGGCTAGGCGAAGCTGGGTGGTGTCGAGGCGACACCATTGGATGGAGTGGAGCCCACAGTCTTCAATTAAACTGACAACGGGGGCTTGAATTAGGCTGGTGACAAACATTGATGAGGATGTGGTCGGCGATGGGAAGAGAAATCATAGGCTGGTAGGAGATGCTGGGAACAAAGATGTGGCTGACAATGGTGGCCAGAGAAAACAACAGGTGCACTAGATGTACAAATCGTAGAAGAAGATGTTGAAGGTTGTACGCCCCCTGCAACAAATAAATGTGGTCGACAAAGAAAATATCCCTGCAGACTGACCCTCAAATAAAATTTTAAATGATGCTCAAAAGGGAAATTCAAAATTTATTTAAAATTCTGACTATAAAAATCTATGCCATCAGTGAAAAATAATACCACAGTCGATAAATTTTTTTGATGTCGATTGAATATAACCACATATTTAATAAATCAAGCTGATAGTGAATTAAAAAACAAGTCGATTTGATTTTTTTTATTTTTTGCAGGCTATATTAAATCAAAATATATATTTTTTCCAAACTATATAGAGATATTGCCTGATTTTTTTGAAACAAAAAATGGCCTGCATATAAAAAAAAAATTCCTCAGGGGACAACCGACAGGATTGATTTTTTTTATTGCAAATTTGTATGGATTGTACCAGTTGATTTTGCAAACCCAAATACCTCTAACAGCTCTTGGGTTGATGTATTCAATTCTAATGAATGGGAAGGCAATCCTAGGGTTTTGAGGCCTTCTGAAGACAATGGCGAGCTCGGATCGGACTCTATCTGCTTCAAAAATCAGCTTGCTCCTCGAGTGGATTCAAGTAGCCTTCAATGGAAACCTTCAAGCCTGCAAAGAATCTCGCACACAAAATTTCTTGATCGAGGGTTGACATTTCACTGGACAAGCTCTGATACCATGTTGACATAATGTAGATCAATATAGAATATCCATTGTGCATGCAACACTTTCTATATTGATCTACATTATGAGATTGGATTGATTACAAATGTACAAGATGCCTTGAATATATAGGCATGAGAGAAAACCTAAATGCATGAGATGTTTCCATGTTTCTTCATCTAACAACATGTGACAACATGTGAACCCTATCTAGAAAATTATTAAATGTTGAGATAAGTTCTAGAAGGACAACTCATCTTCTAGAAGGAATCTTATCCCTACAAACAAGGAAGGGAATATTACCCCATTATTAAATGATTTATTAAAAATGCAACCTAGGAATAAATGATATATGACCTAAGTTAACTTATACTAGTGTAATAAATAATTTATTACACTAACAAAAGATTTACAACATAGAGAATAATGTAGGTACAAATTTAGAGGAATGTCACAAAGAGAGAGAGATACATCAAACATAATAGTACGGGGGATCACATTATGCACATGTAATCAAACAAAAGAAAAATAAATAATGCAAAAGACTAGTAAGTCACATGCGAGTCAACCTAAAGCAGGTTGTCCACATCCCAATCATGTTCATTGTATACTGAAGGTGGACAACTAGCCAAACTAGGGCCATCACCAGGTTCAACACTCTTCTTATGAGAATTATCGTTTAAGCTCATGGAAGAGGAAAACAATGTATTGAATTTGAATGCACCTCTTCATCAATTTTAGTAACTTCTTCATCATCATCCAAGTTAATCACAACAGGAGGTCAAATTATAATGTCTAAAGAAGAGTTTAGCTCTTGTTGTGGTTGTGCTATAGGATTTTTTTTTCAAAGGGGGAGAATCATCATGCATTACTTCATTCAAGTTAGGATCTTGATTTTCTTTGTTTATTTACTCATTTAACCTTTGAGTAAGGGAACGACGTCTATGCCTATGCTCTCTAGCACCTCTATTTATTTTAGTTCGGTTTTCAAGTTGTGTTTTTGTAGGAGTAGGTTGATCAACCATAGGTTTCTTTTCTTCCCTAATGGGAGGACAAAAGGAACCATGGAAGGTTGTTCAACCACTTTCTCTTTAACTTTGTAAACTTGTTTTATTCTAGGAGGTGTCACAGGATTGTTTTCGTTATCCCTTGATCTTTTGTAGGAAATAGGCAAATGATCTGTGTTAGGTGGGTCTTGGCTATTTGGAATTTCTTTAGGTTCAATCATGGTTTCATCAAGGATGGTACTCTTGGTTGTGGGTTGAGGCATGCTTTTAAGGGATAGTTTTTCTATGCATTTTACCTTGAATTTTGGGTAGGATTTGAAAAGTAATTCTTCTCAATGTTTAATAGGTTCCATAGGCTTGGGCCAAAATAAATCTAACGAGAAGTTTCCATGGGAATACAAAGGGTTAAAGCCACTATGATGCACAGTGAAAATTTCATTGTCAAAGGAAAACTTTAAGCATTTATGCATGACTGACAAGACCACTTCCATGGAGCATAGCCATGGATAACCAAGCTTCACACATTATTTATTTGACATCGATAAGATGGAGAATGAGAAATCTGATGTTTTCTATCATATTTACAAAGGTAAGGTGATTGATCCCATCGTAGGGAAAGTGAAACCATTATACATCTTTATCCATGCTTTCAGTTTATCATATGTTTCTTGGTAGAGCACACACACAAGTAAGAATTCCTCGATGATCACATTCTCTCCAGAGATGGGATCTATTAATATCCCATTAGTGGGCTTATCATAGATTCATCCAACTATGTAAAGAGGATGATCGAGTGCATGTTTAAGTATATCTTCAAGGATGAAAAAGTGATGTCAATTGGATTTTTAGGTCAGCCCTTACGATTTTGAGTTTCTACAAATGCAACCAAACCATCGATAGGATTTTTTTCTTGTTGATTAGTATCCATAGGACTTTGTTGAATTGTTTCTGTGTTTTCATCATCTGTGTCAACATTCATCACATCAGTCTTTTTAGTTTCACTACCTTTGACAAATGAAATATTATGTTTAGGCATGGGGTAGGTATATATTTGTAAGTTTTTATTAGGAGAGGAAACAAACTTATTTCCTTAATCATTAACACCTCCAATGGAAATACGACTGGAATCAATAGGGTCTTGCACAAGATTTTTTAGATGCTTACAATGTTTTGTGTCATGTCCATTTTGTTGGTGATAATGGCAATAAGAATTTGATCTAAACAGTGGGGGTAAGGGTTTATTAGGTTTAGGAGTTTTAATGAGAGTCAAGGTAATCATTTTATGTTCTAAAAGTTGTGACATTATGCTATGAAGGGTATCGAGCAAGCGAGTGAATTGTATTTTTGTGTCCCCATAGCTAAAGGGTATTGTGGCTTTAATAGTATCCACTTGGTTATCGACATGTTGAGTTTTTTGTTGAGGGGGATTAAGTTGAAGGAATCCTTTATTTTTTTTCTACAGGGTTGGTAATTGTTCTAGTTTACAGACTCGAACTTCTCAGTTCGGCTAGAGGTGGATTTTGCATCTTGACTACTAACCGAGTTTTGATAATCACAGAGGGCAGTGAATAAGTGTATGAAGGAGGGGAATTTCATCATGGTAAGCTTATCTTGTATATTACTTTGAAAATTCTCTATGAATATATTTTGAAGGTGAAGGTTAGGAACCTTTACCTTGATTTGGGAATAAAGTGATTGATAGTGTGAAATAAAGTCTGTAATCTTTTCGTCTTCTTTTTTCTTACATCTCATCAAATAATCCAAAGTCATCTTAGTGGTCATATGCACTTTGAAATGGTTGATAAATGCCTCAAAATTTTCATTGAATGAATGAATTGAGTTGTTTAGTAATGAAGAAAACCATTCTAAGTCAGTATCCTTCAAGGATCTAGGGAAAAGTTTAGCCAATATTTTATCATCAAGAATAAAGTCACTACATAAGGTGGTATAGGTGGAAACATGGTTAGAAGGATCTCCTTTACCTCCATATTTCTTGAATCTAGGAACCTCTACACCTTGTGGCATCAATGTTCACAATATCTCCAAGGAGAAGGCACTGCTTTTGACAAAATATGTAGGTGGTCCATTTTGATTTTGGTTAATAGTGGAGACTTGCTTTTGAAGGGATGAAATGGTTTGCAAAAGTTGATTTCTAAGAATTTCATTGTTTGTATTGTGAGATGGAGGTGAATAAGGTGGAGGGGTGTATTATTTTGAGGGACAAGTGAATGTAATGCTTCTAGGGGGTAAGGTGGTAGGAGATATGACGTGTGATGTAACAAAGGTACTAGGGATGCTCGCGGAAATACCTAATTTTCATTGTTATTGTAACTTGAGGGTTGTATAGGTAAGGATAGAGGAATTTTTTGTGGGAGGGGGAATTTGAATTCCTCCTTGGCTTGTGACATTGTTTTGTGGTAAAGCACTACTAGTGGTTGAGGTAAGATGTTTTCTAAAGATTTGAACTATGTTACACATAGGGTCAACTTTGTCTTCACTTTCAAGCATGCAATGAATGTTATATATGGTAGAGATAGTGTTAGTTGAAATATTCTTAGTACTTATTTGATTTTGTAGGTTTTCTAAGTCTTCATGAATTTGGATTAATTTTTGTTACGAAATACTAGCAAACATTGTTTCAACATGCGTCACACTACTTGAAGGCAAGGAATTGTTAAGGGTATGGCCCATAGCTAGTGAACTATTTTCAATACTAGGATTGAAAGAGAAAGAAAACACAAGATCCATGATGATTGTGCTATCGTAGGATGACATGAGTCTCAAACTTCATCTCACTATAGTATTAGCAATAGGATACCAAGTAGAAAAGATCATGTAAGGGATACTAAATGAAAGATATATGCAAATGCAATTTAAGCTAAATGTAAACTAAAACATAAAGTTATCAACAACAAAAAAAAGCTTAAAAATAGAGTTTTGAATTTAGGAAAATGCAATTTAAAATCTAAAATGGGACTAAATCACCTAGAGGGGTGTATGAGTCTCACTAAGGGGTTTTATTCACAATTTTCAAAAAACATTAAGTGATTTTTATGCTTTTTGGTTTGGATGATCTATAGAATACATGAAAATGTAGTTTTTAGATTACTTTCAATGATGCAAGATGAAAAAATACAACCTATATGCACTTTCACTAATGCAAGATTTAGAAACCCTATAATGCCAATTAACTAATACAAAATGCAATGTAATGTTAATGCAAGCTAAATCTAGGATGATAATGCACTCCAAATCAGAATTAAGATGTTCTAAATGAAGGTTCACCAAAATGAAAGGTGGAAAATTGTCATTGCTTATGGTTTAAGACATAGAACAACAATCTTCATCACTCTCTCATTCAAGGAAAACCCTAGAGGTCTAAATGTTAGATATGAAAAGGAGAAAGAGACCTTGCAATAGGGTTGTCCTAGGGTCTCATTAGAAACTAAAGAGGGGTTCACCACCAAGATATGGCTTGGAAAGACTAATTAAATGCAATACCTAATGCTTAAACCTAATGTAATGCAAAACTTTGCTAAATGACCTAGAAAAGCATGTAAAACATAATAGAAAGCTGAGAGATGAAAGGTGTGCACCTAGAAATGCTAAAAAAACTAAATTTAATCCTGACTAGAAATCATATGCCATATTGGGTGATTTAGTCCCAAGTTAGGCTTTTTGGGAAAGAACTGGAATCTAGTAGAAATATGACTGAAACTCCTAAAATCTGCAATTTTACCTATATTGGGACTCATATGCTAGAAGTGGCATATCAGTCTAGTTAGGCTTTTGTACAAATTCAAAGTTTGATTCTTCTCTTCAATTTCACTCTATCCTTTTCACTTGATTTCTGGACCTGAAACTCTGATTTGCAATATGTAGATGTATTTCAATGATCTCCAATGCAATGTGACAACTTTCACAAATTTGAACACTTTGAAAAATTTCTCCAAACTTGTTCTTCAATATGTCTTAACCCTAGATCTACAAATCACACACTAAAGAGAGGGAAAAATGATGTTTTGTTAGTGGAAAGGGGTTTTCCTTGGTCAAACCCCATTTTGGTAATCAAACCTTGAAATGAAATGAAATAGAAAAAGAGAATTATGAATGAGAAAAATATAATGTTGTAACTCACCAAACCCTAGCAATAAAGTGTTGCAAACATGTATGAAGTAGCTCCAATGGATGCAGATCTTGAATCTTGTTTGAATGTAGTAGATCTTGAATTCAAGGCTAGCTTGAATCATAAAACCCTACATCACAATTGTTACCTCAAAAATAAGCTTGATAATTAGCCATTGAATGCTCTTGTGAACTCAAATTTGATATAAGGATGCTCATTCATTTTCCTAGGTCACTTGATTACTTGTTAGGAGAAAATGAGTGAAATAACCTTGTATTTATACTTGTTTATGCCAAATTCCCAAAATTACAACAATGCAAGACAATGCCAAATCTAGGAGGATAAAATCCCACCAAGAATTTGAATCAAATTTGATTTTGGACCACATGAGACTCATATGCTAGAAGTGGCATATGAGTCCCATTAGGCATTAATTATTGGACACATTTTTTAAAATGGTTAGAATGATGTAAAATCAGGATCAAGGCCCAAAAGCCTAGGTGCGGCCCATTCACCCAAGGTGGATAACGAGTCCTAGATCACTAAATCTGCACCACACAACCGAAAAACACCCGAATTATGATTGGAATGTTAATTTGTGTTGGGATTATCCTCAAAAAGATGCATTAATTAAGGCTTGTGGATGTAAAATAAGGCCAATTAAAGCTTAAAGAAGCCCAATTATTTAATAAAACCCTAGAAAAGTGTGAAAGTGTGTTACAACACTTTACAACACTCCAAAATAAGGTACAATTAAGTTCATTTAGTTCACACGGGCCCAATACCTAATGTGAGTGTGTTAAACACATTATAACACTAAGTCAAGGCATCATTAAGCTCAATTTTATAAGGAGGGCCCAAACAACTGTGAAAATGTCACATGTGACATTTTTCAACACTACAATAACAACTTCATTATGAATATCCTATTCATTAGTTAAAACTTCATTATTTTCATTTTTTATCTAGATAGTTTTATTGTATCACATCCTAAATTTTGTGGAAGCATGAAAAAAAATAGTATTTTTGTCACCCTCCTTGAACCAAATTTCCCTCGATTTCCATTTCTAAAATATTTTTTCTATTGATTATGATTCATTTAATTGATCAAAAAATACCCTTTTGAATGCCTAGAGGAAAAAGTGAGATTATGAGAACCTTCTCCAACAAATCAATGTTTGTGTCTCTAATGATTGACTTCAAATTGGCAATTCAAAGTTCAATGCTCAAAGGATTAATTTGATGGTAATGGCTAGTTTGTCTCGGGGGGCTTTGGCTCTAGTTTCCTCTAGCGGTAAGACTTTTATTTGGTGCTCCATTTTGAATTTTGAATTCTGTTTTTCTATGATGATGTGTCAAAGGAAGAATGGGAATGAGACTTGAATGGGTGGTCCCCCCAAGTCCACTCATTCAAGATCTTAGGCTATGTGGTCCTTTTTTTCCTCACATATTTCTCTATGAAATTATGTGTTGGGAAAGGTGCATTAGCTTAAAAATAAAGGTTTTATTTAATAATAATTTAGTGGAGGAGCTTATTAATTAAAGGTATTGCATCGATATTCCAAGGGATATGAATAATAATAATTCTAGATATAATTATTAAAAGTTCATGTATATTAAAGGTGGGGATGGTTTTGATTTGACTAAGCTTAATAGTAATTATAAGTTAAAATGTATACGCATCAATACTTTTGTCCTCATGGACTCTTGGAGTAATTGTAAGGAGACCCTTTGAATGAATTATATGACTGATAAAGATTGGTGTCATATCCTCAACCCCACCGTTGATAGATCAAAGTTTAACACCTTAACTTATTTTCATGATAGGTGGTTACTTCACTGTAGTGTAGAAAAATGTATCACTTTACATTTTCACACTTTGTTTGGACCCTCCTAATTAAAATGAACTTAATAATCCCTTAATGTAGTGTTCAAAAATCTAGTTGTTTATATGTTCACACTTTGTTTGGGTCCTCTTAATTAAATTTGATTTAATTATGCCTTTATAATCCCTATTTTACGTCTACAAGCATAATAAATTACACTTTATTAAAGGAAAACTCAACAACAATTAATTCCAACACATAATTAAACACCTTGAGCAATCTATGTTCCAGGAATAGTGTCCTGTGACCCATTCTCCCATGGGTGAATGGGTCCTTCCTAGGCCTTGAAACCCATTTTTAAAACATGTTTTTAGTGGTATTTTTATCATCCCAAATTCAAATTTCAAATGTCAACTTGTAATGTTTAATTTTCAGTAAATTAAGGATAGATGTCTATAAATACAAGGTTATTTTATCAAATCAACATTAGGTGTTTGAGAGATCAATCCTAAGAGTAAATATTATTGTCAAGAGCATTCAAGAGAAAAATTATCAAGGATTTGTTGCAGCATTCAAGATCTCAAACATAATGCAAAAATTATTTTCATTCATGCATGTTTTTGGAGCTAACATTGTGATATACATTTCAAGATCTAATTGAAGCATTCAATTCAATGATTCAAATCAAGATTCAAGCTTCAAGATATACATCCATTGAGGATATTTCATACAAGATCAAGATCAAAATTTTAGATTTGCAAAGGTCTATTCAAGGGTTTGGTGAGTTGCAACATTGTATTGTTCATTCATCATTCCATCCACATTTCATTATTTCAATTAAAGGTTTAATTACCCAAATGTGGTTTGACCATGGAAAGCTCCTATTCACCAAAAAAAAAATCCCCTCTTGTGTTTGTGTTGCAGATTTTTAGGTTGAAGGAAAATTGAAGATTGGAGATCTCTAAAGGGCAATATTGCAAAAGTTGGAAAAGTCGTCAAAGTTGAAGAAAAGTTGTCATATCATAGTAACTCAGATTCTAAGCTTAGTTTTTTTCAACTTCACATGAAACCATTGGGAAATTGCATCTCATATATGTCTTCAGAGGCTCCCAAAAATTCAATCCAAAAAGTTGTCTCAGATTGCATTTTCCATTTTGAACAAGAGGGGTCCTTAACACTTTGCAACCATTTTTAAACACTCTGTAACTAATTTTGAGGTAATTTTTAAGTGTCTTCCACTCATCGAATTTGGACAAAATTGATTGTTTCTTTTATAGTTATGCTCCATCTACATGAATCAATTCTTTGGTTACAGATTTGAGATCATTTTCTATTTTATTTTCATCTCCTAAAAGTGTTGTTTGAACTTTACCCTCGTCCACACACACACAAAGGAAATTGCTAGATCTTCCATAGATTTGACTCACCTAAGGGCTGAAAGTTAATTATATCTTGGAGGATCTCATTTCTTGAATGAAATAAAAAGTAGACCTGTAGATTCATATTACACCCCATTTTTTCCTTTCTATTTATAGTAAGTTTCATGAAACTTTCCAAATTTAGTATAAAACCCTATGTTATGATGAACCCTATATTATGCTAAAGGATCATCACAATAAGGATAAGTCTTTTGAGGTTATAATTGATTAACATTAGATATCCCTTGAGTCCTCCTACAAGTCCTTTGATTATTAGACCTCCCAATTCATCTCCCGAGCCACTTCTTATCCTTTATCCACCTTCAAATCAACCTCAAGTTCAAAATAAACCTGTGCTTATCTTAAAACCACCTAAAAACAAACCATTAAGTCCAAGATATATCTTGAACTTTACAACGTAGCTTGATAGTAACAATGTTTCATAGTAACCGAGTTATAACATCATTGATCACACATATAATATAAGGAACAATAGGCAACTGTAAACCATTCCTACTTCATTACCATTACTTCAACCATATCTCCATCCTGCACCTAATATCTTGCAACATAGTGGTAAGGAGTATGATCTTGTGGAACAAATTAAAAATACTCCTACGATATCCTTATGGGACCTTATTCAAGCCTCCCCTATTTTTCATAGCATGATTCAAATGGATTTGCAACAAGTTGTGATTCCTCCTAGTGTAAACCAAAATTATACAGCAACCTAATTCAAGGAATGAATACAGACATTGTTTTCCACCAAAGTGAGCTACCTCCTTTGGAACTACAAAAACAAAATGAAGCTTTCATGATAATAGTTATTATTAATAGGACTGGGATAAAGAGAACCCTTGCTGACAATGGCTTCACCCTTAACATGTGTAGCATAAACCTTTTGGATAGGCTTGGAACAAATAAAAGCAATATTGAACCTGGTTTTTTATCTATTCACGGATTTGATAATGTAGGAAAACAAGTACTTGGAGTGATAACATTACCTATTATAGTTGGAAAGGCCACATTGCAAACTCCTATTCATGTCATGCCCGATAATATTTCATATGATCTTCTTTTGAGTAGACCATGTGTCATGCCTAACTTTTTTTCTAGGAAAAACATGATATTTTTTATTTTTTACATAATATTTACTTTTCAAAATATAATTAAAACTTTATTACTATTTAACCAAAATAGTAAAAAAATATACATCATTAATACTTGATATTAATGTACACATTATTCTAAACTTTTTTATTAGATTAAAAGTGGAAGGGCCAGTACACATTATTCTAAACATTCGTAAGGGTATTGTTAAACCTTTGTTAATACAAAATTAGTGCTATAATATCATCTTTTTTCCAATTAATATTTAACTCTAATACTAATATACATTCTTATTTAATACTATTAGTAATTTTATTAACCATCAATGTTAATTTTAATATTAGAATTAGAATTAATTTAGCACCATATTTACCTTTAGTTATTAATTGTTAACAAAAGGTAATTTTTTATTTTTTTATTTTTGTTCAAGTAGTATTTACTCAATAAGAACATTTGAATTCTCCAATTAATATTATTACTATTACCTCATTGGTAATTAATAGTTATTTAAATTTAACATGCAAATACTTATGTAAAATTCTACCTTTCTCTATGAAGAAAATATTACTCTGCATACTAGTAATATTAGACTTATTCCATCAAACCATCAAATTCTATATTATTATAAGAATCACTACTATTACCAGTAATTTTATAATTTATATTATCCATTAATATCAATAATATTAGCATTAATAATAATATTGATATTATCTTCTCCATTATTATTTTTAGATCCTTCTTTAAATACTAATAATGTTTATCATCTTATGTCATTATTTTACCAACGTTAATCCAAGAATTGAATTTAAATTTAAAATAACAATTGTAATAATAATCTAAAATTAAAATTAGTTTAGTGCTAATATTATTATTAATGAGTAATATTTTGGTTACTTTCTTAATTTCAATCGTTTCTAGTTGTACTCACTACTCTAATGTTACCAACACTTAATAATGTTGGTTTTTTTTACTAAAATATTAATAGTGTTATTCTTAAACATGGACCATGCTCATGAAAACCAATTACTCTTTAGAGAATCCTATTAACCACAATATTAATATTATTTCTCCAAAATGATAACAATATTATCATGATTTATCATTGGTGAATCCAATATTTACTCATGTTGATATTAATATGATTTATATTACTCTTAATTTTATTTTAATGTTAATATTCTGATCATCAAATTTAGGAATACTAATGTCATTAATTACTTTAAATCTCCAATATTATTAATAGTTGTTAATACACATTTTATTATAGTCATTATTACTTATTAATACTGACGTTATTATTTTCCTCTTATGAATAAAAAATACATTAATTGTTGCTAAGGTTAATATCAAACCTACATTTTCATTTCACCCTGACTATTATTACTCTTGTATTATATTAAGCTTCAAGCTACACTATTAATAATATTATACTTGTTTATTTAATGTGGGATTATTAAATTCATACTTCGCAGGCATCAAACTATATGTATTTAAAGACTTCTCACGTTGCACTAGTAAATGCTTATTATTCTTATTATCATTACTAAGATTACATCTGTTATTATTTAACATTAATAACATCCTTTAAATCTAAATATTAAACATTGTAAATAATACTAAGGTTGACATTATCCCTTTTTTTTAATAATAATATCATATCCAATATTATTACAGAAAAACTATATTAATATAGTCTACCCATAAATATTAGTGTCATATTTACCACTAGAAATATTGTTATCAGCTGTATTTCTCCCAAAACAATAATAGTTTTATTTTTTTTAATTTCTACATGAGCACAAATCATCTCACTAATCTCCCATTAGTTACCGTAGTAATTTTATTTTCCTAACGATATTAATATTACTTCCAGTTGACGTCATTATAAATAGCCATAGGATTATTATTCTCAAAATGACAGTGATAGCCAATAATTAACATGGATAATTGAATATTAGTAACTTGAGTTTATATGCAATTTAATACCAAATACCATCCAATGAAATCTGGCAAAAATGTCAACCCTTCACATTCATTTCTGTCTTTGTGAGTTATCTCATATTCCTTCTGAATTAAGTACTTTTCTCTATCGGGAGCCATTTTTACGTCGTGGAGAGAGCCGTGTGCAGCGTTTTAACCCTAGTCTACTACAACAAGCATTTTCTTTCGGTTGTCTTGAACCTTTTCTGAGCTATTTTTTTTAATATATTCCTACTAAGAGTGTGAAGGAAGGGAGTCATTGAGAGAGCAGTGTTTTTAACCCTAGTTTCCTACAACAAGTGATTCCTTTCAGTTTTCTTGAATCCTTTGCTTTTCTAAGACATTTTTGCATCGGCTAAGATTGCTTTCAGAGTGGCGTGGGTTGGAGCAGGGTTTTTTGCTGTGGCTGCACCTGCTCAAGGTTATGTAAGGTAGGCAGGGAAGATTGAAGCTTTGATTTTGCAGTTGAATCCCCATGAGGCTCAAGGCTAAGGTCCGAAATTCTGGCAGGGCTACTAATAAGGCTGATGGCGGGGAGCACAATGGTGAGGCAGAGTCAACATAGTATGAGGCCAAAAATGGAGTAGATACCATGAACACAATAGAAGGAATGGAAAGATTGAATATGCAATGGAAGAGCCTTTTAGTGAGGATAAAGGTAAAACCGTAGAATTTTTTCTTCTAAATGATGTTATGGACTGCATTTCTGAGTGCCAACATAAATCTGTGATTCTGTTCTTTTTAAGAGGCATCCCTTTTGAATCGGATTTTTTCAAATGGGCTAAATTAAACTAGGAAAACTGAGGATGGGAAATTAAAACAATGAGAGGTTTAGGAAAAGGATATGTGTCTTGCACATTTAAATCTATGGAACATGCTCAGGTCGTTTTGTAATATGGGACTTGGATAATATGCAGCCAAATTTGTTATTTGCAAGCATGGACTCTTGAGTTTTTCCTAGAGGGCCCTTCCAGATCTCGTTATCTTATGTGGGTGGAACTTCTTTTTTTGAACTTGGCTTTTAGACCTTTTCTTTGAGAATTTTTTTCTCAGCTTGGTAGGGTTATTTGGTGTAAGAATAACTTAGAAAAATATTCTAGCCTAAGGGTGCATCCACAAGTATCTATGGAAATGGACTTGAACTAGCCATTGCTAGAAAATATTAAAATCATTGGACTAGGGTTCGAATTTTATCTACCAGTTGTTTATTTAAACAAACCTAATGCTTGTTTTTATTGTCATCAAGAAGGCCATCTGATTAGAGATTGTCCTGCCAAGAAGAACAAATCATTACAAACCTTTGTTGAAATGCCACCTAGACAATCATAAAATAATAGTAGGTTGCCTATCCCTACCACTCTTAAGGGTCCAACACATACAAAATTGCTTGAACCACCTATTGAACCTTAGAAGACTAATAAAACTATGATCACAACTAACCTAGATCCTAAATATGAGGAGATGCAGGATGGATGGAAAATGGTGAGGAAGAGGAAATAACCTTCTAGTCCAGCTACAGGTCAAAATGGTGACATTGTTCCTCCAAGCCTGCAACTTATACCACATCACCATTGTCATGAATCTAGAAGTGAGGCTTCGAATTCCCCCCTCCTTTTGCAAAACAAAGATCTAGGTCCACTCCTCCTATGACAAAAGAATTGGGTACCTATGATTCTATGATTGTATTGGTCAATTAGTTTGAAGCATTTCCACAAGAGGAGGATCTATCCATCACTTATTTACCAATAATTACAAAATAAGGTCATTTGGGTAAGTGAACAAAGTTGAGTCCACGAAACGTGGAAGTTTTTGCCTTAACCAAAAAATTGAAATCGGCATTGAGCAAACGGGATACCAATTTTAATAAACGGGATCCCGATTTTTAAAAATCGGGATCCCGTTATGGTTCGGGATCCCGAGCCTGAGACGAAATGGGAACCCAATTTTTAAAAATTGAGATCACGTTTCCCATCAGATTCCAAACCAATGGAAAAGGCACGGGATCCCGATTCTCACAAAACGGGATCCTGATTTCTAAAAAATAGGATCCCGATTTATATAAATCGGGATCCCGTTTTTTAGAAATCGGGATCCCGTTTTGTATTGCTATTTATTTTTTTTTAAAAACACATTTCACTACACAGTGGACGGGACCCCGAGTATTGGTGACAGCAACCCCCACAATCAGCTACAGGTACGCCCCTACATGCCATTTTTTTGCATTTTTTTATTTTGAATTGAAATTTTGAAGAAAATAAATGAATTTAGCATGTTTTTTTAATTTATTTCACGCTTTAAGTTTTTTTTTAAACTGTTATTATAGAGATGAATAACTGTAAAAATAGACAAAAAAATGCAATGAAACCTGAAGGTTTTTTAATAAAAATGAAAAAATGAACCTTGAATTGTGTTTTAGAAACAAAATTTAACTTTTGAAACCTAAATTGTTCGATTAAACCCAAAAAAATTTGAATTTCAAAACCCTAGAAATTGAAATGAAATAAAAACATTGCATTTACAAATCCAAATCAAGCTTTTTGAAACCCTGAATCCAAATCAAATGAAAAAAATTGAATTTGAAAACACTAGTTTGAATTGAAACGAAAAAATTGCATTAAAAACCCTAATTGTTTAAAATTGAAACCCTAAATTGAATTGGAACAAATAAATTGTTAAAACCCTAAATTGGAATCAAACAAATCATTTTGATTTTGAAAACTGTAATTTCGAGCTAAAAAAAATCATTCGCATTGCTTAAATGTTTTAAATTTTATTTGCTTTGTATGGAAAAATGATATATATTAAACTTTAGTTTCAATATTAAATTATAATTAGATTAGAAATCAATATGTTAAAGAATAGTTAAAATTCATAAAGTTTATCTTGATGTTTGTTTGCAAATTTAGTTAGCAAATTCTTAAATCTAAACGCATACAATCGATTCCAATTGACACTAACACCCTAAGTTTTCTAAACCCTAGACCCTAAACTATAAAATCTAAACCCTCAACACTAAAGCATTTGAATTTT
>VDFB02270651.1:444635095-444654148 GCA_007258455.2 Sequoia sempervirens
GATAAAAGAATTTGGTGTATATTCTATTCGCATGTGTTCTTATTTGCCTCCAAGAAATTTGATCAGGAAGATTATCAAAAACACCACTTCCAATTTAAAAAAAAGTATTTTCATTAAATTCAACATCACATTCTAGATTTTAATCTTCATTTTCATCAACAAAACAGTTTTCATTTTCATTTTCATTTTCATCAACAAAATGGTCTTCATTTTCAATTTCATCTTCATTTTCATTAACAAAACAGTTCTCATTTTCATTTTCATCAAAAATATAGGTTTTGTTTTCATTTTCAAGAAAATGATCATTTTGATTTTCATTTGCAACAAAAGATTTTTCTTTTTTGTTTTCAACAAGTTCTATAAAAGTTTCATCTCTCTGAATATAGTCAATGTCAACATCATTATATCTAGCATCTTGTAAAACTTCTACATACAAATTTACCATTTCACTAACATGTGGATTTGAAGACGTACCTGGATTTGTGCATATTGAAACATTCTCCTTAACATTCAAAGAGGGATTTGAAGACATAGTAGGACTTGTTTGTACAATCATATTCTTCTCCAAATTGACTCCTTTCAAATTAGCTTCATCTACAACTATGGTATCTTCAATGTTTTCATCTTCAATAGTTGTTGAATTGGTTGCTCCACCATCGTTCATTGATTTCAATATCATTCTTCTTTCTCTTTGTCTTTGTCTCTCTTTTTCTCTATTTGCTTCAACTTCTTGAGGAGTCAATGTCTTTCTTCTCTTATTACAAAGTTTATCTCCCATAATTATAAAATTCTCAAGCACAAATGAATGTTAATAGTGAAATACTTCAAAATATTCAATCCAAATTGGAAGTTGAATACCTATTATGATAAAATTCTTCCTCTTGTGTTCCTCAAAACAAGTAGAAAACTACCACAATTCCACTTTAAAAATTGTTTTCTTCATGCTTCCTTTGAAAAATTCAATCCATATTGCAAATTGAAACCTTTTGTTCGTCCAAACAAGCACAAAAATAACACAATTTCACTTCAAAAATGGTGTAGATGATGCTCCCTTTGATAAAATCAACCAAAAATCAAATTCACCACCTGTAAATACAATAACTTATGAAAAATAATTCATTTTTAGTGCTCTCAGCCGTACATATGAGGTTGCAAAGTTGCAGATTTGACAGTAATTTTGCACAGTGTTTTTAAATCAAATAAATGGGATCCTATTTATAAAACGGGATCTCACTTATTGTAAAATGGGATCCCGATTATAAAACGGGATCTCGGTTATTAATAAGTGGGATCCCGCTCTATAATCGAGATCCCATTCACCGACATTGAATGTCAAAGCCGTTGTAAATGGAACGGGATCCCGTTCCATTTACAATGGTCGGAATGTTGTTGGA
Source organism: Sequoia sempervirens (assembly GCA_007258455.2). Taxonomy (NCBI): domain Eukaryota; kingdom Viridiplantae; phylum Streptophyta; class Pinopsida; order Cupressales; family Cupressaceae; genus Sequoia; species Sequoia sempervirens. The sequence continues at coordinate 444,636,490 of VDFB02270651.1, forward strand.
TGGGAACGAGATCCCGATTATAGCACGGGATCCCATTTTATAATCAAGATCACGTTTTTTAAAATTTGAATTTGGTTTTGCATCGTGGGCAAGTTTTTGCCAAGGTTTTTGGTTTGGGAAAAGCATTGGAAGTCCGAACCTAGGCCTTCAACCTAGTTTCACTTGCAAGTTGAAGGCCCTAACAATGTCAAAGAAAAATACTGACTTTGGGCATATGGCTGACGACCTTTTACACACCTGACGAAATTTAAAACCATTTTAGATGAAACAGTATTCAGATTCTAAATATGTAATTTGTTTTGAATTGAGATTATTTTTTTTCTATTTTCAATTAATTTCTAATAAGTTGAGGATTACTAAACTAAATATCAAAGTTTTACTATTTTAATAACTTTTGATCCAACATAACATTTTGACAAGCAATTGCAGAGAGAAAACTTGGCAATTCTTTTCAATTTGAAAAAAAAAATAAAAAAAATGATAAGTTTGGTCATCTAGCATGGTACATGTGATTTTTCAAAACGACAAATCGCCTAATAAAAAATTAACAAAAAAAAAAATATTCAATAAAAATTACAAAAAAATATCAAAGAGCAAGTTCATTAGTCATAAAACTTTTCCCAAAAGGATTTAGAAAAATATGATAATTTAAGTCAAAATATGGATGTCGTACACGTGCATGGTATGGTAAAAAAAAAAGACTTTTAAACAGTGGTTTTTAGAAATTCCTATTAAAACTCAATTTGTACAATCTGGGTATTGAAATAAATTACATATTTGGAAACTAGACTCCGAGCACTACATTTTATGATAAGTGAATTTAAAAAAAAATTCATCTCTAAGTGCTTCAAATTGTAAGGTCAAATGTGTCAAATACTGAAAATCAGGGAAAACACACCCACTTTTTGGCCAAAAAGTGGACTCAACTTCTTGCACACACCCATTTGCGTGTAAGAGGGATTTCTCTCCCTCACCAAAAATATGGTTTAAAGGATGTTTTAGTGAAATGGGAACTAGATATTATCTTTCTTCAGGAGGTTAAACTTAATGTTCTCCATCTTTCTTCTTCTCTATTTCATGTATGGAGAGATGCATCTTTTCTTTATACTTACATAGAGAAGGTAGGGGGGGCAGTGATTGGATTTTCTTCACGAGTCTATAAGTTTTTCATTGATAAAGGTGAGGACCCTTCACATAGTTGTGTGTGGGCCCTGACCTTTATCAATGGCCAACCTACTGGATTTTGCTCATTTTATGCTAGTAACTTTGCTAAAGATAGATCTCAATTGTGGGATTGGATGCCTAAAAACCTCTCCAATGTAGATTGGGTTATAAGTAGTGATTTCAATATGGTAGAACACCATAATGACCACAATTGGCTCAATCATATCAAGCTGAATAATGAAAAAATTGAAAAGTGGTTGTTTTGTTCCAATACTTTAGGTGATGTTGACCTAGTTCATAACAAAAGGGGTAGTCATGACCATAATTGGTTCACCTAGTCTAATTATAGATTTGGGGACAATAGGAAGCTGAGCAAACTTGATAGATTTTGTATATCTCTAAATCTTTTTGTTGCTCAAGAGCCCACAAGGTTGGTGGTCAGGGTTGATTACTCTTCAACTCTTTATGACCATTATCCTATCTTTTGTACTATCTCTGGAGCTGATAATAGTAATGTGCACTCTGAGTTACCTTATAAGCTTAATGTTTCTAATTTAAAAAATCATGCATGTGTGGGAGCATTGGTGGGGCTTTGGAATTATTTCCCTAACCAAATGAAGGGGAATCATATAGACAATGGTGGCATAGTGCTATTTTTAAATGTGTTGAATTCCTATGATCTTTTAGCAGGAGACTAACTTAGAAGCGGAAACGAAAATTAAAATCCCTCCTAGGGAAGTTAGAACAAAATAGAAAATTACTTAATAACAATCTTGGTAATTATAATTTAAAAGCTTTAGTGGCCACCCTAGAAACTCAAATTCATAAAATGGATAATTATAAGGGGCAATTTGCTAAAATCGGGGCTAAATTGCACTAAATTAAAGAGGGGAATAGAGGATCAAAATATTTCTTTAAGTATCTTAATTATAAGCACAAGAAAAAAATTATTGGTTTTATTCAAGATGATGCTAGTTTGGTTCACACAAAGTAGGTTGAGATAAAAGGGTTGTTTCAAAAATATTACAATGAGTTATTCAAAGAAGACCCACATTGGCAGGATGCACAAGAAATCTTGGAAGATATGCTTAAATACATTATTCCCAAGAAGGTGGATTATGAATATAGTCATTTTATTGATCACATTCTATCCATTGAAGACTTAGAACATTTTGTGGTTTCCATGCCTTCTTATAAAAGTCCCAAAGTTGATGGGTTGCAAGTGGAATTTTACAAAAAAATGTGGCCTCACATTAAAGATGATTTCTACCTAGTTTACCTTGAGGCTTTGGAGCATGGTTCTTTAGGGACGAATATAAAAAAAAAGGTTTAATTAAACTCTTTCCAAAAGGGAAAAATGAGGATACTATTGTGAGTTAGTGTCCAATCACTATGTTGAATACCTCTTATAAAATCATTGCTAAGGCATTAGCAACAAGAATTAAACCTATTGTTAAAGAAATAGTTAGACCAGAACAAACTGGGTTTCTTGGCAGTAGATTCATCTTGGATAACCTTATCCTTGCTTGGGAAACTTTTGGAATTAGCTCAATAATCTGGCCAAAAGGACATGTTGGTCAAATTGCATTTTGACAAAGCATATGATAGAATGCATTGGGGATTTATCATCAATATATTACAATGGTTGGGTTTTGGTCCTAAAATATATAGACACATTCAAATGTTATTTAATTATGCTAATGCTCAGTTAGTGATCAATAAAGAGTTGACTAATGTCTTCCCTTTACAACATTCAATTAGACATGGTTGTCCCTTGTCTCTATTTATGTATGTGCTTGTTGTTGATACTCTTGGATAACTACTACAAAAATACAATCAGTTGAATCTAATTAAGGGTATTTCTATCCCCCCTAATTCTATGGTGATTAACTCTCACTTTGAAAATGATAGCATGTTATTTATCCAAAATTCAGAGATGAAGATCAATAATGTTTTAGGAGTCCTTAACCTTTATTGTGAAGTGTTCGAATTAAAACTTTCCCATGATAAGACTTAATTCTTGATGGTTCAATAAGGTTCTCCTTTGTGGTGGATTCCTAAAGAGTGGAGAAAAATTAAACATGGGTAGAGTACTCGATATCTTGGAATTTTTTTTGGAATGGGGGTCTCATGTTTTGAGATATTGAACTGGTACTTACAAAAATTAAAGAATAAGTTGTGCAATTGGGGAAGAAATTTTTTATCCCTTGCAGACAAAATTTAAGTGGTGAACCGATTTTTTGGGCTTCACATGTGTATTATTCCTCTTGTTGGATGCCATCAAAAAAGGGTTATGAGGACCTTATCAAAATTGTTCGTAGCTTCCTATGGACTAATTGGGGAGGTAAGGTGGGTTTTAAATCTACCTCTTGGCTACATTGCATTCAACCTAAAACTAAAGGTGGGTTTGGGTTTTTGGATCCAAGGACACAAGGGACATGCCTGGAAGCTAACTGGATTGTTATATTAGTAAATGGAGATTCTCCATGGAAAAATATTGTTTGTTTTCAGGTCTCCCAAGCTACTATAAAAGGTAAATCGAAAGTAGTCAGTTGGGAAGACAAAATATTAATGGTCCCTTTCTTCCATCTTAAATATTATTTTCCATTTAATTTCTATTTGGAAGGAATGGTGCCAAGTTAGCACCTTTTTAAACTGGAAAATTTCTCTTCAACAAAGGTTTAGCCTTAGTTCTTCATCAATCTGGTGGAATAAACTGGTGAATTATCAAGGGTAGCCTCTTGTTTTGTGCTTTCCAAGGTTGGTTTATTACCTATTTAAAAAAGGATTTCATAGTTTTGGGGACTTGTGGGATTTTAATGCTCAGGAGTGGGCCAATTGGTAGATGATCAAGGTTAAATTTGTTCTAACTGGTAAATACAAAACTTTTCCTTCCTTTGTGATGTCATTGGTTCTAGTGGAATTGGTTATGAAGATGTGTGCCCCTCTTCATTGTAATCCTTTCAAGGATTGGTGGTGGCTGTCTAAGGGTTAGTTCACATTGTTTATGTTTAAAAAGGTCTATTTGAAGTTGCTCGCACACTTTCCTTTAAATCATAGATTGAATTTGAAATGGAATTGCAGGTTTGAGGAAAAACTTGGAAAAATATGAGTTATCAAATTTGGCATTTGAAAACAGAACCTAATGTGAAAATTTTAGCTTGGAAAATTTTGCACTGTAAATTGCCTATTGGTGACAAGTTGGTTCATATGTAGGTTCAGCCTGTTAATTATCCTTTCTATAAACGTATTGAAACTTTGAAAGATGTTTTTTAGAATTTCTCTTGGATGAAAATGAAATGGAAGGTTGTTTTTTATTATCTCCCTACGATTTTTTAGCATGCTTTGAGATGGAAACAAGCCATTTTGGGTTTAGGCCTACATAATAATATTGTTGTTGATTCTATAGGGAAGATTGTCTTGTTTAATATATGGAAAAGTAGATGTATGGTTGTTTTTGTTGATCATAATGTTCATCTAGAATAAAAAATGCTACACTTTTTCTCTAACATTATTTTGCAAATTATCTTCTTATGTTCTGAATTGCATGGAGTTCCCAAAGTCAACACAAAGATCATCTTTCAGTTGGACAAGATTAAATGGAAAATATTGTAGCTACACAAAAATGATGTAATGTGTTCCACAAAGCTCAACGTAAATTAAAATTTATAGTTTGTTGTGCTTCTCTTGCAACTCTTCACTACTATTATAATTTGTATGTGATGGTTTGTTAGTAGTGTCTTGGTCCGATATTGGTCATTGTGTTGTATTTTCTCTGTCCCGGTAGCTTATGGCTATCATTCTATATGTATTTTTTTTGCATTGATTCAATAAAAAAATACCATCCAAGAAGTAGTCATTATTAATACAGATATTAATACCCAACCCTAGCATTTACTACAATTTAATACAAAATACCATCCAAGAAGAAGTCATTATTAATACATATATTAATACCCAGCCCCAACATTTACTACGCTCAACTCCAATGCCAAAGTTTATTGTCAATATTATTAATTATTATTATTTTTCCTAATGCCCAACATAGCATTCAACTCCACCACTAGGTAGACTTGGAGCCATGTGAATCGGCTGAGCACCATAAAATTTGGCACACCAACTCCAATATTTTTACTGAGTACAAATGTTACATCATCTCTTAATATTAGCTACCTCTACGGTAAACAACTCCCACAACTATGTTGTAGTATAGAAAACACTGAGAGGGGGGTGAATCAGTGTTGTAGATTTCAACAAGTTTATTTTACTTTCTTTCAAAAAAAATTTAAACATAAATAATGATGTTGATAACATTTAATTAGTTTGGCATGCTTCATCAATGTAAGAATCTAAATACCAAATAGTAATCACTACAAAGTGCTAAGACATGAATTACAAATAAATCACATAATAACTGAAACCATGACACAATAAATTTCAGGAGTGGAAAACCCTCATGGGGTAGAAATACCACTCAAAATTGTTTCATTGGCTTAATGAAAATGCCTCACTGGCTTACAAATGCCTCACTGGCAACACAAGCCTCACTAGCAACACAAGCCTCACTAGATACAAATGCCTCACTGGTAACTTTCACTCGTCTTACTAACCAGTCTCTAATGACAAAAGAAATACAACTTTAGGGGGTTACCTTGTTACAATACGCAACAACATTAACAACCTTCCCAATGCTCATACAAACCCTAATCTCTCCTTCTAGAAAATTTTGAAAATATCTTCTACAAACAAACACTATCACATATCTTATGTCTCCCTTGTCAAGATGTACTTGTGATCACAATACCACTATGTTCTACAAAAAAAATCACTAGTACAAAAAAAATTCTTCTTCTACAAACCACTCTTGTAAACATTGTCAATAACCATACAAAATCACTTTGCTAATAAGACCATTATATCATACCTTGTACAAAAATAGATTGCATTCACACTGCTAATTGAATCCCAACATAAAACATCCAAAACCTATTCTATATAAGACCATTACAAACATTGTCTCATAGGTATCACAGAGATGTACTTAAATATCAAACCAACCATTCTGACACATGCATATCACTTTTTAAACATATGAAGATCACTCTAACTCTATTTAAACCTCTTCAAGACATTAAACCTTTACAAAATACTCAAAACATCATTTCCTTTACCAAGTAAATCTCACCTAAATGCTAACTTTCACCAATCTTAACCGTGGGCATGTAGATTTATCTCTCTAGAACACAAATACCCAATCCAAAAAATAACTTACAAGTTTGAGTCATTATTAAATAACAATATGAATCCTTTCAGGTTGCAATCTAGTGGTTGCTACAACTATACTATGGCAGTTAAGGCCACAACACCCATGAACTTTAAGCAAATCTCATAGCCGTTTCATTTTTAAATCTTAACTCTTGATCTTTTGTTTACTGTTCATTTTGAATTGAATCTAATCCTTAGATTTCCTTTTACAGCCAAAGTCCTTATAAATATTTGGATGTCACCAGTTTCCCTAGGCTTAGGGGCCAGTAAATTCATGTATCGACACCCTTTAGAAAAACAACTTAAAGTGGTATTAACATTTTATTACAAATCAATTTATAATTAGAAATGAAGTGAACTTTTTGGGTGACGATTAACACCTAGGGTTTTATGCAACATATAAAAGTTAGGTGATCACCACATAAACTTTAATTACACTTGAATATTTAACTAAACTACCATGTGTAACCTTCTGAGCTATTGATTCCTATAAACAACTAAATGTTGTATACTGCCATGACTCTGTCTTTAACATATGCACTTCCTCCTAATAAAGCTCTATCTCTAAAGATCAACTGCCTGAAGCATTCCAACACCTTTACTTCACATTATGGAGATCTACATGACACTTGCATCAAATAAAATTTAATGCTTGTACCATTCAAACTATCATGAATAGATGAATTGCAACAACATCTGGTTTTTGCATCATTGTCGCTCCACTGCATTAACTCAGAATGATCAAGAAAAACAAAAACAACATCAATTGAATCAACAACATGAACAACATGACATGATTTCATAATGAAGAGACCCTTCTAACGTTATGAATAACCTTTGATGATATCTAGCTTCTGATGATCTACAACTCAAACATGATGATCCTACTAACATCAATGCTTGATGATATCATCTCACTCCTTTTCCTTTGACACCTCACACCTTTGACATCAATGAAAAAACAATTCCACTTCCAACAAATTCCCCCCTTGGCATTGATGTCAAACTAATCAGTTCACCTATGTCAAGTAAAACATTGATTGCATCATGTGTCTGCTCTTCTCCCCCTTTGACAACAATGACAAAGGGCTCCTTAGGTTCAAAAATAAATTCTCCCCCTACAACTGAGCACTACATAGAAGTAGTAACAAACATCTATACATGTAACAATGCCCTAAATTGAGAGCATGTTTCAAGAGACCATTCCATTGCATTATGACAAAAAAATTGCACTTCCATTGTGTATTGCCACTAGAAAATACCATAGTCAAGAACATAAATGCTGTCCAAGTAAATACATGTGTAAGCATAACAAACTAAGGAGTAACCACTATGCAAGATACACTTCTCCCCCTGTCAATGAGAGAGCATACATACCACTAAACATATGAGCCAAACATAAAGTGCTTCTTAATCTTATCATCTTCCCTTCATTATCTAAAACAAATAAGAACCACTTTACTATTGTAAACCCTTTTCCAATTGGAATATACAAAACACTGCAAAACACTTTTCTTTTTAAAGAGAAATACTTTATGAGCATGAACGAGTAACTACTATGAATTCCAAGAAGACATAAGTTCAAGATCAAACCATTATCCATTATCATGCATTGCAATGTTTTGACTAAGTGCACATAGATGTAGAACACTATATATATTATCACTGTCAATATCCTCCTTGTAGCATAACCACAACACATATTATAGTTCCTCACTATCCTTTCATTCACTATTGTAAACCATTGTCAAACTAAATACATGGATACCATTATCTCAAGATAAAGAACTTACTGCCAATTTATTGAGTGATATCATGACTGCAAGTGACTGAGACTATAGATATGCAAAACATCTTATCAACAAAGAATGATGATAAAAATATATACACACATGACCACCAAATTTATGCAACTAAAAGGATCACTATCAAATACTATTGTCATGACACAACCAAAAACAAAATTACCACACTATCAATTTGATTAACAAACATAACTTGACACTCCCAACTATCCCAACTGCTTAATATCAATCCTTCTCATGCTCTTAACAAAACTACTTATCAGATGCAAATAAATACAACTTAATGACCATTTTATTGTACTTCGTACTCTAACCATCATGTAGCATCATCTTGCAGCACTTGAACTATTAATAAGACATCAAAATAGAGTCAAGCATTTATGGCCTGAAAAAGATGGATGTATTTGCAATCATTGCTAATATAGACCACTATGAGAAATAGATAGACTGAATATTCTAAAATCCACTATATATTCCATAAGAAAGGTAGCTAAGCCTTCAACATATCACTTCACTATGCACACACTATATTGAACTACTACAAAGATAAAGTAGTTTAAAGAGCATTCCTTGTACCAAACTATTACTGAGACAAAGCTCTTGAAACCTCATGAGCTAATGTCCATTGTTCCCTTATACAAAAATATTTTCTCAAACCTATATACCAATGTGCAAGAATCATAATGTGAATGAGAAAGCACTACCAATATACCATTTCATCCCCTCTTGACTCACACTATTGACAAAAAAAAAACTATCTATCATTTCAATGAAACACCACCATATTGTAAGAACATCATTATACCAAGTAATCCACTCTAGGATATGCCACTACTCAAAGCACCATATGCTATCTCCAAGATGCACCAAATAAACCATCATATTCATGCAAGATCAAGCATTCCTAAAAGAGTGAAAACCAATTTGAAAAAAATAAACTATCATGAGAACCAAGAAATGTGGAAACCATTCAAAATTTGACTATCATAGGAAAAATTATGAACCATTGCACCAATACCCCTTGAAACATTATCTACAAGAGCACTATTGTAGCCATTGTCAATAGACTGTCCACAAAATTCTAACAATATTGTACTCAACATTGACAACGAGATTAAAGGAATACTCACTGTCACCAAGAAAAATACCAACTTTCATAGCAATAGGTATTAGTATAGCACTGTGTTAGCAAACATGAAAGCATAATATCAATGTCAAAGCAGACTACCAATTGTTGTCACTATCAAAAATACTTGTCGTGCTCACTGTATCAAAATTCCTACCCTGCTCACTGTACTGAAAAATTAGAGAACTTTATCAGTACACTAAACCATCAAAAGACTATGTCCTATCACTTCCATGAAGAATTTCTTCATTTTCATATGCAATTTAAATTACCACTGAATAGTTTCATTTACTTACCGAATTCTATATTCTTATTTCAAACCCATGTTGAACATAAAAATATTGATATTTCTTTTAAATTTCATGTGACTTATCTATGCTTCTACATTTTGCATACATGTTTATCAAGGCACTTGCAACAACAACAACTTTATATACCATGTTCCAAAGAAGGCTAGCAGGGACTGATAATACACTTGCTAACTGCATTTTCTAGAATGTTTCCTAAAACCTTTCAACACATCTACTTTGTGGTCTTGCATTTACATTTCATATACATGGAACTACCATTATCTACCCATTGCATACTCATCACTATTCCTTATCAATTCTTTTTATTATTCTATCTCACTCTCACAGTCTACCATGACTGACATGACTGAACATAAGCAAAGTTATATGTTGCAATGAAAGAATTTCAAAGACAAACCAACAAGTGATGCTAACATATCCACCATTTGAACACTATCCATGAAATACTATCTGAGAAGAACATTGTCTGAGAAGATCCTACTAATCATATGAGATAATATCAAATTTGATCATGTGGATCATGTATCCAAGAACTAATCAAAAGGCTACAAGAATTGATCATATCATTGTTGTAAGATGCAACCATTGGAAACTGTTATACATAGACAATGCACTATGCCACTGTAAAACAATACTGGATAAGTAAACTTGCATTCTTGTTTGTCATCAAACTTATTTTAAAAGGTGTTAAATAATTATACACTAATCTTCTCCCCTTGAGATCTTGCTTCTTCTTATGCACTTGGTGATTCTTCTTGTGCATGAAGCACAAGCATGGATTTTCCTTTCTCTTTCTCTTGTTTTCTTTTCCATACCTAAATAGGTCTCTGAGTATCTTCTTGCTCAGATGATTTTAACACCTTGCTTTTGTAAAACTTGGCTCTATGTCCAAAGCCATTACATCTATAACACATGATCAAGGGTCTATATCCTCTCATGAATCTTACATCATCAATTAGAACTTTTCTACTACAATTTCTTGCAATGTGACCAACATTATTGAAGTTATAAAAACACTATTATAGCCCTGATTTGGAAAACTATAAGAACTCTTATTCTTATTCCATACAAGATCATTTCTTGAGTGAACTCTACAATATCTAGCTCTATGGCCATAAGTACGAAAGGAATAGCAATATCCATGAAACTGAGAGTAGTTGTACCTAGAATATGGAGGTCTTGATGGCTTGTTTGTCCTTCTACCTTCACCAACACATTTATCTTATGTCTTATCTATAGGAGCAACAACATGATAACCCAAATCTATCTTCTTCCTTGGTGTATTTCTGACATTCGAGCATTTTCCTTCTTCATAGCCTAATCTTGTAGTGTCTTTATAGTTTTTTTTTTCCCTGAACATGTCATTCAAACATTCAGTACTCTTTTCAAATTTCAGATTCTTGTACAACTCAATATATACCTTTTCCAATTCCTTTTTCAAAGAAACTATGTCTAGTTCTAATCTTAGAAATTCATTAGCTTTGACTTCTAGATCAGATTTGGTAAAGTCAACAACTCTTTTAGTTTCTTCTATTTTAGTTTTTAGACTTATAATCAGTTTGTCAGATTTATCAACTTGACTCTTTAAGTTAACAACCTGATTTCTTGCTTCTTCAAACTCTAAAGAAACTATTTCAAAATCTGAAAGTACCTTGTCCTTGGAGTCTTTTTATTATTGAAGTTGATCTTCCAATATCCTATTCTCTTTTCCAAGATGCTTTATTGTATCAATAGCACACAGAAGTTCACCTTCTATATCAACCTCACATTCATGTTCATCATAGTCTTGTTCATTATAATCTTCATCCACAAAGAGTTCTCTTTCGTCACTTACAATGAAGTCTTCCTTTTTACCAAAAATCTCAACTACAAGACCATTCTTTGTATCACACTTTATATCAACATTTAGGAGCGACTCACACAAAAACTCATTACAAGACTTGACTAAGACTTGTTTTACAATCTTTTCATCAAAATCTTTCTTTTCTCTATTTGAGGCCTTATTTGTATTCTTCTTACCCATAGTACTCCACTTACCAAGAACCCCTTAAGTTGGTTAGACTTATGCAAGGGTCTAACTCTTATACTACTTGTTGGAGTACAAACAACACTAAGAGAGGGGTGAATCAGTGTTGTAGACTTCAACAAGTTTATTTTACTTTCTTCTAACAAATTTTTAAATAGAAATAAGGATGCTAATAACACTTAATTAGTTTGGCATGCTTCAAGTTGGGGCCCTAGCTCGGTTGGCTAAATATTTCCTGTTGTAGGAGGTTGGTCATGAGGTCTAGTCTCCCCCACCCCGATGGTATCAGAGGGCGTGTCACGCTAGCACCGCTGGTCATGTTGAAAATTTTACCAGGCACACTACAGTTTATAGGGGGTCGTGCTACCCGATTCCTATAGTCTAATTTTTTTTTTTTGGCATGCTTCATCAATGTAAGAATCTAAATACTAAACAATAATCAATACAAAGTTCTTAGAAATGAATGAAAATTAAACCACACAATAACTGAAACCATGACACAATAAATTTCAAGAGTGAAAAACCCTCATGGGGTAGAAAAATCACTTAGAATTGCTACATTGGCTTAATCAAAATGCCTCATTGGCAAAGCCTCACTGGCTTACAAATGCTTCACTGGCAACACAAGCCTCACTGGTGACAATGCCTCACTGGAAACACCAGCCTCACTAGCTATAAATGCCTGGCTGACAACTTTCAATGGTCTTACTAACCAGTCTCTAATGATAAAATAAATACAACTTCAAGGGCTTACCCTGTTACAACATGCAACAACCTTAACAACCTTCCCAATTCTCATACAAACCCTTATCTCTCATTGTAGAAAAATTTGACAATATCTTCTACAAACAAACACTATCACATATCTTATGTCTCCCTTTTCAAGATGAACTCTTGCTCACAATACCACTATGTTCTGCAAACAAATTTCATCAGTACAAAAAAAATTCTTCTACAGACCACTCTTGTAAACATTGTCAATAGCCATACAAAATCACTCTGCTAATAAGACCACTATATCAGACCTTGTACAAATAGATATTACATTGACACTATTAATTTTACCCCACACCAAAACATCTAAAACCTATTTTATATAAGACCATTATAAATACTATCTCATAGGCATCACATAGATGTATTTAAACATCGAACCAACCATTCTGATACATGCATATCACTTTGTCAACATATGAAGATCACTCTAACTCTGTTTAAACCTCTTCAAGACATTAAACCTATGCAAAATACTCAAAACATCACTACCTTTACCAAGTAAATCTCACCTGAATGCTAACCTTCAACAATCTTAACCACAATCATGTAGATTTGTCTCTATAGAGCACAAATCCTCAATCCAAAAAACAACTTACAAGTTTTAATCATGATTAAATAAAAAAAGGACTCCTTCTTGGTTGCAGTCTAGTGGTTGCTACAACTATACCATGGCAGTTAAGGCCACAACACATGTCAAATTTAAGTAGATCTCATAGTCGTTTCATATTTAAATCTTAACTCTTGATCTTTCATTTACCATTTGTTTCAGATTGAATATAATCCTTAGATTTCCTTTTATCGCCAAATTCCTTATAAAGATTTGGATACCACTGGTTCCCTAGGCTTAGGGGCCAATAAAGTCATGTATCGAAACCCTTTAGAAAAACAACTTAAAGTGGTATTAACCTTTTATTACAAGTCAATTTAAAATTAGAAATAAAGTGAACTTTTTGGGTGATGGTTAACACCTAAGGTATTATGCAGCATCTAGATGTTAGGTGATCACCACATAACCTTTAATTTCACTTGAATATTTAACTAAACTACCATGTGAAACCTCCTACTATTGATTCATGTAAACAACTAAATGTTGTATACTACCACAACTCTTTCAGTAACATATGCACTTCCTCCTAATAAAGCTCTATCTCTGAAGATCAACTACCTAAGGAATTCCAACACCTTTGTTTCACACTATGGAGATCAATGTGACACTTGCATCAAACAATTTGCATTCCTTGTACCAGTCACACTATCATGAATAGATGAATTGCAACATCTAATCTCTGCATTATTGCCACTCCACTGCATTAACTCAAAATGATCAAGGAAAACAAAAACAACATCAATTGAATCAACAACATGAACAACATGACATGATTTCATAATGAAGAGACCCTTCTAACATTATGAATAACCTCTAATGATATCTAGCTCCCGATGATCTACAACTCAAACATGATTATCATACTAACATCAATGCTCGATGATATCATCTCACTCCTTTTCCTTTGACACCTCACACCTTTGACATCAATGACAAAACAATGCCACTGCCAACAAACTACATGTGGTTATTATTATTCATATGATGTTTATATTCACGAACCTAGTCTTATGTTGAAACTAGCTTTGGTTCCTAGTAAAGCATCTCCCCACTTAATTAATTTGATCCCCGATGCTCGTTATTTCATTATGTTTATTTCTTGATGCGATTTTTTTTATTCATTCTCGGCTATGCACATGAAAATATAGACCCTATTTTATTTCATTATGCAAGTAAGTCTTACTACACCATACTAATACTCTAACAAATTTAAGTGCATTCCAACTCAATCCTATGTATATATCTCTCTCTTAGTTTAATAGTTATTTGTATTGTTTTTACAGTCATAGTCAATCTTGTTGCTACAATATTTTTGCAACCTAGATAATATTTTATTGCATCCCAATCAATCTTGCTGCTACATTATTTTTGTAACCTAGATAATATTTTATTGCAGCCCTATCAATGTTTTACTGCTGCCTTATTTTTGCAGCCTAGATAATATTTTATTGCAGCTCAATCAATCTTGCTGCTACATTATTTTTTTTGCATCATGTATTATTTTTATATTCACAATGAATCTTCCTGCTACCTGTAATAATTTTGCAGCTAAGGACAAATTAAAAAGTTTAGAGGAAAATGAAGGGGCAGCTATGGAGGAATAAATACGATGTCTAATAAGGGTTTTATCCGTGTTGTCCATTTTCATTTCATTCTCATGAAGCTGAAAATGTAGAACATAATTTAATGATTGTTTTTTTGCAATGATCTCCCATATTTTCTGTTATTTTCTTATTCCTGCTCATTTTACTTCCCACCTTGACTTCACTCATTCACGTTCCTACTATGCACAACAAATTATAGAGGTATTTTATTTTATCTTATCTTATTTTATATACCCACCAATGTAATGCTCTAATGCACATAAAACTAAAGTTTAAATTTTGCGACAAAGAAATGTTGCAGGCATGAAGCTAGAAGAGAAAGGGGGGTCTACAGCCTATTCCCATAGTCGTGCCTCTCTCTAAAGAGGGAAATGGCCTGTGGGGTGGCCTTTCCTCTTTTATTATATTTTTTTCAAATATTTATTTTAAACTTTTAAATTTTACTATTATTTTATATATATTTTTCCTCTAGTAATTTAATTTTCTCGAATTTTGTAGTGTATGCAATTTTTGTTGTATTATTTTATTTTAGCTAATCACATCTTATTTTTTAAAATCATATTAACCAAATTATGTGTTGATCAAAATAATGCAAAATGTCATCCTATAGATTCTACAAGAATTCATATTCTATTTTTTTTCTTTTACATTCAATCATTTAACAACAATACAATGCACCTAACTATTGTCTAGCTCATTTACATGCTTCTCGAGCACAACAAATAAATCTTTAAGGATCGAGTGGCACTGTAATATTTATCTTTTTCTTTTCTTTACTAGTGACCTTTCTTTCTGTGATAATCAAATACAGACCAACAATATGCTAGCAGTGAATAAAATCAACATCCTTATTGGAAAAATAAGAAACTCTAACTATATTGCATCATCTTATAATCTTTAGCATTAATATCAAAAATTATAGTGCATTCACTTCTCCTTTAGACTATTGATTCTAGATCCAACAAAAATGAAATGACAGTAGGATGATCTAGGTAGTTAACTTCCTATGACATGTTCATGTTCCTTTTTATATATTTCCTTCTGTATATGTTCTTATAGATAGACTAATAAATATATCTTTTATGTAGCATTAACACAATACAACAATACATAGAAATTGAAATAAATGGAAAATCAGTCCATAAGAGCTCACTCTCTTCTATATTTTCTTTTTAAAACCAAATAACAATTTTTCAATATTACAACAATATTTAAAAATACATTGACTCCACACAAAAGAATAATTTTTACTCTCTGCCCTACCATAATGGCATCATGAAGCCTCATGGGCTCTAGCCATACCCCTGAGCAAGGAAGTCTTATATCTCCAAGATAATGAATGGAGTCTTTTCAATTTATTTTACAAAAAAATAAGAATATCATAGCACCAAATTTCATGCATCTAGGTTCTCTACTCTCTATTTTCAACTATGATCCATACAACATACCACTTTCTTACAACAATAAATGAAAGGGAATATGGGAGTAGGAAAAACTTATCTATTTACTCAGTTCAAGGAATTGTATTCCTCCAACATCATTTCCTCTCCTATCCAAGCTATCCTCATCACTATCTCCTAAGAGTGGTGACTCCTCTCCTCTTCCCATCCTTCTTTCTCAACTAGAGTTCTCCAAAGGGAGAAGTTGGTAACACCTCACTCATTCTTCCTCTCTAAGATATATAGGAGTTTCAACTTGAAACCTTTGCATTGGGAGGTATGGAGTGTATCTACCTCCATCAATGAGATCATTTTCCTTATTTAAAGGGAAAATAAGGACAACCCCTCCATCTTTCCATCCCATCCTCTCCTCCATCTTTCCATTCCATCCTCTCCTGAAAACTTGTCACTCTCCATTATGAGGGATTTTTAGGGGTCAAATCATGTCTTTTGGGCACTATTATATGTCCACTTGACCCCTACCATTATGGTATAGACCCTAGGGGGTTTATTTTTGCATCCCAACCAAGGAAATTGACCAACAACCCTCTTTAAAGGCCCATTTAAGGATCCATCCGAAATTCAAAAATGAATAAGGGTTCCTAACCCCTAACCCCACTTACACCCACATGAAACATAATTAAATACCCTCATAATCCAAAAATAACTCATCCCTTTAATATCAATCCTCACCACCTCAGCATATTAACTTTATTTGTTACTAAGCTCCGAAAGGGGGTCAAATTCATAACCACAAGAAGATTTCTTTCAATTTTCCCATTGGTCTTCCCTTCTCATACTAGCACCCTACTCTCCTACACACTACCAATGCACCCTACAAATTCCAATTCATATTCATAATTTATGAGTCTATAACACCTTCACATTAGTGACAATGAAAAAAGCTGTCAAGATGAAATTTAAGAATACTGTCACACAATCGTGCATTATGTATTTCTGATGCAGGAGCATCCAGTGGTGTAAGGGAAATCTTACATCACCCAAAAATAGTTAAATTTCAAGTTTCTCAATTTTTATATGTTTTTTATATTTTTTGGATACCCTTTTCGTCATAATGAAATTCCCAATTTATGGTTTTTCATTTCGGTTCCTGGGTTGAAAGATATTGCAGTTTTAGTTTCCCAGATTTGCACCTGAAAATATTCTGAGTTAGATTTGAGGAACTTAGAGCTCCCAGATTGGTGTAGCAGATTTCGAGCACATTCTTGACTTCGAGACCTTTCCAACGGTTTGAACGGTTCACGAATCGGAGTCCTGGATCAAAAGTTATGACCTCGCGAAGTTGGCGCACTTTCTAGAAGATACCATTACAAATGCTCTTTTGAAATTTGAACTTCATGTTGTAAATTTTTGGTGCCAAACTGCCTAAATTCAAATTGAATGTTGTTTTGGCTCCAAACAAATGAGGAGCTCTATTTATGGGCAGGTTTCTAATTTTTGGGTAACTTTTTGGGGACAAGCTCGCATATTGCGAAAGGGTTATTCTATAGCTTTCTATAGCTTGCATGTGTTGT
>VDFB02270651.1:444660229-444715823 GCA_007258455.2 Sequoia sempervirens
AAATGACAAGGAACCAATAAAGACATAAATATATATATCTAAACATTATATGTATGTAAAAAATTAATCTAGAATTAACACAAATAATAGGAAATAGAGAAATAAAATAATAAATAATAAATAAGGATGAAAGGAAACAAACCAAAATAAAAATGAAAACAATAAAAATATATATATCTAAACATTATATAAATGTAAAAATTAAAAAAGAATTAACTCAAAAAATTGGAAACAAAGAAATAAATAGAAAGGAAGATAGGAAACAAGCCAAAATAAAAGTGAAAACAATATAAATAAATGTTTAAAGGGAAACAATTAAAAAGATAAATAAGGAATCTCACTAAAAAGACAAGGAATCAATAGAGAAATATAAAATTATAAGAATCTTAACTAAAAATAAATGTAAAAAAGTTTATAAAAATATATGTTTCTCAAATATATATATGTATAAATCCAATTATAAATACACGAAGGAAAGAGGTTCGAGATCAAAAAAGGAAGACAAATGCAAAAAGACCCACAAACGAAGAAAGGATAGGAAGGGAAACAAGGGAGGGGAAAGACGGGACGAAGGCCAACGAACAATAGGAAACAAAAAGTAACAATATCTACAGACATTCAAATAAAAATATACATATATGAATGTATTTATATATATATATATATATATTTCTATACAACTATATATATATGTATTTATATATATAAATACAACTATATATATATATATATATATACAACTATATATATATATATACACAGGAAGGAGGGCCAAGATAAATAAAGGACAAAAGCTACAAGAACCAAGAAAGAAGAAAAGACAGTAAGGGGAACACAGTCAGAGAAAAAAGGAACGGGGGTCAACATAAACCAGGGGAGCGAAAAAGAACAAGACAAGGAGACCCCAGCATGGGAAGGGAGGTAAGAGCACCCAACAAACAAGGGAAAGTAGGGGGATCAAGAAGAGGGAGGGAGATGAGGGGTATGCAGGTTGGCTAACAAGGGATGCCAAGCCTGACTCAACTTCCACCCTTCATCACGATTAAGGTTCAAGGGGTGGTTGCTGATTTCAATGGCTTCTTTTATCTTCCTTTTGACAAAATTATCTTCTTTGTGCAGGATTTGGGTGCTTTCGATGCAAATATGATGCTTTGTGGAAGAAGAGTGGTCGGCTAAAGCAGATTTGAGGACCCGCTCATGTCTAATATCAGCTATGTGTTCTTTGATTCTAGTGCTGAATGATCGACCGGTTTCACCAATATAAGGTGCACCACAAGAGCACATAACCTTGTAGACACCTTAGTGGAGAAAGATGTCCTTGGGGTCTTTGAGAGAGGGGAGACGATTCCTCAAAGTGGAGAGGGGTTTAAAAGCACATTGGAGACCTTTTTTGCAAAGGATCTTGGAGATTTTTTGGGATAACCCATCGACGAAGGGGAGGGAGGCAACAGGGAGACTAAAGGAGCGGATGGGTTTAGAGGTGGAATGGAAATGAGCCTTGGCTTGGTTGAAGGCTCGATAAATTTTCTTGTTAGAGTAACCATTCAGAATGAACACGTGACAAGGATGGTCTAACTCAAAGTTTAAGTTGTCCTCATCACAGATTCTAAAGGCCCTCAAGGCAAGAGTTTTAAGGAAACCACTTTTTTGGCATAGGTGATGATGAGAGGACGAGTGGAGATAGAGATCGGTATGGGTGGCCTTACGATACACCTGGCACCCAAGGGAACCATTAGGGTTTTTGAGAAAAAGAATATCGAGAAAGGGAAGACGGTTGTCCACTTCGATCTCTTTGGTAAAGGAAATGCAGGGCATGAGGCTATTGAGGTGGGAATGGAACTCCTCTAACTTCTCCAAGCCATGGGGCCAACATACATTGGTGTCATCAACATATCTTTTCCACCACTTTGGCTTGAGGTGGGAGGAGTGGAGGGCCATCTCTTCGAAATGCTCCATGAAGAGGTTGGCAATGATCGGGGAGAGAGGGGAACCCATGGCCACACCATCGACCTGGTCGTAAATTACCCCTTGGAAGGAGAAAAAAGTAGACCTTAAGCACAGATCAACAAGGGAAGCAATCTCGTCATTAGATTTTCACCTGACAATTTCAATCGAGACGGGGATGGGGACCTTGGTGAAAAGGGAAACCACATCGAAGCTCACCAAAAGGTCATTACTCTCCAACTTTTGATCATTGGAAAACTGGACAAAATGGGAAGAATTTTTCATGGAGTCTAACTTCCCAACCATAGGGGCCAATAATTTAGAGAGGTGGGAGGCAAGGTTGTAAGTTGGTGAACCCATGGTGTCGACAATGGGTCTCAACGGAATACCAACTTTGTGAATTTTGGGTGCGCCATAGATGCGGGGCGTAATTTCTTTGTTGGGAATAAGATGTTTTTTGGTGGCCTCATCAAATGAGGAGGAAGACACCATAGATTTGATGTGCTTTAAAATTTTGGAACAAGGGTTGTGCGGCAAGGCTTTATAACTGCTGGCATCCAAAAGGAGCTCAAGCATTTTGGAATTGTAGTCGAGCTTGTTCATGACTACGGTAGCATTGCCCTTATCCGCCTTGGAAATAACAATGTCTTCATTGTGCAATAACTTCTTGAAAGCAAGAAGCTCCAGATTTGGGACGTTGCGTTTGGGAGGTTTGGCATGCCTGAGAGCAACGACACAATCTTGTCTGATTTCCTTAGCAACGTCATGCGGAATAGAATGAACAACATTATCAATTTCGATAAGGAAGTCAACAAGCGGGATAGCTCTAGGCGACAAGGAAAACCCAATACCATGTTTAAGAATATTAACAGCAAGGGGATCTAAGGAAGAGCTAGAAAGGTTGACCACTAATTTACTCTCCTAGTCAGGGATAGGGGGGAGATTGGGGGAGGAACGAGGAAGGCGGGGAAGACAGTTTGATTGGAGAGACAGTTGCGGAGGTGAGTACGGACAAGAAATAGAGCGGGGATGGGCTCGAGGTGACACAGAAGAGACGGGTGACTGCTCAACACGCAAAGAAAGGTCACAGCCATTAATGCGATTAGAAGAATTGGTAGAGAATAAATGACATGAAACGAAGGGAGGGGACGTACCTAGAGATGATGCAAAGGATCCGTTAGCTGAGGAATGAGGTTCAACATGCTGAGCAGGGCGATCTGGAGCCGTTGTAGAGGAGCCGTTAGCTGAGGAACGAGGTTCACCAAGCACTGCGGACTGATCTGGAGATGATGCAAAGGAGCCGTTAGCCGAGGAACGAGGTTCAACGTGCTGAGCAGGGCAATCTAGAGCCATTGCAGAGGAGTTGTTAGCTAAGGAACGAGGTTCACCAAGTGCTGCAGACTGATCTGCAGACAAAGAGACGCCTTCGTTGGAAGACCTGTGTGACGAGATTTCTTTATTCGGCAAGATGCGAGGGCTAGAAGGGTTCAAGACAGGGCAAAGAGCACACAGAGGAAGGGGAAGAAGAGAAGCAGAGCTTTCCATGGGACACAGCGAACAAGGGGCAGTAAAAAATTGCTTAAATGACTCAGGAAGAGGGGAAGAACGCAGATTGGAGGGTGGCGAGAGGGAGACACTGGGAGAGGGAAGTGGAGCAGCGAGATATTTCTTTGTTGCAGTGAGAGAGGGAAGTGGAGCAGTGAGAGAGGTGTGAGGAGAAAGCAGTGACAAGGTAGAATGGGGGTGAGGAGAACGTTGGCAGGAGTGCGGAGAAGAGCTACGGTGAAGGACAGGAAGGGACGAGGGGAGAGAATCAGAAAGATACTTCTACTGCAGCTTTGAAAACTTCTTCTTTTGCCTTCTGATGCAATCTTCTTGTCTGCTTGTGGCTCTGGCATGTGAAGAGGTGTCCAACCAGATCCAAAGGTCTGGACGAAGTGAGGAAGCAAGCTCCAAATGAAGAGGAAGAAGTCTCGAGTTAAGGAGATTGATAGCCACTCTGGTAGATTTGATGATTACACTGAGAAGGGACAGACCAACTTGGATGAAGATGTGCTTGGTGCTGAGGTTCCACAAGTGATGGGTGACCCTGGCAAAAGAAGGAATCAACTTAGAATCCCTACATCTTTTTAAAAACACAAGGTCTACAACCTTCTTTGCAAGCTTAATCCTTAGCAGCTCAAGCTGTTTAGATTTGAAGAAACCATTGCAAAGAATTTGAACTTCATGTTGTAAATTTTCGGCGATAAACCGCCTAAACTCAAATTGAATGTTTTTTTGGCTCCAAACAAATGAGGAGCTCTATTTATGGGCGGGTTTCTAATTTTTGGGTAACTTTTTGGGGACAAGCTCGCATATTGCGAAAGGGTTATTCTGTAGCTTTCTGTAGCTTGCATGTGTTGTAGAACTTGGGGATTTGAGATCCTCTGCATGTAAGAAGTTCCATTTTATGAATAATAAAATTATTCTCTAGTTTGTGGGTTATTTTCTGTCTCAGGTTTGCACCCTCATCAATTTCCTATAGTACAACTTATCATCTATTTATTGAAACATATAAAAAACTAGATTTAGTATTAATCACATGTAAAGTGGGGTCTTACACCATGGATTCATGAAATGCATGCAATTCCTTCTACTCTTCATCGTATAATGAAATATGTCTATAAAAATATATTTTATACAATCAAATCCGACCCTGAACCAAACAATGTGCACATTGAGAAAGACAAGGAAAGTCCTTTGAAAACATTGACACCAACTACACAAGTGAAACCTGTGCAAGAAAATGAAAAAGAAAAGCATATTGAAGAAGTTACAAAGATATTGGATGATGATTGAGGTTCCTTAAATTTCACACCTACGTTCATGGGAGAATAAAAGATCATAAAAAAATAGTCTAAAAATGGAAAAGAACCAGTGGTAATGTCAACACAAAATTCAAAAGAACCTTTGAAAGCACCCACTTCAACCACTTTAGAAGAAGAAACAAATTATACAAAAAATGTTGATGAAGTTGATTATGAACAACCACCAAATCCAAAAGAAATGGAAAATATTTATGGAAGAGGTTATGAACTTATGAAACAACTTGGTTATAGTTGAAAAAGATGTGGTTCTAGAGAACAAGGTATTTGTGTCCCTATAGAGCCTAATACACAAGAAACAACTAGTGGTCTTGGTTATTTTTCTTTTCAAGGAAAAAAAGAATCAAAAAAGCCTTCACTCAATACCAACACTATTACAAAAGATTCTTCTAAGACAAATTTAACCTTGGTGCATCCTGAATTGATATAAACGACTAGTGGTCTTGGTTATTGTCCCTTGAAAAAAATGAAAGAATAAAATAAATATTCACTTAATATCAATGTCATCACACAAAACACTCATAGGACATCCTCAACCACATTTCTTAGTAATGATTGGGGTCCATTAGTTTTTACACCCTCCTATAAGAGAGTACAAAATATCACAATCTAAACAGTCTTGTGTATGTATGACACCTTGTACTCAGCAAGAAATATCTGTCATAAAAGAAAGGAAAATATTCTATTATTGATCAAGAGAGTATCTTGTTGAGACTTCTCCAAGATCACTTCATATGTCTCCATCCAAGAACATGAAATAAATTTTACAACAAACTTTATTTTGTGCATATCATAGAGTTCATTGTCATTCTACTAATGAATTTAAGTCTTTGAGTGATAAAATTTAACATCTTAAGGATTGTAGTGCTCTTCCTTTGTTGATGCACTTATTTACTCTAATTGATATTGATTTTCATCATATCATGTTTCTCATCACTATGTGACATTAGCAACTTAATGTATCTTACTCATTCCCATTCATAGTGGTATGATGTTAGGTGTAACCATATCTCTCTTGGTAGCAGCATGATAGTTCTTGATGGTTTCCTTTATCTCTATGATTGAGGGACAAGGATAAATAGCCTTTTGATATGAGCATTTTTTTCAAGGATCACCTCTTCCTTTCTTTCCATTTAAAATACAAACATAGCAAGTATGTTGACATTTTAAGTGGGGGACATATTGTCCCATGTTCATTGTTTGCATGTTTCCTTCTTAGTGATAATAGTATACATCTCCTACGAAGTATGAAATTTTTATTCAAAGTGTGGTCTTCTAAATTCATGTGATGTGTCTTTTTTATGGTGATATTATTCTTGATATCCTTCAAGAGCATGACCTTTTTAAGAATATGGTATTCCTCTTAGTGGTAATGTTATGGTTGGCATTCCCTGGGGTGTCAATATTTTATCCTCGACTAGTCCTCTTTTGGAGACATTAGCCACTATGTTCCCTAAGGTGAGACCTTACATGCATTTAGCAAAACCCCTTTTAGCACACCTTATCTTTCTTTTTTTTTGTTCATGAGTGCTTAGCATAGAGAAAATTGCTATCCTCATGAAGCTCAAAGATCATGTTGTGTGGCACCTTATTATAAGGAGGTATAACTTTGATATGGCTAGTACGATGAGAGCCTATAGAACTAGTATGAATTTCTCATTGTACGGTGAGAGCCTGTAGACTTGGCATGGCTTTCTTAGTTAGCTACTTTTTGGGGGCTCACCTAGTGGACATCATATTTCACTAGCACGTGTGAGCGTGTATTGTTGTTTTCATAGTGGATATTAGGTTCCACTTGTAAACTTTTTTGGACAAATAACTGAGGCTTGATCCACATCAAGTTGGACAAATAGTTGAATCTTGATCCACCTCTTTTTATTTTTCTTTTATTTTCTTTCCTTTAGTCTTTGACATTGTATGTTTGTACATCTTACCTCCTTGTTGTATATCATACATCTAGTGTGTGTCCCTTTGTGCTTATGTTCAGGGTTTATCACGGGATCTTAGATCTTGGGGGCTTGCACAACCTCGTTGATCTATTTTATCCTATCCCATTGGCATTTGTGCACTTTGATCCCACTTGATACATGTTTTTCTACTTTTGTATGAATTTGACACAAGGTCATCGTCTCACTAAAGTGGGGAATGATTTTAGTGTACAAAAATTAATCCCTTTTCATTTTCAACTTTGTTTGGGCCCTCCTAATTAAAATAGACTTAATAATGCCTTAATGTAGTGTTGAAAAATCTACTCGTTTGCATTTTCACACTTTTTTTGGGCCGTCTTAATTAAATTAGACTTAATTATGCATTAATAAGCCCTATTTTACATCTACAAGCCTAATAAATTATGTTTTCCGAAAGGAAAACCTGACAATGTTCAATTAATGCCAACACATAATTAAGCACCTTGAGCAATGTGTGTTCCAGGAATATGAACTCGATACACATTCACCCATGGGAAAATTCCCTAGTCCTTGGAACCCATTTTTAAAACATGATTTTGGTGGTATTTTTATCATCCCAAATTCAAATTTCAATTTTTTTCTTTTAATGTTTAATTTCTGGGAAATTAAGGATAGATGTCTATAAATGAAAGGTTATTTTATCAAACCAACATTAGATTTTGAGAGATCAATCTTAAGAGTAAATATTATTGTCAAGAGAATTCAAGAGTAGAATTATGAAGGATTTTTTGCATCATTCAAGATCTCAAACATAATGTCAAATTTATGCTCATTCATGCATGTTTTTCTATTCTACTCCCAAAAATCAAAAGAAAGATGAAAAAGAGACTAAAATTGAAACTTTTTACCTAGCAGACAAATGCATCACTTCTTTAAGTAGTTGTGTCACTGCGTTACGTCATACGGTGGTAGATGTGTCACATTTTTTAATTTAAATTCTCCCGCCCATGGTTACCTCTTGTAGATGCGTCGTTTCTAGAAAAGTGCATCGTTATGTTTGACAGATGTGTCACTTCTTAGAAAAAAAATTCATTGCACTTAATAGTTGCATCATTTCGTACTCAAAATCTACAAAAAAAAGTAAAATTCATACGAAAAAATTACAAAAAACTATGTTCGTGTTAGGCTCACCAATGCCAGATGGGGTTTCTTAGTTTCTAGCTTAGAATAGTGATAGCTAACACTTCTAAGCTAATAAAACCACAAAAACAAGAGAACACAAATAATGGAGAGAATTAAAAATGAAAAACGTGAAATAAAGTACTCCCCATCATGGTTGATTCACTTCTCTTGCTCTCCTTTTTCTTCTTATGCATCTTTTCCCTCTGATTCTTTTGAATACTTGTGCAAAACCTACAAATAATAAGCAAGAAAGTTGGATACAATTAGCTATTAAGTTGAAAATGGAGGAGGAAGGTTGTTTTTAGAGACAACCTTTCTAATGGATGGTTGAGATTAATCCTCTAGAGGGATTCCAAGACCAATGGTGGATGATGCATGAGAGGGAGGTTGCAAAATGGATGGTTGAGATTGAGTCTCAAAAAGATGCCAAGATCAATGGTCTAGAATTGATGCACCAAGAATATGCTATTCTTGGAGGAATCATGACAGGTATGATACCTGATAGCTATGACAACAATGAAGGCTATGATAGGGGTTAATGACAAACATCTTTGACCAAGAGAGGGTGCATAAATAATTTATTCGAAAATGGAGGAAAATGGAGGAAGGGGACAAGTGGCAAATAAATAATTTATTCAAATAATTTATTTATAGAAATTGAAAAAGGACCATTTAATTAAATTAATCAATTTAAGTAAATGAGAAGCTAGAAATTAGAGAGGAATTAAATAATTTCATCAATTATTTAATTAGAGAAGAATAAACAGTCGAATAATAATAGTTATTACCTGACTATAGAGAAATAATTAAATAAATGATTTATTTAATTATAGAAGAAAGGGATATATTAGCGATGCAATTAAATAATTTTAATTGATCAGGATAGAGATGAGAAGGTGAATTAATTAAATAATTAAAAATTATTTAATTAATAGAAGAATATGATCAAACATAATTGAATAATTAAAATTATTCAATTATCGAAGGATGACGAACAGGAAAAATGGTGCTCATAGACTTAGAACATTTTTTCAGTGTCTACAAAGCTTTCAATGCCATCAAGGAGGCTATCAAAGAGGTACTGGTGCTCAAATCACCTGATTTTACTAAACCTTTTTAGTTGTTTTCTTTTGCATCATTCCACACTATTGTTACTATCTTATTATAGAAAAATGATAGGGGATATGAACAACCCATTTCTTTCTTTAGCAAGTCACTTTAGGTAGCAAGATTGAAGTATGATATTATGGAAAAATAGGCCTATTCCTTGGTGAAGGTAGTGAAGAATTTAAGACCCTATTTGGTGGGTGCTAAGATAGTGGCTTATGTATCTAGTGTTGCAGTCAAAGATATTTTTACTCAATAGGAAGTCATAGGAAGAAGGTGCAGACAGATCAATAAAATTCAAGAATTCAATATTGATATTCAAATCACTATAGTGGTTAGAGGACAAGTTTTAGCCAAGTTGATGGTTGAATCAAACCTAGAAGTTAATTAGATAAATCAACTCAGTGAAAATTTTCACACAATGGAGTGCACAGTCGAGGAGTGCATTTGGTATAGAAATGTTTTATATTATCTAAGATATATGTCTTTCCCTGACCATATGACTGATAATTAGAAAATGACCCTAAAGCTACAAGCAATAAATTATGTTATGATTGAGGGTTGCTTGTACTAGAGAGACAGGGTAGGTGTTATGTTGAGATTTGTTGATGAAAAACAGGTATAGAAGATTCTTGAAGAGATGCATGGTGGAGTTTGTGCAGGGAATTACATAGCCAAAACAACTGCCCATAAGATCTTGAGATTTGGGTATTGGTGGCCATCTCTTTTTTCTGATATACATAAAATGGTGAGGAAGTGTGATGCTTTCCAAAGGTTTTCTTGTAAGTTGAATTTTTTTGGTGCTTTGCCCCTTAGAATACAAAATTTTGAGTCTCCTTTTCAGCAATGGGGCATAGATTTTATTGGTGAATTCAATGAAAAATCTAGTGGTGGTCATAGTTGGATATTGGTTGCCACAGACTACTTCACCAAGTGGGTGGAGGAAATTCCTACGAGGAGGGCAACTAGTAAAGTTGTCATTAATTTCATCATGGAAAATATACTGATCAGATTTGGTATCCATGCAAAGTTAATTATGGACAATGCTATGTGTTTTAGATCTATAGAATTCACTAAATTTTGTAGAAGTTATGGAATTGCAATGTAATATTCTTCCCCTTATCACCCACTGGGAAATGGACAAGCTAATTCTAGTAACAAAAGCCTCATGAAAATCATGAAGAGAGTCATGGAGAAGAACAAAAGGGCCTGGGATTCAAAATTAAAATTAGCTCTATGGGCTGATAGGACTACCATAAAGAAGGCCACAAAAAGATCTCCTTATGAACTAGTATATGGATTAGATGCAAGAATACCAATGAATAACTTATTTCCAGTCTATAAATTCATCTAGGAATATGAAGAATATACTAATGATAGCATTAGTAATAGGATCAATCAACTAATAGAATTAGATGAATCAAGAAGAGCAACACAAGATATTAATTTGAAGAGGTAGTTGCAGGTCAAATACCTTTTTGATATGAAAGCTAAGGAGATAAATTTTGTTGTAGGAGATCTTGTATTAATTTAGAATGTGATAAGTTAGGACAAGGGAAAAAATGGTAAATTTGAAGCCCTATGAATTAGCCCTTATGTTTTTTGGGTAATCATGGTGAAGATTCCTATTGTTTGCAAAATATGAATGGTAAAATGTTGGAATTTCCAATACATAGACAATTCCTCAAACCCTACTTTTCATAAGTAGGACATATCCATGCACATTTGTATCATATTTTTATGTCTTGTCGCTATTGTTTTGGGTTTTGGTGGTCTACTCTCCCAGAAATAACTGAATTCTCACTCTACTTTGTCAAGCAAACATCCTCAACTGGAGCCACTTGTGGAGCCTATAAAATCCATGGCCATTTTTCCAAAATTTTGAGTCCCTTGAGGGCTAGGGTATTTCTTTTCACATGCATTAAGGTTCTATCTTAGTGTTTAAAACCCCTCAAGCCTCCATCGCTACTTAAACCCTTTTAAAGCCCTAGTTCGGTTCTATTTCATTGTTGGATTTGCGCCCTCTTAGTCTTTCCCCTTTTAGTCATGACTTTATGCTGTCCTTCCAATTTTTCCTAAGCATGACCCCCTTTTAATTATTTTACCCTTTTCCTATGTTAGGCGAGATAAATTTTTCTTTGACTTATAGCCTTAGGTCTTTTTCCTAAGGGTCACATTCCCGTCGACCTAGTTGGGTCCCCTTTTTAAGAATAACCTTTTTTGCATGTGAAAATTTGTTGGTTGTTGGATCGATAGATTTGATCTTAGTCATTCCCCATGCACCTTGTGCAATTAAAATAATCAATAAAGAAACCTAGCAGGGTCAACGAGCTTCTACCATGTGGCATGTGTTGAACTATGTACAAAGATATTTATAAAGAATGACATTCAGGAAAGGAAAAATGACATTCACACCCATTGGATTTCATAATGCATGCACAATCAGTAGGAAAATCATTATAGTTCTAAGCCATGCATATTTATCTGTATACTTAGAAGAAAGAAGTTTATTATTGCAACATTCAAATTCAATAACATATTCATGAAAAATCAGCAATTGATGTACAATTCATTAAACCCATGGTTGATAAATAAACATGTCTATCTCCCCTCATTCCCATAATAAAAATGATAAATGCGGTTGTAAGCATTCACAAAGGAAAGATAGAACCTTGATATCACCATGCAGAGGTGCAGCGTGTGACGGTCGAGAGTGAGCACTGCATCATTGGTCTTTGTGCTGGTAGCCTCAGGTGGTGGCACAGGAATGTACAAAATTTCTGATCTTAGGTTTGCATAGGGTTGGGAGAATGAGGCAAGAAACACCTTTTCCAACCCACTAGTGGGACCCACAACCTCTATCAGTTGTTCTTTGAGGAGATATACTTCATCTTCTTGATCTTCCATAGTCCAGACCTCTACTTGATTGCTTCCTTCAAGGGGAAGCATGCCATCCCATTTCCTTTCCTAAGTGTTGATCTTAATTTTATGATGTTCAATGTCATAGGGAAAATGACATGGATGATTCTATCCCATTGTAGCTCTCTAAATGTGAAAAAGGATCAGCAATGGTCAAGGTGACAAGACTCCTAGTTGCATCTTGTAGTTGGTGAGGTATGTCATACTTGTTGGTAGTCATCAAAACACCCCCACCTTTGTCTTCTTCTCTCTGCAGTTCATGTATCTCACCATGAAATTCACTCATTTCCTCTTGTTCACTATCATTATAGATGGAAAAGGAATTCCTCTCCCAATCCGAAAGCTCTAATTTTCTGCCATCTAGAGGTTCAGGTAGTATATCCTCATCACTGCTTTCTTCTGAAATGTACTCTTCTTCAGTGTTGGCATACCTCCAAAGTATAGCTTCCAATGGAAAAAAGTCATCAATGAAGTGCACCTTGTCAAGGGGGCCAAGATTTACTATGTGATTTCTCTCCAAGGACTCCCCATAAAACCTATCATCCATGGTGTATAGATGCTCTTAAAGAGGAAAAGAATCTTGATGCCTGATCGACAACCTCCCTATTTGCTCCTCTTCATCATTTGAAGGCTTGAGACTATGTTGTTCCTCTTTCGTTGTTGTCCTAGCACCTTCTTGAGGACTACTTTCAGCTAGGCTATCACTTGGTTCCAACTCTTGTTCCTCTAGTTCATTCCTTGAAGTAGTTGTAGGAAGCAATGCACTTGGTTGCCCTACTTGTTCGATGGCCTCTTGGCATAGCTCACACATGAACTCAGAATGTGCTAAATCATGGAGCCTACATGACCTAGGCAGCAAAAACACTTCCAATTCCACTTGGTATCTTAGTTTTGGCTAATCCCTTATGATTCTTGACACAAGCTCATTATATCTTTCCACCATTGGGTCTTCATCATCAGTTGGGAAGGAAGTTTGATGGTTGACAATTGCGGAATGTGGTTGTTCCCACTCCTCCAAATCTTCATTTTCAGATGCTTGATCACTATCATTCATGAAGGAGAGGTATTCCAATCTTATTTCACTTATGCTTTCATCATCTTTTCCTACTTCCCCAAGGCTTTCAACATCTTCTTCTCTTTGTTCTTCAACATCTATATTGGTTGTCCCAACATATGTTGTTGTAAACTTTGTTAATTCATCTTCAACTACCAACGGTTCCTCTTCTTGAGTGGAAGGATGATCTTTACTAATGAAGGAGAGGATTTCTAATCCCCTTCTAAGTGAACTTTCACCAAAGCTTCTTGTTGTCCCAAGGAAAACAACTCCTTCATCTTCACCTTCATCCTTAGTGTATGCTTTCCCAGCACTAACTTGTGTCAAATTTCTTAGTTCTACTTCATTATGCTATCTCCTAGATGTTGACAAATCCCCTGCCTCATGGGATGGCTCCTCTCCATTGAGAATTGGCTGCTCTAACTTGCCTAAACAGCCCTTGACTTGAGTAATGATGTCTACACATTATGGACAAGTAAATACTGAATGGGGTGCATTGTGAAATCTGCACCAACTAGACATGAGTACCTCCTCCAGCCTTGTTCCATCCTTGTTGTTCGAGTGTTCTTGGATAATCTCTTTGAAGGCCTTGGATTCCATGTTTATCAATTCCTCTTCTGAGTCTAGAAAAGCTAAGGATTGATAGATTTCCCAAAAGGGAATTTCTCCTTGCAAGACTCTTTCAATTCTACCCAAGAGTGTTAGACATCCCAATTCATTATGCTTGCAAGTGCATTGGATCTTACACCTATCTACCAATGCAAATTGTTTCAATGGTCTCCTAAATCTCTTATTTAAGTCTGAACGTATCTGAGTAATGTTGATTTGCAAATGTTGTTCCATCTCAGCTCCATTATTGTTTGTCTTCAAAATTTTCTGATTTTAACTTGCAACATATAAAGAGGTATCCCTATCTCACATTTTCACTTGAAGGTTCTTTTCAACTTCCAATTTTCAGCTTTGTAGCCTCAAGCTCATCCATGCCCTCCTTCTACTGCCAGTTTTTTTGATGGGTTTTTTTGCACCTCTCAACACAGGTAATGCATAAGTGCATCGCCTCTCTTAAAAGAAAATTTCCTACAAGTAAATTGATGAAAACTATCGCAAGGTTTCTTGGGTGACAGGTCATGACAATGCTTGGAATATTTTAGTTGGTTGATGTGATTTGTTGGTAATCACAAGGTGGCCTTTATGGTTTATAAAGCATGGGAAGTTGGGTCTGCAAATGGAGTTTCAAAGTGCTAGAATTGAATGAACAATGGCTGTCCACACAAAATAGTAAGTTGAAACTGACCTCAATCACCAATTTGTACATTGTGATGGTGCTATGAATCCTACTCTAACAAAGGACTAAAAGAAATTGAAAAACAAAAAGGGTTGAGAGAGTTGTTCTAAATCCTAAGCTACAAATGAATAGTAATAATGGAGGTTGTTATAGTAGAAAAACTTCTGAAACTAAGTTTTTCTTGTCCAAGAGAAGCCTACAACTACACAAAACAAGTGCAATCTTCTAAAAACTGCATATTTTCATATTGTACATGCACTTCATGAACATACAATTGAACTAAGTTGCAACAATGAAATAAAGAAGCCCAGGATAACTTTGCATAGCAATTTGTCATCAACAAGTGCCAAAAGTATGGGTTGGAAATTCATCAAATACCATAACAACAAATACCATTATCATAGCCATTCAAAAAACTATAATCTAAAATAAACATTAAAGTTGAACTATCCATGCAAGATGAGAAAATTCAAAGAAAATATCTATAAAATCATGCAATGCTTCCTTTTATTGTTGTAAAATTCCCTTTATACTAGTTCTCCAACCATTTACAAATGAGAGGTAAGCCCCTATTTATAGTTTTAAAAAGGAAATTAATGGCTAGGATTGATTTACAATGAGTGGCCCAGATTCATTACAAAGCAAGGGTTTCACCTACCCCAAATATTTCACAATTTTAAAATAGACTATTTTTTCCTCTTTTCTATTTTGTCTTGTAGCCTATTGATTCATCTAGTGACCTTGGCACTGTAGCAATTTTGTCATGTAGTGACTGCCTTCTTTGATGTAGCTGAAAACTTGTAGGAAGATGCCCTTTGTTTGATATGTTTTTAACATTTCTTCATTGAATATTCTTGTGGATTTGTGTCACTGAAAAGTATTAAATATGCTGCTCCTAACTCCGGTGGACTGCTCTTGACAATCATCATCATTTGGTGGAAAGTAAAATAGCTCCTTCCTATTCCTTTCAAGGTCATCCTTTGCAGTTTTGTCACTGAATTCCATGGCATGTGTTCATATGTTGGTCAATCCTTCATTGTTTATGCAGGAATCCCTTTCCTCTCTTCCTTCAGGGGCTATTGCAGGCTTCTTCGATGGATCCTTCCCAGGTTCCATATATCGTGCACCCAAAGACACAGTAAGTGCTTTCACATGTAAATCAAGGCAAATGTTAGTCAAGTCCTACAAACGCATTGTTAGATCCATCCATGCATCATTAAAATATCATAATATTCATCATTGTTCCACATTTGGAGCTCATTTGGACCATAAACATAAATGTGTGTTCAAGGGTGTGAGTGTAGGAAGGTCGAAGGACGTTTGGAGTCTTTGCTGCTAAGAAACAAAATTTAGAGCACAATGACTAGCAGGTGGAAGTTTGCACTGTGAGACCTGCGAGTTCCTCAGATGTTAAGGGCTACATGAGAAATTTTGACCAATTTAGTAGATGCAGGAGGGAGCTACCGGGCCACCATTGTATGTTCTCTGTTAGGAACGGTGTTGAAAGGATGGCAGTCTACAAGAAGTTCTCATGGATGCCGACAGAGGGACGACAATATGCAAGAAACTTCCTGCGGACAGTGACGAAGTGATAGCGGCCCATAAGGAAGTTCCCGTAGACGGTGACAGAGGGACGATGGCCTGCAAGGAAGTTCCCGCAGATGGTGATGGAGGGATGATGGCCCACAAGGAAGTTCCCATGGACGGTGATGGAGGGACTGCAACCCGCAAGGAAGTTTCAACAACTTCACAAAACTTAGTAAATTTTGGATTTTTCAATTTTAGCACATGGAAAAAGGGGGAGAAAGAGTTCCAAGACATTTTTCCTTAAGATTTAACTCATTTAGAAAAATGGAAAACTTTAGAATGCAGAAGCCAAAGGGTCTGCCACCCTTTTGTATCAAAAATGAGCACACGATGGCCCACAATGAAATTTCCGCAATGTCTAAACACATGGAAAATTTGATCCAAACCTCTTTAGGCATGTGACGACACTCATTTTATGGGCCCTAGATAATGAAAACTTGAAGTTTGTACCCTTTGTTGGAAATGCAGAGATTTTGAAGGGGGAAGCTAGAGGACCTGCCACCCTTTTAAAAACAACAATGAGCACATGGAGGCCCACAAAGGAATTCCTATGGATGGTGATAGAGGGATGATGGCCCGCAAGGAAGTTCTTGTGGACGATAATGAAGGGATGGCGACCTGCAAGGAATTTTTTGCAACTTCTTGAAACTCAAAAAAACCTTGGCAATTCACTTAGGCATCATAGAAACATCCCAAATCCATATGCAACTTGTCCCCAAAGTCAAAAAATGAAGGAAAAAGAAAATCAAGCGAGCAAGGACCAAGTTAGCAAGAGCATAGAAAAATGTGAAAAAAGGAAGGGGGGAGCTCTGTTTCTCCCTTAGATTTGAATGCCTCAGGGAAAATGAAGGGTAGGGAGCATTGTTTATAGGCCAATTACCATTAACGATGTCCATTGATTTCTTTGTACAACGAACCTAGGTTAGGTGAGATGTGGGAACCCACGCTCGTTTGGATGCTTGGTCAAGGCTCGAACTAAGAAACTAAGTCTAGATCCCGCCATGCGGGCAGAAGTTTGGTGTCAGTCATTACTCAATGGAAAAACATGAGTGGCAACCCACATGAGGTGACCCACAGTTGTGGGTTCACAAGGCTTGGAGAATGCCAAGGTAATTGGCGAAGGAAACCCTTAGGGGAATTTTCGTGAAATAAAAAGACTTAGTGAAAATTAGGTGGGTGAATCTAGTCAAGAGGAATTTGATCATTCTAAGGCATGTGACCCACTTGGACTCTAGAATAGGAGCACACAAAATGAGGCAAGAGAAAAAATGACCCAACAGGAGTAGGAACAAGTTGTCAAGAGTGAAAAAGAGGGGGTCCCTACCTATAGCGGGCCATGAGTGCAAAACATGCACAACAAATGGAAAATCACTAGGGAAATTCTCCAGAGCATTTCGATGACAAACCAAAATCATGAACCTGGAATCTCTAGTTCCAACCTTCACGCTAGGGAAAACAAACCAAATGCTAGACCAAAGGATCAAAACCACTAGCAAACCCAACCCTCAGTATGTTGAAAATCCAAGTTTGTGCAATTGTGTTCATTCTCATCCTTAAGACACTACAAGAAACTAAGCTCCATAAAGTTAAGCTACGTGATTGATTCTAACTCCAAAAGCATTTGATACATTGCCTCACTACCAGCCAGGCATCCATATCCCCAACAAGGTTGTCACTGTGATTCTCCTGAACATTTCTCTACTGCCAACCAGGCATCCATAGCCCTGGTAGAGTTGCTTGGAACCACTTGAAAATTTGAATTTCTTTCTTTTTATTTTCAATGTCTTACTTTTCTTTCATTTTCTTTCTTTTCTTTTGATTTTTTTCTTTTCAATTCTTTACACTTCAACCTGCAAGTAGTGAAGCTCGTACTCAGGGCTGAGAATCACTGTGGCACTGAAGCATAATTTTAGATTTTTCACTTAGCTAGACTTCAAAAAAGGACCAACGGTGACCTCAGAATTCTTAAGGTGTCTGAGAGATGTAAGATTTCAAAATACATCAGGAGTAGATTAAACCAATGACTTATCCCCTTTGAATCAAACTTTCAGGTCACTTGACACTAATAGAAGACCTTCACTATCCACTCTGAAAACTTGATTAATGTTTGTTGAGGAAATACATAGAACAACCCCCAAGCAATAAAAATGGTTTTTGTGCACATAAACATACCCAACAGAAGACAAGGGGACCCTGAGCAAAGCAGCCAAGCAGGAGAAAAATAGAAAGAAAAACACCTAAACTAGCAAAGTAGGAAAGAAAAAGAAAACGACAAAGAAACTACTCCAAAGAAAACCTAACCTACAACAAAAAAAACTAACCCAATGAAAGCAGGAAAGTGAGGTATATACATGAGACCTACACTACCCAAAATGAACTATGTACAAAGATATTTACAAAGAATGACATTCAAGAAAGGAAAACCAACATTCACACCCATTGGATTTTGTAATGCATGCACAAGCAGTAGGGAAATCGTTACAGTTCTAAACCATGCGTATTTATCTTTATACTCAAAAAATAAATTATTATTGCAACATTAAAATTCAATCACATATTCAGGAAAAATCAACAATTGAGGTAATTCATTAAACCCATGGTTGATCCATAAAAATGTTTGTCTCCCCTCATTCCCATAATCAAAATGATAAATGTAGCTATAATTATTCACAAGAGTAAGGAATAGAACTTGGATATCACCATGCAGAGGTGGCAACATGTGATAGTCGAGAGTGAGCACTGCATCATCAGTCATTATGTTGGCAGCCTTAGGTAGTGGCACAAGATTATGCAACATTTCTGATGTTAGGCTTGCATAGGGCTAGAATAATGAGGCAACAAACACCTCTTCCAAGCCACTACTAGGACTCATAGTCTCTATCAACTATTCTTCAAGGAGATATACTTCATCTTCTTGACCTTTCATAGTCCAGACCTCTACTTCATTGTTGCCTTCAAGGGGCAGAATTCCATCCCATCTCCTTTCTTGGGTGTTGATCTATTTTTATGATGTTCAATGTCATAGGGACATGACGTGGAAAAATCCATCCCATTGTAGCTCTTTGAATGTGAAAAAGGATCAACAATGGTCAAGGCGGTAGGACTCCTACTTGCATCTTGTAGTTGGTGAGGTATGTCATACTTGTTGGCAGCCATCAAAACACTCTCACCTTTGTCTTCTTCTCTCTGTAGTTCATGTATCTCACCATGACATTCACTCATTTCCTCTTGTTCACTATCATTGTAGATGGAAAAGGAGTTTCTCTCCAAATCTAAAATCTCTAATGTTTTTCCATTTGGAGGTTCAGGTAGTATATCCTCATCGTTTCCTTCTTCTGAAATGTACTCTTCTTCGGTGTTGGCATACCTCCAGAGTATAGCTCCCAATAGAAAAAAGTCATAAATGAAGGGAACCTTGTCAAGGGGACCAAGATTTACTATGTGATTTCCCTCCAAGGACTCCCCATAAATCTTGTCATCCATGGCATATAGATGATCTTGAAGACGAAAAAGGCTCTTGATGCTTGATGGAAAACCTACCTATTTTCTCCACTTCATCATTTGAAGGCTCAGGACTATGTTGTTCCTCTTTCGTTGTTGTCCTAACACCTTCTTGAGGACTACTTTTGGCTAAGTTGTCACTTGGTTCCAGCTCTTGTTCCTCTAGTTCAATCCTTGAAGCAACTGTAGGAAACAATGCACTTGGCTACCCCACTTGTTCTTTAACTTGTTCGATGGCCTCTTGGCATAGCTCATACATGAACTCAGAATGTGTTAAATCATGGAGCCTACACAAGCCAGGAAGCAATAACACTTCCAATTCCACTTTGTATCTTAGTATTCTACAATCCCTTATGAGTCTTGACACAAGCTCATTGTATCTTTTTTCTATTGGGTCTTCATCATCAGTTGCGAAGGAAGTTTGATGGTAGACAGTTGTGGAATGTGGTTGTTCCCATTCCTCCAAATCCTCATTTTCAGATGCTTGATCACTTTCATTCATGAAGGAGAGATATTCTAATCTTATTTCACTTATGCTTTCATCATCTTTTTTTGCTGCCCTAAGGCTTTCAACTGCTTCTTCTCTATGTTCTTCAACATCTATATTGGTTGTCCCAACATATGTTACTACAAACTTTGTTAATTCATCTTCAACTACCAATGGTTCCTCTTCTTGAGTGGAAGGATAACCTTTACCAATGAAGGAGAGGCTTTCTAATTAATCCCCTTCTAAGTGAATTTTCACCAAAGCTTCTTGTTGTCCCAAGGAAATCAACTCCTTCCTCTTGACCTTCAGCCTTAGTATCTATTATTCCAACACTAACTTGTGTCAAATTTCTTAGTTCAACTTTGTTATTCTATCTTCTAGATGTTGAAAACTCACCTGCCTCATGGAATGGCTCCTCTCCATTGATATTTTGGTGCTCTAACTTGCCTAAACAACCTTTGACTTGAGTGATGATGTCTACACATGATGGACAAGTAAATTTTCAGTGGGATGCATTGTGAAATCTGCACCAACTAGAAATGAATACCTCCTTCAGCATTGGTCCATCCTTGTTGTTTGAGTGTTCTTGGATCAACTCTTTGAAGGCTTTGGCTACCATGTTGATCAATTCCTCTTTTGAGTCTAGAAAAGCCAAGGGTTGATAGATTTCCCAAAAGGGATTTTCTCCTTGCAAGACTCTTTCAATTCTACCCAAGAATGTTAGATATCCCAATTCATTATTCATGTGAGTGCAATGGATCCTACACCTATCTGCCAATGAAAATTTTGGCGATGCTCTCCTCAATCTCTTATTTAAGTCTAAATATAGCTGAGTAATGTTGATTTTCAAATGTTGTTCCATCTTAGCTCCACTCTTTTTTGTCTTCAAAGTTTTCTAATTTTAACTTCCAGCATATAAAGTGATCTCCCTATCTCACATTTTTACTTGAAGGTTCTTTTCAACTTCCAATTTTTAGGTTTGTAGCCTCAATCTTAGTCATGCCCTCCTTCTAGCACTAGTTCTGTTGATGGGTTTTTTTGCACCTCTCAACACAGGTAATGCATAATTGCATCACCTCTCTTGAAAGACAATTTCCTACAAGCAAATTGCTGAAAACTATCCTAAGCTCTCTTGGGTGTCAAGTCATGACAATGCTTGGAATAGTTCAGTTGGTTGATGTGATTTGTTGGTAATCACAGGGTGGCCTTTATGGTTTACAAAGCATGGGAAGTTGGGTTTGCAAATGGAGTTTCAAAGTGTTGGAATTGAATGAACAGTGGTTGTTGACTCAAAACAGAAAGCTAAAACTCACCTCAATCACCAAGTTTGACATTGTGATGGTGCTATGAATCCTACTCTAACAAAGGACTAAAAGAAATGGAAAAAGAGAAAGCATTGAGAGAGTTGTTCTAAATCCTAAGCTACGAATGAACAATAATAATGGAGGCTGCTACAATAGAAAAAATTTCTAAACTAAGTTTTTCTTGACCAAGAGAAGCCTATAGCTACACAAAACTAGTGCAATCTTCTAAGGACTACAGATTTTCAGAATGTACATGCACTTCATGAACATACAATTGAACTAAGTTGCAGCAATGAAATAAAGAAGCCCAGGCTAACTTTGCACAATATTTTGTCATCAACAAGTGCCAAAAGTATGGGTTGGAAATTCATCAAATACTATAACAACAAATGCCATTATCACAGTCATTCAAAAAACTATCATCTAAAACTAAGATGGAAGTTGAACCATGTGTGCAAGATGAGAAAACTCAAAGAAAACATCTATAAAATCATGCATAGCTTCCTTATATTGTTGGAAAATTCCCTTTACCGTAGTTCTCCAACCATTTACAAATGAGGGATAAGCCCCTATTTATAGTTTTCCAAATCCCAAATGAATGGCTATGATTGATTTACAATTAGTGGCCCAGATTCATTACAAAGCTAGGGTTTCACGTACCCCCAATATTTCACAATTTTAAAATAGACAATTGTCTCCTATTCTCTATTCTGTCTTGTGCCTATTTTTTCATCTAGCGACCCTCGAACTATAGCAATTTTGTCTTGTAGTGATTGCCTTCTTTGATGCAGCTAAAAACATGTAGGAAGATGCCCTTTGTCTAATATGGTTTCAACATTTCTTCATTGAATCTTGCTATGGATTTGTGTCACTGAAAAGCAGTTATTCTGCTCTTGGCTCTAGTGGATAGCTCTTGACAATCATCTTCATTTGGTGGAAAATAAAACAACTCCTTGTTCCTTTCAAGGTCACCCTTTGCATTTTTGTGACTAACTTCCTTGGTATGCATTCGTATGTTGGTCAATCCTTCATTTTTTATGCAAGTATCCCTTTCCTCTCTTCCTCCATGGGCTCTTACGGGCTTCTTCGATGGCTCCTCAGTAAGTTCCATAAATCTTGCACCCAAAGACATAGTAAGTGCTTTCATATGTAAATCAAGGTAAATGTTAGTCAAGTCTTGCAAACACATTGTTAGATCCATCCATGCATCATTAAAAGATTAATAATATTCATCATTGTTCCATATTTAGAGCTCATTTGGACCATAAACATAAATGTGGGTTTAGGGTTGCAAGTGTAGGAAGGTTGAAGGACATTTGGAGTCTTTGCCACTAAGCAACAAAATTTAGAGCATGACGACCAATAGGTAGAAGTTCGCATTGCGGGACACATGGGTTCCTCAGACATTAAAGGATATGTACAGAATTTTGACCAATTTAGGAGATGTGGGAGGGAGCTACCAAGCCTCCATCGTATGTTCGCCATTAGGAATGATAGTGGGGGGATGGCAGTCCACAAGGAAGTTCCCATGGATGGGAATGAAGGGACATCGACTAGCAAGGAAATTCTCCCAAATGGTGATAGAGGGATGGTAGCCCACAAGGAAGTTCCCATGGATGGCAAT
This sequence comes from Sequoia sempervirens, assembly GCA_007258455.2. Taxonomy (NCBI): domain Eukaryota; kingdom Viridiplantae; phylum Streptophyta; class Pinopsida; order Cupressales; family Cupressaceae; genus Sequoia; species Sequoia sempervirens. The sequence continues at coordinate 444,682,995 of VDFB02270651.1, forward strand.
GGAGGGATGGAGGCCTACATGGAAGTTCCTTTGGACGATGATGAAGGGACGAAAACCCGCAAGGAAGTTCCCACAGATGATAATGGAGGGACGACGACCCGCAAGGAAGTTTCTGCAACTTCACAAAACTTAGTAAATTTAAGGCTTTACAATTTTAGCAAGTCAGAAAAGGGGTAGAAAGAGTGCCAAGAAATATTTCCTTAAGATTTGACTCTTTTTGAAAAATGTACAAAATTTGGAATGCGGAAGCCAAAGGGTCTACAGCCATTTTGTAATGACAATGAGCACATGATGACTTGCACATAGTAGCCCACAATGAAATTTCCACATTCTCTAAACACATGGAAAATTTGATCCAAACCCCTGTAGGCATGTGAAGACACTCATTTTATGGGCCCTAGATGATGAAAACTTGAAGTTTGTACCCTTTGTTGGAAATGTGGAGATTTGGAAGGGGGAATTCAAAGGGTCCGCTACCCTTTAAAAAATGACAATGAGCACACAGTGGCCTGCACATGATAAAACACAAAAGAATTCCCATGGACAGCGATAGAGAGATGATGACTCGCAAGGAAGTTCCTGTGGACGGCGACGGAGGGACGACGACCCGCTAGGAAGTTTCCATAACTTCCTAAAACTTAGAAAAACCATGCTAGTTCACTTAGGCATCATAGAAACATCCCAAATCCATAGGTAACTCGTCCCCAAAGCCAAAAAATGAAGGAAACAGTGAAGCAAGCGAGCAGGGACCAAGTCAGTAGGAGCGAGGCAAAACACAAAGAAAGGAAGGGGGGCACTTTGTTTCTCCCTAAGATTCAAATGCCTTAGGTAAAATGAAGGGAAGGGAGCAATGTTTATAAGCCAATTTCCATTAATGGAATGCATTGATTTCTTGGTACGATGAACTTAGGTTAGGTGAGAAGCAGGAACCCATGATCGTTTGGATGCTTGTTCAAGCCTCAGATGGAGAAACTAAGTGTGGAAACTAGCATGTGAGTAGATGTTGGGTGTCAGTCACTACTCAGCGGTGAAACATGAGCATCGACCCACATGAGGTGACCCACAGTTGTGGGTCCGCGAGGCTTGGAGGGTGCCAAGGCAATGGGAAAAGGTAAATCCATCGAGGCATTTTTGTGTAAGCAAAAGATAGTGAAAATCAGGTGGGCGAATCTGGTCAAGAGGAATTTGATCATTCTAATGTATGTGACCGACTTGGACTCTAGAATAGGGCCATACAAAGTGAGGTAAGAGCATAAAAGACCCAATAGGAGTAGGAATGATCCCTCAAGAGCAAAAAAGATAGGGTCCTTGCCTACGACGGGACATGTGTGCAAAACATGCACAACAGGAGTGTTAATTCATTTCTAGACTCTGTGTAGATAAGGCACTAGTCAGCCTATATTCATAAACCTAAGTTTGAGGTGGATCCAATTTCAATTCAAAAAGAACCTTTTAATTTCATACATTTTATTTTTATGTTTATTCCATACTACCATAAAGTATTGAAGACAAGGGAGAGTTGTGTAGATGATTTAGCCCACTAAAGGCCTCCCACCATTATAGTATAATGATCTGCCTTAATGTATAGGAATACTCACCTTGGTCCTATACAACCTAAAGTGTAGAGGAGAGGCTTTGCAATCAATCATCTCTTATCAATTGGCCACTAACCTAGGGTCTTTAAGTATAAGGAGGAGCTATCCTTTAGGAGATGTTAGAGCATCAGCTAGAACCTCCAACATGCAGGATGCACCACAAGATGGATATAGAGATATTTTTTTCCATGAAATCTAGAGAGATAGCCTAGGAATAGTAGATCCTTCCCCAGGTTGTGATTGATGAGTTTAGAAAGATGGTCCCATAGCCCTAGGCATACTTTCATGGGCCTATTGATGCAAGAACTACATTTGTGTATGATGCATATTAGCAAGTGCATGCTCTAGTATGGATAACAGATCTAGCCAGTGGATAGGTCTTAGGTAGAGGACAATGATGACAAAGGGGATCATGTACAGGTTAGAATCGGCAACCTCCCCATGATGATCACAATGGGCATGATGGACAACATAAGCAAGATCAACAACAAAGGTTGGATGAGCAATAGAGGTAGGATGAGCAACAGAGGAAAGATTATCAACCTCCTATGATATAGCCAGTAGTACAATGACCACCACTACAGCCACTGTAGGGTCCCAATCCACGGGATGCACAGATACTGGACCTGGTTGCAGAGAGGGGCATATTCAGACAAGAGCGAGATTAGGTCTACTAGTAGCTGAATATTGTCACCATGAAGAGAGATCGAACATGATAGCAGTTGCAAGCTATCACTACTGAGGGAGACCAAGAGAGATAGTTGAGACAACAGGGTGATATATCATTGACCCAGGAGATAGGGTGCAGGCAGAAACTAGAGGATATTGCATAGCATTTATAGGGATAGGTGGGTGCAATGGTCTCAACATATATGTATGGGCTAGCCATGCAATAGGTTTCTTATTATAGGACCTTGTACCACAGGGAGATCCTATGACATTTATTATAGATGAAGTTTTCATAGAGGAGCAGGGTGGCCCCGAGTAGATCAGGAGGTGACTCATCTATTAGTCAGTAGCAATCAGGTTCCCACCATGATGATCACTAGAGCCGAGGATAGTACCTCATCATAGACATTTTTTTGGATGTACGACCTAATTGTTTATGTACATACATTCATTGGCTAATTTTTTATAGCCTCTTGTATACCCATTTTGATGATATTACATAGTGACTTTGATTTTGTATCATGGCATTCAATTTTTATATATATATATATATGATATGGCTCCAATGTGGTAGTTATGATGTGATGTTCATAATTTATGATGATATGTATGGTATATGACATGGATGCAAATGCGATGGAATATTTACTTTCTTTTTTGGTATCCTTTTCTATATGTTATGTCATGATGATGCAGGATGTTAATGCTATGAAATGGATGCATTTCATGTTCATTGTGTGGATATTTATGGATAATTTTTTAATGCTATAAGATTCCTAGAATAGCAAATCTACATTATCCTAAACAACTCAAATGATAATGCAAATGAGATGGATTAAGATGCTTAGAATAACAAATCTATATTATCCTAAACAACTCAAATGATAATGATAATGCAAATGGAATGGATTGTATTTACCATTATGATGACATGCTATGAGTATGTAGGATGTATGTATGCTAATGGTTTGTGTATGTAGGATAGATGCTTTGTTGTTTGAATGTCATGTTAAGGTGTAAGCGCAAAAAAAAGATAGAAGAATAAGATGGATTCAAAATTCCAAGAAGTCTATGATTCCTCAAGACTTTATTACATATCGTGATGAGAGATTATGATTTTCTTGATTCAATGATTGGGATATTAATAGTATAAAGTATTCCTTATTTTTGATAAAAGACAGACACGATGCATCGAGGTATGGATAACCAGGATGGAATTGTATCTAGTGCAATGGACTTTGACTCAACAAATAGATAGGAATATTCTTGTTCACACCTGACATATGGAAACCTCACTAGGATGTACTTCATAAGTTTCAAACATCTCAGACCAAAACATTGAAAGGCATAACCTAAAAATGTAATAGTCAACAAGTTTCCAAAAACACCTTCCATAAACACCTAATAAAGCAAGTATTCGCCAAGTTTATATTACAAGAACATCCAACAAGAACGAAAAATGAAAGATAATGATCAATGCCCCATTCCCTTTCTCTCTAAATCATTTTGATAGACATCATCGAGAGGTCATTGGAATGAGCGTAATAAGATAAATCACAAGAAAAGATCAAGTAAACAAACAAGTCAATGTTGTTCATATGTCTAGCTAAGACTAACACTATGGTAATGCCTTATGTTAATGTCCATTGTCAGAAGGATTCATCCTAGGACATGTTTTTTAGATGATGTATAAAATAACTAGATGATAGGAAATTGATACAAATGTTAACTAAATTTTTTCCTATTGATTTAGACTTTGATTTTAATGTTTATGCATACACTTTACAAAGTGCCACACTTGTTTCCACTTGTTTTACCAAAGGTTGAAGATGATCAACATTTTAAATTATTGATGAAAGTTTAACATGAGTGAAATTGAAATGGGATGGGTGGTTTTGGATTTTTTGGCGTATTTCAATGCTTTTGGTGTTTTCGCAATATTTTGTGGCTTTTTTGGGGTTTTGGGTTATTTTACAAATGTTTTGATTTTTCAAGTTCTCAAATGTCTGTGTTTTTTCAAGATTTTGACCAAGAATCAAACCTAAGGGGGCTTACCTAGGGCCTTAGGGGTTGATCAATGATTAGACTTTCCTATGTTATACATGTAGAAACCTCATAGTTTGACTCCCATAGACCTATAACCGTTTATTGATCATATATGAACATTTGATGGATTGCCAATTTATTATGGCAGACTCCTAAGGACTGACCTATTGCCTTAGGAATGCACTGATGATGGACTTGCCTCCATTTAAGCTTAGAGAAAACATAGTTCAAAAACAATGTTTCTAACGTTTTCTATTTTTGACATGTTTTGGGGATTTTGAAATGATTTGGGTGTTTTAGATTTTGACTGTACAATTTTTTGAATATTTTTGGATTTTCTAATTTTAGGAATGTTTTTTGATTTTTTGATGTTACAAATGATCTTAAATAATATACACTAACCCAATCTGATGCAAGTATAGAAAAATTCCCCTAACATGATGCGATAGAGTACCTTGATTTAGGCAGGACAAACTAACCTTAGGAATGTTCCAAGTAGTACTAAAGGGGAACATGATACTTACACAATATCTAGCTATGATATAGATGTAGATAGGTGATGGAAATAATATGGTAAAATATGATGAAGGATAAATGTGATGGAAAGAAAAGCATGATAAGCCAATAAAACCAATGGTGGATGGAGAGTGCTTATTTATGCAAGGCACTTGTTTTCTAGGTTTTCACCAAGGTACTTCCCCAAAGTGCTACCGAAGTGGTTTTCACTATAGAACAATTATTTTATCTTTACTATTTTTAATCCTTTTTTTATTTTTTTGGATTTTTATTTTTTTTATTTTTTAGGTTTATACCATTCAAGCCTAGGCATAAAACGTCTTGAGATGTGAGTTGTTGATGAGCTCCTACAAGGCTTCACCTTTAGGTGTTGATAAATTTTACCACCGAAAAAGTATGCATTTTCCTTGTTTGATTTGGGAATAATTAATGATAAATTGGACTCAATATTTCCTTGGTCTAGTGTTGTGAGGTGTTTTATACATCCACATTAGGTCTTGGGCCCTCTTAAAGCTAAATAAACCTAACCCTATCCTAATTTCATGTTGTAAAATGTATTTATTTACATCTTCACATTAAATTTGGGAGGCTTGTAAATCAAGTGGACCTAATCTAGTGGTGTAATGTGTTTTACTCATTCACATGGGATTTAGGGCCCTTCTAAGCTAAATAGACTCAATTATACCCTAATTTAGTGTTGTAAAGTGTATTTATTATACTTTCACATTGGCTTTTGGGACCTATTGCATTTATGGCCTTTATTTCACCATTAATAAGCCCTTAGGACCCTATTTTTTTGCATCCCAAGGCATATTTTGACTAATATCTCAATAAAAACATTTTAAAACTTGAAAATCTTGAAGACCCATCTCAAAAACCTCAAGGTGGGACTCATTCACCACTCTTGGTGAATGAGTCCCCTTAGGTGGGACCCATTCTCCAATGGTGGCGAATGAGTCCCTTTTAGGGAATTTTTCAAAATTGAGCAAGAAAATTGCTATTCTAACTTGAATTTTGATGAATGTCAGACTTAGGGATTAAAATAATGACCATTTGAGTGCCTTTCCTATATAAAAATTCTTCTAAATCATTATTTCATCCAAGCATCATCAATCCTACATGTTATCAAGTCAAGCAAGCAAGAGAGGAGCTTCAAGAGCATTATCAAGGCATTCAAGAGCAAGATTCTTCATCAATTGTTGCAGAAATTCAAGAGCCATCATCATGGAAAGGTTCTAATTGCATTACTTCATGTTCATGTTTCATTATCTTATTTCATCATTTGGTTTAATTACCTCAAAGTGGTTTGACCAAGGCAAACCCCTATTCCCCTAACAATCAACATTTTCTCTCTCTTTATTCGTATGCTTGCAGATCTAGGTACTTTAAAGGCTTGGAGATGATTGAAGAATAGGTTTCAAAATTTTTGGAGTCATCCCCCTAATTGAAAGTTCAAAATATTCACAAAAAGTCACTTATAGTCCCAAAAATTAGGGTTTCAGATCTGAACACCTAGAGGAGCAAATTGAGAAAATAGGGAAGAGAAGATCCAGACATTGAATTTCCAAAAAAGTCAAACTGGACTCATTCACCATTAGTGATGAATGAGTCCCACTGTAGGTATTTTTCATAGATCTTTGCATATTCAGATACCCATTCTCCTAAAACTTTCTCCAATGAAGTTTTCCAAAATTGGGACTAATTCACCCAAAATGTGAAATGAGTTATGCTAGCTTAAAAAGTCAACATTTTTAGAATTTTAGAGCTCCATTTTATCTCTCTTCAGATTCTAGGTGCACACTTCTAGTTTCATAACTTCTTATTGTAGTTTTTCCATCTTCTTAAGTCATTTAGCATTAGTTTGTATATCACACTATGTTTTTCAACATTTTATGTTTTCCAAGTTTACACATGGTGGTGAATCCCTTGTTGCATCATATTCAGCCCCTAGGTCAACCCTATTGCAAAATTTCAATCTCTTTTACATTGAGATCTTGAGGGTTATCCTTAGGTGGAATCACCTTGGAAGTGTGTGTGATAGCACTTAACCATGATATATGCCATTTTTGTTGGTTCCAATAACTAATATTCCCTTGACTTGTAACTTGTTGTGACTATGAAGGGTCCCAACCAATTGGGTTCAAACATCCCCTTGCTTTTTGGATTAGGTACATTCCTTTGATTCTTCTTCAGAACAAGCTCTCCAACCTGGAAGGATCAATTTTTGATCTTATTATAGCTCCTCTTAAGTTAGTTCTGATAAACTTGCAAATGATTCAAAGCATCCAGATGATGTTCATCTAGCATATCTAGCTCATTCAACTATGACACCATGTATTCTTCATCAATAATAAGATTTAGCAAGGATATTCTCAGTGATGGGAGCTTGACCTCAATGGGTAGGATAACTTTAGATCCATATACCAAGGAAAAGGGTGTAGCACATGTAGGTGTGTGGATACTGTTTTTGTAGGCCCATAAGGTAGGGTTTAGTTGAAAATTCCAGTCACAACCATCTTCATTGACCATCTTATTAATAATTTTCAAGATGGTTTTATTTGAGACCTTTACTTGACTATTGCCTTAGGGGTAATAGGGGGTAGAGAACCAGTGTTGGATATTGAATCATTGGCACAACTCACAAACATCTTGGTTTTTGAAAGGTTTTCCATTATTTGGGATAAGGTCTTATGGAACACTATACAAAAAATAAGGTAGTTTAGGATGAACTTGTATATTTTCTTTCTCGTAATATGGGTCATAGGAATTGCCTCAACCCACTTCATCAAATATTCAGTGGCGGTAATGATAAAATTATGACCATTGGATGAGGTAGGTGAAATATTCCCCATGAAGTCAAGTACCCACTACAAGAAAGGCCAAGGTGTAATGATTGGTTAAATTTCCCGAGCTGGCACATGGATGAGGTTACCATGGTGTTGACACTGCATACATTTCTTGACATACTAGTGAGCCTCTCATTCCATGGTAGGCCAATAGTACCCCATCCTCAACAATTTATTTTCCAAGGTCATACCACTTGAATGTGATCCGCAAATTCCTTCATGTACTTCCATTAATACAGTTGAATATTCTTCGGGGTTAAGGCATCAAAATAGTGTCTCGTTGATACTTCTACAGTAAAGTGTATCACCTAGGATAACAAAACATAATTAATTTTTGATAAATACTTTATTGAGGTTTGATGTGAGGTCATCTAGGAGGATTCCCCTATTTAGGTAGGTGAATACATCATGATACCAAGGATCACCAAGACCAATGATTTCATATACAAGCTCGGATTTTAGTACCCTGAAAGCTAGGGCAAGAACTTGCTCAATGAGGAACTCAAATCTAAGAGTGTTCTTTGGTATATCTAGAAAGGACCTAATAGTTTCCATGGCATCAACTGCTCGGTTATTCATTTGGGGTATCTACTCAAATATGGTATCAATGAAGAAATCCTTGAGATATTCTACCATCTTCTTGTAAGCAATGAACTTCTCATCATTGGTTTGATAATCATCATTGACTTGGTTTATGATTAGTTGGGAATCTCCATATACCTTTAGTGCTAAGGTTTTCCACTATACTGCTATTCTGAGCCCTGTGATGAGAGCTTCATATTTATAAATGTTATTGGTACATGGGAAAGATAGAATGTATAATTTTGGAATACAATCCCCCTATGGGGTGATAAAAACAATGCCAACCCCTGATGCATGCTAGTTTTGGGAACTATTAAAGTACATTTTCCAATGATCAACTATGTTTAGGAGGAATGCTAAATCATTAGGGAATTTAGACACAATTTTTTTTTGTATAAATTGGTGCTTCTGGCAGTTGGTCTATAATGAATTTCCCTTTGATGGATTTTCACTCTACATATTCTATATCAAATTCTATTAGGATCATTACCCACTTATCCATTCACCCTATGAGATTTTCTTTGTAAAATAGATATTTCAGGGGATCTATTTTAGCGATGAGCTTTACTTGATGGGAAAGCATGTAGTGTCTAAATTTATGTGAAGAAAACACTAATGTGATACAATCCTTCTCAATAAATGTTTAATTTAGCTTGTATCCCACTAAAGTCCTACTGATTTAGTAAATTGCCCTCTATTTTCCCATTTCATCATAATAAGCAAGGAGAGCTCCTAGAGATGCAGATGTAGCTGAGATGTATAGGATTGGGATTTTTTTTGGTATTAATGGCATGAGGATGGGAGGTGTCAATAGATACTCCTTGATTTGTTCAAATTCTCTATCACATTTCTTGTCCCATTTGTATGTGATCCCCTTGTGAAGTAGATGAGAAAAGGGAATAATATTGTCTACTAGTTGTGTTATGAACCTTCTGATAGATCGTAGTATTACTTGTGGACCTTGTAGTTGTCTCAACATTTGTGTTTCCTCCATATCTAGGATCACCTTGACTTTAGCTAGATCTATCTCAATTCCTCATAGTGACACAATGTAGCCCAAGAATTTCCCTAAAGTTATGCCAAAGACACACTGTTTAGGGTTTAACCTCACCTTGTACTCTTCAAGTCTATCAAAGATTGGTCCCAATACTGCTATGTGTTCTTTTCATTTCCTTGACTTGGCTAATATGTCCACATATTCCTCTACAATTTTTTGGATCATATCAAGATCCATGTCATGATTCTCTGATAAGTTGATCCAACATTTTTCAACCCAAATGGCATCATGTTCTAGCAATAGGTTTTGCACGTACATGCAAATGTTGTCTTATGTTGGTCTTCTTTTGTAATCATTATTTGGTTATACCTAGAGAATTTTTCCATAAGAAATAAAATATCATGCCTAGCAGTCAAGTATACAATCATGTCAATGTTTGGAAACAAGAAGTCATCTTTGGGACATGCTTTATTTAAGTCCCTAAAGTTAGTGCATATCTTGATGCCCCCAGTGGGCTTGGAGACTATCAATAGACTGGAAACCCATTTTGGATAGTTGATTGGTCTGATGATTCCTACATCAAGGAGTTTATGTAATTCCAGTTTGACTAGCAATGCTATTTGTGGATGCATTTTTCTCATCTTATGCTTTACTCGTTTAGTGTTAGGGTACACTGCAAGATGGTGGATGAACACTTCAGGATCAAGGCCAGGCATATCAGGATATTTCCATGCAAATTTTACCTTTCTTTTTGTTATAAATATAGCTAGATCCTTTTGTTCTTCAGCTAGAAGCGACTTTGCATAGAAGCTGATTTGAGGTGCCTCCTCTATTCCCACATTCATTGGATCACATTTCTCTACAAGGACTGTTGATCTTTCTTGATTTATAGCACTAAGAGGAATATTAAATCCCTCATCCTATGATTCCTTAGATATGTTTTCACCATCAGATGCGTTATTTTTTTTTTACTATTTTGTGATAAAAAAGTGCCACAATGTGGTTTTCACTTTGAGATTGAGACATTATTCTCATGTTTTCAATTTTTTAACTGAGGGATTCAATTGTTTCCCCCTAGTAGGATTTTGTATCCAACTCAATTTCAAACCCTCCTTTATGATCCCCATATGGAATGTTATCCCATAGTCCCATAAATTCATAAATAGATTTGTCATTTTCAAGTGAATCCAAGATAGGTGGTCCTCGTTGGTCCTAGTTTACAAGTTTGGGATAGACAAGTTTTAGCTTGGTGTTTTGATTGTTTGACTCAAATGATGTGGTGGCTACTATGAAAATATAGGAATCCTCAAATAGGTCTATTATATTACAGGTATAATTATCGAGGGGAACACCGGTTAATGCTGGTAACTGAGAGGAAGGATTGACTTTTTTAACGGAAGCACCTTTACCAAGAATGGTCACTTTATTGGTGGTACATCCAAGACCAAGATTCTTTGGGAATTTCTCAAGAGCAAGGGGTTCTAGTAAACCATTGTCATTTTTTCTAAGCTTTTCAATCTTATTATTTCCCCAACCAAGCATTAGTTGTAGACCCTTGTTGTCATCTTCCATTGGAAGAATGGGTGTAGGTCTATTGTCTTGATATAGAAAACTTGATAGGTCTTCATCCACAACCTCTTTGCTCACATATCCCCACTTTTTGAAAGTGGTACATGCTACCTTGATCATCTAGGACACATTATCAATTGGTTGCATTTTTCCATGAGACTTAGGAGAAAGAGGTAACTCTCCCATTATAAAAGTATCCTTCTTGAAGCTATATTCCCCACAACCATTATCCTTGATTATTGCTTTAATGTTTGGGATATTCTATATGAGGGGTGTCTTTGTCTCAAAAGTGAAAGCAAGGGTAGATGGATCAATGAAGGAAGAGGATGTTGACCCTTCCTCAATATTGGGAACTTGTGGGACCTTATAATACTTGGATTCTAGGTTCTTAAAATAATAGAATGGTTCTAGATCACCATGGATTGTGATTTCCCTATTTTCATAGGGAAATTCAACACATTGATGGTACATAGAAGCAACAGTTTGCATTGTGTGAATCCATGGAAGTCCTAGGAGAATTTTGTAAGGAAGCTCAAGATCAAGGACTTTGCATGTGTAGTTTCCATAATAGTAGTCCCCACTTGGACAGGGAGTTGAATTGTTCCTTGAGAAACCCATTCTTGATCATCATAGGCTCTTATGGTAATACCATTGCCTTTCTCGATGACATCTTCAGAGAAACCCAAATTCTTGATTAGCTCAAAGGTACAAATGTTTATACCCACACCTCTATCCACCAAGACTCATTTGATTTTGTTTTTGTGAACTAGGACCTCAAGATGCAATGAATGATTATGGGATGGTTTTGTTGGGAGATCATGTTTAGAGAAGGTGAGAAGATGAAGTGTGGAGATATGTCCAATCATAGCCTAGAACTAGTCAGCACCAATGTCAGTGTCCATAGAAGATGTGAAAAAATCTTTTTCTAGGATATTCTTATGTGTAGGCGATATTTTCAGCAACTCCAAGATGGAGATTTGGGCTAGGTTTTTTTTTAGTTGATCCAAGGCACTATAATCACTAGGGTTAGATTTCAAAAGTGCAAGTGGTGCCCTAGGTTGTGGTGATGCTCCTTGGATAGTGACCTTTCCTTGTTCTATGGTGACTCCACTTTTCATGCTAGGCCCTTTAACTATAATGGTAAATATGAAATTGTCCAACAATGCTACAACATTATTGTAGGCATGATTAACATTGGTATAGTCCTTCCCTTTTCCATTGTCCTTTCCTTTATTATGATATGGCATCAATTTCGTGTATATTTTCAGATCTTGGTTTCCTACTTATTGATCAACCATTATGTCCCCATTGTCGATAAGGTATTGAATGAGGTTTTTTAGTTTCATGTAACTAGTTGTTGTATGTCCCTTAATTTTATGGAAATCACAAAGATGCTTCTTGTTATACCATGGTGGTTTTACTTGAGGCTCTTGGTGATTCTAATAAGTAGGGAGCATGATGATATTTGATTGTACTAACTTTTACATGGTGGATTCAGTGGGTTCCCCCAATGGTGTGTACTTGCATCTTTATGGGTAGTTATTCCTAGGGGTGGTCCCTTTTGAGAATTAGTTTTGTTGATTGTTTGTTCATTATTTTTCTATTGTTGCATGTTTGGTTGTAGTATGTTCTAATGATAGGATTGTTGTTGCATGTTTTGTTGTGGTATTTTATGTTGTGTGTATGTTGGTTGGGTGATTGTTTTCTTTGGACTACTTATGACTGCTTTTCCATCAACGACCCCATCATTGGTAACATTCTTGTTCTTATCCCAAGTGAAAGGCATGTCATTATAACTAGATGAGGTTCAGTTATCCTTGTATCTTGCATATTCCCTTATTCTATAAGGGCTCTCTCAATGTTAAGAGCCTTAGGGATGAGTTGATCATATGTCATGACATATTGCATCTTTAATTGAAAGGATAAATCCCCATCAAGGTTAGCAATAATGATTTCTATTTGTTGTTCCTCAGGAATAGGCCATTTACTTTTGCTAGTTGTATACCTCCATCATTGAAAGTAATTTTCAAATGTTTCATCCTTACTTTTTTTTAGGGTGTACAATTCCCCCAAACTGATGCCCATATCTAGGTTGAAAGAGAAGTGATTTACAGATTTATCTATGATTTCTTGCAACATTTGGATTCTAGGAGTTAAACAATAGAACCATTTGATTGGTGGGCCTTCCAAGCTTCATGGGAAAAGATGAAATAAATAAGAATCATCATAGGCCACTTCCATGCAATGCACATAGAGTTCCTTGATGTGATCTTTAGGATTCCATGCCCTTTGTACTTGTGAAATTTAGGCATTTCAAATCCAGGTGGGAATAGTATCATTGCAATATTTTTTTCAAAAGGATAGGGACACAAGTCCATTGAGAAATTGATCTCTTTGTCTTTCTTGCTTGAATGTCTTGTATTTGTTGAGAGAGCAACCTAACTTGTGTCGAAAGATCATCTTGAGGATTAGGGGATGGAGCATACATATTGCATGGTGGTATGGTGGATGAGTTGAATGTGTAGTCTAGTGTATGTGGTGGGTTGGATTGATATTGTTTTGTGAATAATGATGGTTGTAGGGTGACGTATGCTCCTTGCATATTTGGATTCTAGATGTTTTGTTGTGTGTTTATGTAATTTTTTTGGAAGACTTGTTGTGTGAGCAATGCTTGTTGATAGGCGTGTTATTGTTGTTTTGCTAATAATGCTTGTTGTTGAGCTTGTTGTTTTTGTTGCGCTAACATGCTTGTTTTTGAGCTTTTTGTTATGCTTGTTGTTGTTGTTGTATTATCAATGCTTGTTGTTGTTGTGCATTTTGTTGTTGTAAGGCTTGTTGATATGCTTTTTGAGCTTGTGTTTGTGCTTGCGACTGATTTACAATGTTTTGATTTTGAGGTTGGGATGGTGGATTTTAGTAGCTAGTTTGTGATAGTGGGTTGAGGTGTTGTTGGGGTGGTGGATGGCTTATTTGGATTTGACATATTTTTTCCTTGATTTTGTGATATCATCCCATGCAAGATTTGGGTTTGGGAAGGAAGTGTGTACATGTTTGGGGTCCCATTTTATTTTGTGTTGTTGAAAGGACCAATGTTTGAGGCATTTGATAGGATTCCACTTGGTGTTGTGATGTTAGTGGAATACTTGGATTTAGGACCATGTTTGTTGAAGGATTGATCAAATTTGGTATGATTGATGGGTTGATCAGATTTTTTTGATTTGGGACCAATGTGTTGGATGGATTGCTTTGATTTGTTGGATTTTGGGTCAACATGCATGATGGAGAGATGAGAAAGAATTGTGGACCCATTTTGTGATGTTTTTCCTTGTGTGAATGAAGATAAACTGTGTGTTATGGTGTTCACTTGTCCAAATAAATCTACTTGAGGTGGTTGACTTGTTTGATCTTGTGGAATTGTAGGATTGTATCCTTGAGTACCTTGGGTAGAGGTGATGGTGTAGCACATAAAGTTGGTGCCATGGTGGTGTTATGGAATGTGAGTGGTACGTATGGATGTTAAGGTATTTGAGGCATGGTGGTGTTTGTGGTACCCAAGTTGGTGTTAGTTCCTAAGTTTTGGTTGTTAACAAGTGGGTACCCTTGAATTGCATGAAGTAATGAACCCACGTTGGTAGTAAAGGGTTGACTTGGCACATGTGATGAAGTGGGTTTGGTAATAGATTGGACCACATTTTAAACTAATGGTTGTGTGATGAATGTTTGAGGAGTAGATGTCATGTTCCCCAAAGCTTGTGCTCTAATGGTTTCCAAATCAAAGGTAGAAGGTATTTTAGCTCCTTCTTTTTCCAAAGCCAACATGTATTGGGTAGGGTTTAACTTCATCATGGTATTGACAAGGTGATGAGTTTTGGGGTCTTTTCATAGCTCAAGAAATTTATCTACGGTCATCTCATGGGGATTACATTGGTAACATATTCTATTTGAAATGGACTCCCTTCTTAAAAATCATGGGGTTGTTGAGCCAATCTTGGTAGAGGATTTGTGGAAGATCTTGGGTCCAATTCAGATTGGTTTAAAGTACTCATGGTAGATGAATCTTTGTTTTGTTCCATTTCCTTCTTGTATTGTGATCTTGTTTTTACCATAAATTTGGGGATCAACTTTGGGAGTATTGTGAAAAACTCTTGGTTTGACTCAAATCTTGGTAAAAGAGAGCCTCTAAGATGTTTTAGGATCAATTATGGTATGAAAAATGAAAGGGTGAGTGATATGGATGATGAAGTTTCTAACTTTGGACAACACTAGACTTTGGGTTTGATGTTTTTTGATGTTTAAGGATTGATAATGAATTTATGAACCCTAAGATAGACTTGTGACCTTAGGATAGATTTTTTCAAAATGGATTGTTTTCTAATTTAACTGAGTGTACCAAAACAAATGCATTCCCACACACTTAGCTAAACAAGGCGATTTGGTTTGATTTGATGATTACCCATGTCTAGGAAGTTGGTGTATCCAAATTTCTAAAGGTTTTTTGTGAGATGAAATGACAAATGTTTGGTTTTCAGATGGAAGGATTGATTTGATCCTAATATGAACCTAAGGGGGACATGTTTACCACAAGTTTCTTGGCCTAGCCATTAAAATTCAAATTTTGAGCCTTGCAAAATTCTAATTTTCTCACCGACCTAAATTAAAAAGTGGTTAAAATCCTAGATGTAATTTTGATTCTAAAATCCACATTCAACTTAGTATATTTTATCTTAGGGACCAATCAAAAATTGAAGTTCCAAATGGATTTTACGTCAAATTGGTCAAGTTCTATGTGCTTCTCTGATTCTAAACATTGACCCTGTAGCTTTGTGTATTTTCCTGGATAGTCCATTTGGAATTTCAAATTATGAACAAACTTTTTACAAAGTGGTTTGAGTTCAATGTGATTTTCCACTTCCAATTTTTGAAGCATTTGTTGCATAAGTGGGTCCATCAAGTTTTCACAACTATGAAGATCACTACAACACATTGGTCTGATCAAAACTTTGAATTTTTGAATGGAACTATGAACCAAAAGGACCATGTTCCAAATGCTTTTTCGATCCTAACTTCCGATAAGTAACAAATGAAATGTTTTATTTTAGTTAAGTTTGATCAGAATTTTGAATTTTGAATAGACCTATTTATTAAAGGGGTAGGTTCTAAGTGCAATTTTGATTCTGATTTCCACTTATAATAAATATGGTTCCATCAGAATTTTGAGGTCTGTTTGAACCTTTTTATCAAAGGTTCAGGTTCTAACTACAATTATGATTCTGATTTTTGATAGTTGCAAGGAAGTTGTACTACTTTTGAAGGGGTTTTGTTGGGGTTTATAATTCTAATAGAACATAATTATAGGAGGGTATTTATAGGATAAAATATATGATGCATTTTTGATGATTTTTTTTGTTTTTCTTCTTAGGTATCATAAATGTTTGATTCAAAGGAGCAACCTAGTGATGAAGAGGTGGAGAGAGATCAAAGAGCTAAATTGACAAAGCTAGATCAAACTCACTACACAATGAAGTACAAAAATAAGGGGCTATTGTAATGTCTAAATTCACCTCTAGAGTGATGACGATCACTAATACAATGTTGGGGCATATTTATCTACAAAAATTCAAGAAGGAAACCTTTTCAAAGGATCCTAGTTGAAGAGCCAAGAAAATAACAACTTCAAGGCTTGCTCATGTTTCTTCTTTTCCCATTGTTGTTCAATTCCCTAAATTTATTCTCGCAGTAGCAAAGGATTACAATCCTATACAATGTAAGTGCATTGACCAATGAGGGAAGGAGATAATTGATCTCTCTCTAGCCATGATTAGGATGGTCTTTGATTTTTCTCCTTATCCTCAACTTAATATTGTAATAGAAGTTGAGGCACTACAGGAGTATGAGAATGATGTGAGCACACACTAAAGACATGAATAAAAATTGGCTTAAGGCTAGTAAGAATTCTATTACCAAGTTGTCTAGAAAGTTTAGAAGATTTGTTTTCTTTTCCAAAATAGGGGTAATTATTACATTGTTGAGAAAATTAATGGGTAAGGAAATCTCCTACATGTATGAAAATTGGATGTTCCATTTCATTGAGGTCATCTTGAAGGGAGCAATGTACTTGGATTGGGGACATATTGTTTCAGATACCATACACAACCGAATCAATAAGGTAAAGGACTTAAAAGAGTTCTACATGTCATCATATGTGATATACTATGTTGCTAGAATGGGGAACTTCCTAGGCTTGAATACCATGGGAATTAGAGGTGAAGGACTAGGAAAAAATAAGATATTGAAATACTATGACTAGTTGGAGCTCAAAGTATTAGATAAGTATTTTAAAAGAGTCAATGATTTCTTCCTCTACGTAGTAATTACTTAGTTGTCAGGTGATATTGGGTTCTAGTTGACCATAGAAGAAATGGAATTGGTAAAGGAATGGGGAAACTGGTTTACCCAGTACCCTAAGTCACCATACATCCATTTGTGGGGATATGATGGAGCTCCATTTCTGCTACCAAAGTATTATAGCAATAAATTGGTTTTGATTGAATTCTCCCAACAGACACTAGTATAGAAACAATAATATATGACTAAAAAAACTACTAAAAGCTACTTATAAATGACTAAACTTGGTCATGTGACCATTAGTAGTTTATTTCCAATCAAATATAATGTGACTAGATTGATGACTAAACAATTTTTAGTCATTTATTGGTTTTTTTGATTGATTGATTTGGTAGTTTATTTAGTCATTTATTGCTATAATTTGGTCACTTATTTAGTCATTTTTTTCCATTGATTGTTATAATTTGGTCACTTATTTAGTCATTTTGTATTCACTGATATATTTAACTAGTCATTTATTTAGTTGTTGATTTAGTCATTGATTATTGTAATTTGGTCACTTATTTAGTCATTTTATTATTCACTGATATATTTAGTCATTGATTGTTGTTAAATGGTCACTTATTTAGTCTTTTTTATTCACTATTCATTGATTTCTATCAATTGGTAGTATATTTAGTCAATTTTATTATTATTAATTGATGTCAATTAGTAGTATAGTTAGTCATTTTAATTGACTGATATTTGAGGATTTAAGCATAAAACATAGAAATACACATTAATCATCAATTGCACACAATAAGAAAACCATTAAGAAGGAAAAATTGGTGAACTTTATTAATAAAAGAAAGGTTCTAATTACAACTTAGAAATAGAGTATTACGATTGTTATTTTCAGTCACAAGACTGAAAATTTGAGTTACAATATTGCACATAAATGACTGCAAGAAGGAAAATTCTCCAAAAAATTTCTGCAATGATGGGAATTCATACTTGAAGTAATTCAATGCAAGAACATGCCCTTTTCATCTCTTAAAACTTCTACAACATGGGCAATCTTCCTGGAGCAAGCTGCAACATGTAGAATCCAAGAAGGAGAGTGTTGATCATGTCCCATATATGAAGCTCTCTCCTTCAATGTAGTCAACAATAACCTAGCTAGAATATTTTCTCATTTATATGCAATGTGCCATCTGATATGAGAAATAGGGCGTTTCCTTTTCTGCCATAAATGAAGTTGTACCTCAATACAACCAAAAAAATTACTATTAGTCTCAATTTAGAAAGAGTAAAAGTGCATTGTATATTGCAAGTTTACAAAAGTCCAAACACAACAGAAAGATAAATCAATTAAAAAATTGTAGCCTTGTCAACAAATTCCTTAAACAGAGTGTTCAACATAGGCCTGAAATATGCATATTGAACCCTTGATTTTAGATCCTTGTTCAAAGTTTAAGAAATGTGATATGCTCAAATTATTGAATGAAGGCTATCAACACTAACCAGTTTGGAACAACATTATCAATAGAAATTTCCTAGAAACTAAGCCCAAGAATTCCATCAAAGTTAATTAGACAAAAATTTCAACCTTAGTTCATGTGTTGTCTAAGTAAAGACCTACACCATGAAAGAATCCATTTATACATAAATTCCAAATTAAGTTGATGATAAAAGATCTTTGATATCCAACTGGGAAGCCTTAACATCCAAAAATTACTAACCTAATGTTTCACAAGTTTCCCAACTATGACATCATATTTACTTAAGAAACCAAATATTGATGCACTACTATATTGAATCTCACAGGATTCTCCTTCACAAACAAAAAATGATATATATTAATTTTTTACCAACATCCTTAATATCCCCATGTAAGTAGACTAAACTAAGTGAGGTTGAGGGTTTGAAGTAGAGTACTATCTTCTTGGTATGTGCTTGTCTTTGATGACTTGTATCTTGAATGAAAATGGCAAGCTAGCTGCACTGTAAAGTCATTCTTAATCATTGCTACAAAAATAACCACAAAATTTTCTTCAATTAAAATAATCCTTCTAGATATTTTAGTTAATTTCTAAGAGAGCTAATTTCACTATCCAATCAACCATCAATATATTTAAGGTATATAATTTTCCATAATTCAAAATTTGAATGTAATGAAACTAACCATAATTACCAAAGATTTGACAACAAAATGTAGTACAAAATGAATTTTTTGACATATTTCCTCAAACAGATGTCATCTCATGGAATGAAATGATATGATTGCAGAATGTGAAAAAAATGGATTTTGCAAGGAAGCTCTCAAAATATTTGAATTAATGAAGCACTCTGGAACACCAACATTGTAAGATTTTCTTGTGTTCTAGATGCATGTAGTCTTGTAGGTTTAGTGGATGAGGGTCACACATACTTCACATATCAGTAAACCTTATCGCATTACATATGTAGTTGATCATTAGGTGTGCATCATTGACCTTCATTCCCATGTTGGCTATCTTGAGGACACCCTAAACATTATTACTGAGATGCCAGTTAAACCTTTGGTTCTTATGGATCATATATGAATATAGGCTGAGTATTCAAGCAATACTACTTTTTTAGTTGGATCCTAAAAATGTTGCAACTTGTGTTCTTCTCTAAAATAGTTGTGCAAAAGTGGGCAGGTGTGGTGAGGTTCAAATAGTAAGGAGATTAATGAAAGATAGAGTAATTAAAAAGATACATGCATGTAGTTGGATTGAAGGGCATAAAATGGTACATGATTTTTTATGTAGGACACATATCACATCCACAAACATGGGAGATCTATGCAAAATTGGAGAAATTGGCTTGGCAAATGAAGGTAGAAGGGTATTTCTAGATTCAATACTTTTACTCAATGTTGTGGAATAGAAGAAAAAGGAATCCTTTATCTACCACCATAGTGAAAAGTTAGCAATTGCATTTGGTTTGTTAAACATGGCCCCTGGTACAACTATTACAGTTGTTAAGAACCTTCGAGTATGTTCTAATTTTCACACTACATCTAAATTCATCTCCAAGGTTGTTGCAAGATAAATTGTTCTGAGACATGTGAACTATTACCATCATTTTAAATAGGGACAATGTTCTTGTGGAGAATATTGGTCATGCTAAATGAAACAATTTGAAAAATAGGCTTACACTATAATAATGTGCACTACATCAAATATCCAATAATAATGAAGGGGAATCCATCAAAGAATAACAATAGGGATTTTTTTTTCCTATGTTGTCATTACAAGTGCTCTGCTATACATACATGAAAATATAGAAGCAATATACACAAGGCAAAAAAAATGTTTAAAAAAAATACCTCAAAGAAATGTGATTTTTCTTTTTATAGTTTAGTCATGATATCACTATTGGAAACAAGCAACACTGAGAGGGGGGGGTGAATCAATCTTGTGAAAAAAATCAACTTTATTATTTTGTCATTTAACTTACTTAACCATTCAACAAAAGAAACCTACATCAATAGAAAGAAAGTAATCACAACACCATAACACCAAAAATTTTATGTGGAAACTCTATTATGGGAAAAACCACAGTGGATGGCCAATCCACAATATAATATGAGTATACCCAAAATGAGAAATACAAAAATAGGAATGCACTTGCATTCAAGCTCATTGCCTAGAGCTCACTGCTCAAAAGGGATGGGCTCATTGCCCTACAATGATTTGGAATAGATCCAAAAGAGTGAACTAATGAAATAGCATCCACAATTTTGATTATAGTTTCGATTAAGCTCTGTATATAATCTTCTATCTTTTTGACTGATTCAACAATTCTGCTCTACTCTACACAACTCACACTACAAAAATCTTAATGCACAAGTGAAACTATGCATAACTGCCTAATCACTCTTCCTGATGATCGCAACAAACCACCACAATTATTTTTCCACATACCAAATGATATATCGAATCTCTTATATATATCCACATCTAGAAATAAAATTGCTATAGGTCGGTCTTAATAAAACTTGGAGATATTATCAACTGTCAGCCCAAATTTACAATTAAATTTTCAATGTGGATCTAACACTGTCGGCTAGACTATAGCTGGGACCCATAATTAAGTATTTGATCATAAAAAAAATTTAAATAATTTCATTTTACACATCCACAATATGTCACATTCACTAAGTCAGCTATAATGAACAAATAGACAGAAAACATCATACCAGACCTCCAAGCTCGTACAGTGACTGATGCAACACCATAAAATTTAGTAATAAGATAATTTGCATGCTCAACCAACAATCTTAGGGATCCACAACTCAAAATGATGATCTGGTGAAGTAGATAGACTAATTGGCTGATCGGATACCCTGTTCCTCAAGTATTATGTCGGTATCACACAGTATTTCACTTTATTTTTCGATATCACTAGATGTTGATCTGCAGACCATGGAAATGCCTTTAGTTTCCATCAATGACAACACTAGAAGCCATATGCCAAAAATCACACCATTTTGACATGATCCTTGTGGTGATGCATGATGTTATCGCTACATCACACCGTTATTGCTCAACCTTTGTGGTAATGTGGTATTTTATAGCTACACCACACCATTATTGCTTGTCCTTTTTGGTAATGTGGTATTTTATAGCTACACCACACCATTATTTCTTGTCCTTTTTGGTAATGCAGGATGTTACCTCTACACCATAGTATGTATTCTTGGCTCTTATGGGGATGCGAGGGAAGTATTTGAGTTACCACCATAATACACATTTATTGCCCAGCCTTTGTGGTAATGCAAGATGTTAACGCTACATCACACTGTGTCTTCTTGTCTCTTGCAGTATGGTACTATTATGCAACTTGTCACAATAGTCTTATGAATCTTGTCACAACCATCTACTACCTTGACACAATAGTCTTATGAAACTTGTCAATATTTATGGGAACCTTTTAAATTACATTAAAATCTATAAGGAAATGATGTCAAGCAAGGTGGTGATGACCCAAACCAACTCAAAATGATTAGTTCCAAATTACATTCATTGGAGCCATGACCTCTAAGACACCGTACCTCAAAACCCTCACTTTGTACATAATTAACAAGGGTTTATTGAAATTCTTATCTCTCAGGCTTATCTAACCCAACCAAATCCACCAAAAATTCAAAAATGGTCTACACAAACTAAAATATCCCTTACATAGATAGTTCCATCATTATTTTGACAAAACCCTATTTCAACACCCCATTTTCACTTGAAAAACACACAAATCTTCCCTACAACATCATCCCAAATCCTAGCAACATACATCCTATAGCTCTCAACCATGAGAACACCTAATTAATAATTTATTGGACCCATTCCATGAGTTACAATAGCTATAGAGAGTGGAATGGGTCAAGTTCACATTTTAAGAGACTATCAAACCCTCAATACAGGGTTAACCGGGCTGCCATAGAAAAATGAAGAAATATCCTTTCAAATTCAATATCAATACCTCAAAAAAATTAAAAAATTAAGTTAATTCATGTTCCTATAGAAAATATTCAAAGTAATTGCTAACTGTATGGGTCCGTATAGTTCCTAGAAAGTGCAAAATTATAGGGAAAATGCAGAAATAGCATTGTTATTGATATGAATGATACAAATACAATCTACATCAAGACTTGATCGAGCATTTTGGAGGATTTTTATAGCTATTAAATTCAAATTCAACCACCCAAATTTCTATAACTACCATTCAAAATCCTATGACAATTCAACTTCCTAAAAGTCACATTTTTGTAGTTTCTTGTCATGACAACTTTTTATAATTTTGCAACTTTTAACCTTTTGACTCAAATGACACAAAAATGACCCAACTTACATGAAAATGGTCTCAATAGACCTTATTGAATGTAAAAAGATTCAAATTACTCCAAAAAAACGTAGACTCAACCTAATGACCTTCAAATGTTCAAATTTGCAAATGATGGCTTTGGTGCTCCTGCACCATACAACCCTCCTGAAAAATGACTCATGTCACATGAGTGTTATCTTGTCTCAGTTCCTCATAACTTTTCACATACTTTCTGATCTACAAATCTCCTCCTTTGGTTTAGACACTGAGATCTCGTATCATTACATGCACCCCTAACCTTGTTTGCATATGAATATGGCCCTATCTTTGCAATCAGACCTGATGGTTGTCTTCTATCTGCTCCTTGATCAAAACCTAACATTTTTCCTTCCTTCATTCCTTCAAACAAACACTTACCAGATGCTCCTTGAACTAACTTCCCCTTTATCTCAGCTTCATGCTCATATCTTCCCTTAGTTCTTTTTCTATTTTTTCCTTTCATTACTGTCATCAAACCCTCTTTCTTATCAGCATCATGTACCATTGTACTATCCTATCTATAACCTATTGTACTTGTAGATCCTTCTTGTCCTATAACCTTTCTTCAAACCAATGGACACACCATTGTTCCTACCAAGACATTAGTATGCCAATTCACTTCTAACTCATCCTTTAATCCTCATTCAATCTTCACACCTACTATCACAACATTCTTGTCTTCTTTTTCATCCTTTGCAAACTCTTTCCCAAACATGATCACCTTAGTCTCTTTACCCTTGAATTTTTCCTCTTCCACCAGTAGATTCAAAGTAAATGTATTCCCATCCTTCTCTATGGTGTATGTATTTTCTCTTCCATCATATAATGCATGCCTCTCAAACTGCCAGGGCCTTCCAAGAAGTAAGTGGCAACAATCCATGAGAAAAATGTCACAAACTACCTTGTCTTTATAGACACCAATTTGAAACTCAACAACAACTTGCTCATTGACCAAAAGTGATTGCTCATCATTCAACCAAGAGACCTTATATGGAAATTCATGAAGAATCTTTTGCAAATTCAGTTTACTTACCATTTCTCTCGATACCATATTCTCAGTAGAGCCTAAATCTATGGAAAATTTGCATACCTTGTTCTTGCACTTACATGTGGTTTTGAAGAGAGTTTTTCTTTGAAATGGTTTCCTTTCCTTTGATGCCTGAAGTATATTCTTCCTCATCATCAATGATTCACCTGTTTCAGGAGTAGCATGATGGCTTGAAGAATTGATACTTTCACACTCCTCTTCTTGTACTATTTGAGCCCTCCTTTCATCTCCACTTGATGTAGAACCAAACTTCTTAGGGAAGTTGTAGGATGGATGACAAAAATCATTGCAATTGAAGCACCTACCAAAAACTATGTTTGAAGTTATTCCTGATCCAGATCTACCTCTTATGCCTCTAAAACCTCCTCTTGCATCAACACCTTTCTCTTTACCTTTACTTGCTCCTTCTTGTTCCTCATATGGCTACCTTGATGTAGGGAATGATCCTCTCCCTCTTTTATTATTTCCTATGCCTCTAATAGACTTATCTTTCCTTTTTTTTTTTATCTTTTCTTCCACCCTAATAGCCAATTGGAAACACTCTTCAACAATATTTGGGTTAGCAACAACCAATTCATCTAATATATTGAATCTAAGGCCACCTAGATACCTAGCTACTTTCTCAAATTCATCTTCATTTCTTCCTGACCTTATACTTAGCTTGTAGAATTCATCAGTATTGGTCTTAACATCTAAATCCTTTTGCTTCAAAAATTTTAATCTCTTATACAATTGAAATTCATAGTCTTTAGGAAGAAATCTACCTTTATATCTAGCAACCATCTTGTCCCAAGAAACTATCCTTGACTTACCTTTATTTCTCCTTTCAGCTTGCTTGTAGTCCCACCATAGAAGTGCATGACCTTTGATTTTTGTCTTTGCTACCTTCACCTTCTGCTCATCATAAATATCTTCACTTTCAAAATGGTTGTCCATGGCTACAATCCAATCAAGTAACTCTTCCTCATTCAAATTTCCACCATACATAGGAAAATCAACCTTTAGCTTATGTCAATCACCTTCAACTTCCTTAAGAAACTTTTCCATCCTTTGATCTTCAAGGTCTAATTCTTCATCTACATCTTCATACTCTTCATCTTCTTCTTCATCTGATCTACTCTCAACTTCATCTCTTCTCTTCCTTGTTTCCAACGAAACAAGCCTTGCCAAAACAACATTATGAGACTCCAAAACCTTGGCATGTTTCTCTTTTAACTCTTGAAACTCTCTAGCAGCACCAACATTCTTAGGAGGCATCTTTACAAGTTTTGTCTCTTCAGCTTCCAATTACCTTTCTTCAAATCTGCAACTTTCTCACCACAAGAGACCTAATCCCTCTGCTATGATACCACCTAATCTCAAGAAAGGTGGTGATGACCCAAACCAACTCAAAATGATTAGGTCCAAACTAGAAACCAGCTCCTTCAATCCTATCCACTCAACTTATCACAAACTCACACCTAGTTGCTTATAGCCTTCCAAATTTTCTTTAAGGGGATATCTTTTAGAACCGTAAAAAGACTAACCAAACACCATTTGAGATTCACTTTAGGGCCTAACACAACATACTAAAATATTTCATGTGATTTCTTTGAAACAATATGGAGAATCAATCGATTGTCCCTAGTTTTAGGCCACCAATTAGCCCACTTTAACAAAGGAAGTACCCTCAAAACACCAAGTTAACCCTATAACTCCATGAACAGTCCTTAGTTAGGTTTCAAAACATCAAAATCCACCAACATTCATTGGATCCATGACCCCTAAGACACCGCACCTCAAAACCCTCACTTTAAATATGATTAACAAGGGTTTATTGAAAATATTATCTCTTGGGCTTATCTAACCCAACCGATGCCACCAACAATTCACAAATGGTCCATAAAAACTCAAATATCCCTTACATAGTGTTGAACCCAAATCACAATACCTACAAAACAACATAAACAAACACATTAGAAGGTGGAATGCAAGCAAGTACGAGGATTCCACAATAAATTCATTTGAATAGCAAAAGAGATAGAATATGAAATAAAGAACACAATGAAATTTAAAGGCATATCAACTACTATCCTAAAGCAAACAAACTCCTAATCTCTTGAGGGAATTGGTGCCAATTTGATGTGAAAATTGGCCCTTTCCCAACTCCAATGATGCAATGGTGATTTGATGAAGAAATTTGATCCACTTTGTTGATGCTTGATGAGTGCTCCAATAGAAAAATCTGCATAACCTAGCTATGAACTCAATGATAATGGATGAAAATTACTAATGATTTGAGCATAGTATGTTTACTCAAATTGTGGAGGCTCAAATGAGGAGATTAGCTTCCTATTTATAGAATACTAGGTTGAGGAGATGATCAAAATAGAGAAATGTGGGACTAAAAATTAGCCAATGGCAAAGTGCCACTTGTCCACTTGTGAATGGATGGAGGAATGAACACATTTTGAAGAATGTGCAAAGAGGGGGGAGATTCAAATTCAAAATATGGCTTGAAGGATGAGGTGAAAGGTGAAGTTAATGCCACATGGCTCAAGAAAATGACATGTAAGAGATTTTAAATGCTTTGTTGGAAGGGACAAGTCCTTTTGGGGGGAGATTTCAAATTTGAGGAATATTCCATCTTTGATGCCTTTTTTGAATGAAAATAGATGATTTATAAATCAATTAAATTGATTTTCATTTGCAAGCTGCAAAATATAGAGGATTTAAGTGATTAGGATTAAATTAATCAGGATTTGATTAATTTAAGAGGAGATTAGGTGATTTGACTATTGGATTTAGATTTGTGGGTTGAAATAAAACAAAAAGAGATGAAAATGATTAAGACCTAGTTAAATAAATATTTTGATTTATTTAACCAAAGGGGGGTGATGTTAGATTAAATTAGATAATTTTTTTATTTATTTAATTTAATTAGATGAACTTTAGAGATTTAATCAAATAATATGGATTATTTAATTAAATAAAGATCGAAAGATGAAATGACCTAGCTAATTACGTAGAGACAAAGATTTAATTAAATTGAGGGATTTATGTAATTCAAAGGAGAATTATGATGACTTTAATCAAATAAGGCTATTTGATTAAATGGTTAGATAGAGGGATAATTCAGGATGAGCCGACGCTAGTAGATCAGGATTGAGTGTGTAATATCAATCTGTATATTTTCTATGTCTACATTTTTCCCCTATTTGAAGTGATGCACTTGTTGCATTGGTTCAAAGAAGAAACTATCTTGATAAAAATTCAAAAAAAATCTAATTTTTCGAATGCCCCATTGTTGCCCCAATGAGAAGAATTATGCTGGTATACTACCCCCTCGAGAGATTGAGTGGAAATACTAATTTCCGATCGAGATCATGACAAAATGTGAGAGGAGTAGTTCTAATAATTAGAGGATGAAAGATAATTCTTTAGAAAGATCAGATATGGGCATGTGCAGGATCATCATGGGAAAAACAAGCCCTTAAGTGGAAAAAAAATCAGAAAAATCAGAGTTAGACAACTTGACTTAAAAATTTGAATAAGTTATCTATATTATTTCAAAAATATGTAACAATAGAATCTGTAGAAAATTGAATGTAGTTTCTAAACTACTAGGTTTGTTTAAAAAAAAAATCTATTTGGTGAAATTTTGAAATTTCAATGTAGTAGTACTTAAATTTCAAGGAAAAAATAAGTAGGTGTCTGTCTGACCACCCTAACCACAATAAAATGATAATATTTTCTAATAATATTTTTAGATATAAGTAGATGACTCATGTCCCAATGTGATGCATATTTTTTTGTAATTTTTTCCAAGTAAACAATTAATTAAAAAATTATTACAACTTTAAAAATATAAAAACTCGTATGTCTAATCACCTTAACATGGTCAAAACTTCATGAAATTCAATTTTTATTTTTTTAATCCTATAGTATGCGAAGCATAGAATGTGATGCATGTTTGGATTAAAAAAATGTGATACTGTTTCAAATCTATAGATGTTTTTAAATCAATCTATCGATCAGGACTTTAGTCGTAAATTGAATAGAAAATGAATAATAATTACTTATTAAATTCAAAGTAAATCATAATTTATATTGGTGGAAAGCTGAGAATATCCTTTAAAAACTCTTTTCATTTCATCAATTTTGGGTAAAAAAAAAGTCGTCAACCACATACCCATCATATTGCCACTTTTTGGCCCATCATGATCCTGCACATATTTGACGTAGACAATTTTGATGATATATAGACAGTCATCGACCATGGGTAGCCTCATGTATATTTTGATATATTACACATAGTTGATCCTAATTTGTACCATGACAGTTACATTATTGATGATATAAATGAGATGATTATGATGATGCATGGGGGTATGTGCAGGATCATCATGGAAAAAATAGGCCCTTGAGTGGCAAAAAATTCAAAAAAATCAGAGTTAGGCCTTGACATAAAAATTTGAATAATTTATCTATATTATTTCAAAAATATGTAAGAATAGAATTTGTAGCAAAATGAATTTAGTTTCTAAACTACTAGGTTTATTTTTTTTTAAAATCTATTTGGTGAAAATTTAAAATTTCAATCAGTAGTACTTAAATTTCGGGGAAAAAATAAAGTAGAGTTAATACCCGTTTGACCACCCTAACCATAATAAAATGATAATATATTTTTATAATATTTTTAGATATAAGTAGAGGACTCATGTCTTGATGTGATGCATATTTTTTGTAATTTTTTTTCTAAGTAAATAATTAATTATGAATTTTTATTACAACTTTTAAAAATTAAAAATTATGCGATCTACCACCTTAACTTGGTCAAAACTTCATAAAATTCATTTTTTTTTTATAATCCTATAGTATGTGAGAATGTGATGCATGTTTCGGATTCAAAAAATGTGATACCGTTTGAAAACTATAGATGTTTTTCAATTAGCCTATCAATCAGGACTTTAGTTGTAATTCAAATAGAAAATAAATAATAATTATTTATTAAATTCAAAGTAAAACATAATTTATATTGGTGGAAAGGTGAGAATCTCCTTTAAAAACCCTTTTTGTTTCATCAATTTTGGGTTAGAAAAAAGTCATCAGCCACATACCCTACAAAAACCCATCATATTGCCACTTTTTGGCCCATCATGATCCTGCACATACCCATGGATGGTATGGATGCACATGATATGATATGATGATGCTTTTATGATTATGAAAATAGATGATAAATGTATGGTTTATGAGATGTTTAGAATAACCAATCTATATTATGCAATGATGGGGATGAATACATGTGGTATGATTAATGCTTTCTATATGATATGATATGCAATATGCAGTATGTTGATAGTTTTGTGGATGCTAGATAGATGCAATGGTGACGATTTATGATTAACTATCATGGTACCATGTTAGTGTGAAAAGAAAGAGATAGAATAAAACAAGATATTCCAATAAGACATGAGATGATGATGATGATGATTACTTGTCGAGGAGTTGGTATTTTCAAAGGGACAATTACCTTATGTTTGATAACACACATAGGCACAATGCATCAAGGTATAAAGAACTAGGATGGCATTATGCCTAATGCGATGGAATTTGACTCGACAAACGGATAGGAGTATTCTTGTTCACACTTGACATATGGAAACCTTGATAGGATGTACCTAACAAAGCAAGTATTTGCCAAGTTATATTACAAGAACGTCCAACAAGTGCAACAGATAAAAAGATAATGATCATTGCCCCATTCCTATCTCTCTAGATCCCTTCATTGGGAACATCATTAAGAGGTCTTTGGAATGAGCACAATAAGATAAATCAAAAGAAAATATCGAGTACACAAACAAGCCAATGTTCTTCATACCTTCAGCCAAAGGGATGTGTTTTTATAGGATAAAAATCCAAGGTGATATCCAAAATGATTCCCATTGTCAGAATGATATATCCTAGGACATGCATTGTATAGGATGATGATGGTTTGATAAGTTGATTGACATGTCTGAAAATGATCAAGAGTTTGATTTTGTTTTAAAGGTTTGTTGTTTGTTTTTGAGTTTATGATTGAAGCTTGCTTTTGTTGATTGTTGTGATTATTTCTGTTTGTTTTGCCAATGGATGAGTGTGATGATTGATTTATTATGGATGATTTATTATTGCAGGTGAAAGCGAGATGGGATGGATGGATTTTCAAATATTTGGATGTTTTTGATGTTTTGAAATGTTTTGAGGCTATTTTTTGGGTTTTCTAATTTTATGACTATTTTTTGATTTTTTGATTTTTTTGATATTTTTGCATTTTGTGTCTTGTGGGCTGATCAAAGACTAGCCTTTCCTACATTTAAGCTCAGAGACGACGTAGTTCAGATTCCATGTTTTTGACTTTTTATAGATTTTATGAATGTTTTTGGATTTTTCGCATGATTTTGACGATTTGGATATGGATGTGTGTGACGATATCAATGATCTATTTTTGGGATTTTGTTGAAAACCAAGCTAATGTTGATTGATTGTATCAATGGATTGATGATGAAAAAATTGTTGGGGATACACAACAATGCAAGGACAGTGTTAAGCAACATGAGGATTTAGGATGGATATCCCAAGATGATGCAGGATTGATTGGATTTGATTGATCAGGATTGATGTAGCTTGATTTGGAACAACATTGTTTTGAATGATTCAATGTGACGTTGAAGCACACATTAGATGCAATTGATATTGTAACTGAAGGTAATTTCTAAGTGTTAGATTAATCAAGCATATTCAATGCAAAAGACAATAAACCCAAATTCCTATCAAGTACAAAGGAAATCAAATAATAAAACAGTTATACCTATTTCTCGAAACTTCCATGATTACCTCCATAGTACCTTCTTACTTGCTGGATGATGTCTTTCCCTCAGATCCGTTGTGCGAGCAATCTGCAAATGTCTAAGTCCTACACCAAGCTTTGAAGGATTTATGCAATGTCTAAATGCCTATGCCTATGACTATGATTGCCAATGTCTATGCCTAAACAATGCTAAACTTGATCAAATATAAATAATAATTGCAATGAGAAGCCTAAGTGTGCAAGTAAATAAGTAATACACCTATAATATGTCTACTCATGTGTGTGTAATCGAAAAGTGAGAGGAAAATGGCATTTTATAGAAAATGTCATTTCGAATGGACGCACGAGATCGAATTCTAAGGAAGACCTAGAATGAGAGGTCCAGATTAAATCTGAGAATCCCTAATTAGGGTTAAGGAAAATTCCTTAATCGAATGGTCAAAAAAATATCTTAGATAATTGGATCGACGGTGGAGAATAAATGAGACAAATTAATTAGAAAATAAAGATTTTCAAAAATCAAGAAGATAAAGATTGCCTGATTTGTGAGATTCAAAAAATCAAGAAGATAAGAGTTGGACTGAAGATCAGATTTGGAAAATCAAGAATCTACCCGATTACTTGATTTTTGGAAGATTAGTTACTATTTTGAATTAAATTAATCAAAATAATGATTTTGTGAGATAATAAATAATTGATTTTTCCAATTATTTACCAAAGTGGACTGACAGTTAAGATTGTGATGACATTTTAAATAATAATAATTTTATTTATTTAAAATGAGAGGAATATCAAAATTTTGACAATTAAATAATTAAGATAATTATTTAATTTTAGCGAGATAAGATTAATTAATTAAATAAATTAATCGAGATTTGGTATTTTATTACTTGAACAATTAATTGGTATATTAAAAGAATAAAATAGAAAGTAAAGACTTGTTTATTTAATGAAAGTAAAGGAAAGGAAATATATGAATAAAGGGTGAGAATTAAATACAGAATTAAAGAGTTTATTTAACTAAGACTAGACAATTCGCATTATTTAATAAAATGGAAATAAAATTTATTTATTTAATAATCATGAAGAATGTAAAGACATGGTGTTAAACGGTAGGTGATTGTTTGAATTAATAGTCGAGATGTGGACCAAGGACATAATTAAATGTCATAATTATGCTAGGACGAAAGTGGTAAAAATGAAGCTTGCAGGCCTAGGTCATTTTTAGGTGTCTACATTTTGCCCCTCTTTGTCATAATGTAGCATGTCGCATTGTGACAAAGAAAATAAGTCGAGAATATGCCCCAGTGAAGGTACAGAGTATCATTGCCCCCTCAGGAAATTTTTCAAATTTTGGGTCAGCGACAGAAAAATTTGTAAAGGGTCCCGATAAATCAATTTGATGACCAGAAAAACAAAGGTGCAGTCGGTTTTGGATTTGGACATGTTTAAGGTATTCAACGAGGTGGTCAAACTTGTTCAAATGACCCTCTAGTACTAACCTTGTTTGAGAAATGCCATTTTGACTTTATAAATAGGTTGACAAAGGGGTAAAAGTCAATTCATTTCTACTATTTACCTTCCAAATTCGAGAGTTCAGAGCGAAAAAGCATAGCAGCGACGATGGTGATTCCAGTGTCAGAGCATCACGGTGAGATCGTACGGACATTCAAACAGCCGGAGGGCTCAGAGCCAGTGGTAAGTACCCTTGTCTTTCTTTGTAATTTTTTTGTTTTGCTTGCAAATTTTAAGTTTCTAGGGTAGATAACAACTACATCACGACTCAACTGCATTCATGTAAGTCACAATCGTCTGGGCATTCGAGGCATTTGATGCATCGCGACGTGAATGCTCAGCTAATTTTAGGGTGGGTGAGGCGATGCGACATATTTGATAAAAACTGCGACACAATCACC
>VDFB02270651.1:444715923-445004892 GCA_007258455.2 Sequoia sempervirens
TTGACAAGAGATGACACTACGTTTGTGTTCTTCGAGTAGTCTGATGTTTTTTTTGGTGGTTTTCTTCAGGACGTTTTATGATTTTTAAGTCTTTCTTTAGGACATTTTATGATGTTTTTGATCTTTTTTCAAGACTTTTTGAGATATTTTTGGTCTTTTTTCAAGACTTTTTACAATGTTTTTATCTTTTTTCAAGATATTTTATGATTTTTTTTCTTTTTTAGGACATTTTACCAATTGCCAAGATCATATGCGACATCCACTGCAGTTTCATGATAAAATTTTTTCCCCCAGTCAGGTCCAAGACTTAGCCATTTTTAAGGAACATGGACGACATGCTGCTGGTTTACTAGATGGATAGTCATCAGGACTTGATGTCAATCATTTATCCACTATGATAGGTAGGATAGAGTGTGGTGGTGATTTGCATAATAATGACGATAATACCTTTCATCCTAGGCCAAGGTAGACAAAGTGACAGTAGATGACAGAGCAATGATTGATTACGCATGGCGCCTGTTTGCCAGGTTTTCACCATGGTACTTGTCCAAAGCGCCTGTTTGCCAGGTTTTCACTACTGAACGAATCATTTTTCTCTTTACTATTTTCTTGACTTCTTTATTTTTTTGGTGTCACCAAGATGCCTGTTTGCCAGGTTTTCATCAAGGCAACAATTTTTTATCATTTTTTTTATTTTTTTGTGTTTTACAGTTTCCAACTCAGTCCTCTGATGCTATGCGTAGAACCTTCAGAGATGTAAACTATTGATGGGCTCTGTCAGTTGTTCTCTATCTGGTGTGGCCAGCTGATAAGCTCTAGAATTGAAAGAAGATATGATAATGTAGGGACCCAACCAGTTTGGTTCAAACTTTCTCAACTTTTCTCTGTCAGCTTGGTTCTTGGGGTTCTGCATGAGAACTAGGTCACCAATGTCAAACTGTCTGACCATAACCTTCTTATTGTAGCTGCGACAAAGACGGTTCTTATATGCTTGGAGATGGTTTAGTGAATTTTTCCTTCTTTCTTCTAGCATTTCCAGCTTGTGTAAACGTGACTATCGATACTCCTCTTCATTAGTTAAACCCTTCAGGGAGACTCGTAACAAAGGAATTTCGACCTTAATGGGTAAGATGGCCTCAGTGCCAAAGACTAGAGAAAAAGGAGTGGCTCATGTAGGCATACGGATGCTAGTTCGGTAAGCCCACAAAGCAGGGTTGAGTTGTATGTGCCAGTCACAGCCAGTGTCATTGACATTCTTTTTGAGGATTTTGACAATGGTTTTATTGGACACCTCAACTTGATCATTTCCTTGTGGGTAGTAGGGAGATCAAAAATGGTGTTGAATGTGAAATCGCTCACATAACTCCTGAACATCTTGGTTTTTAAACGAACATCCGTTGTCAGTGATGATGGATTGTGGGAGGCCATACCGGAAAATGATGTAGTTAACGATGAACTTCGATATTTGTTTGCCGGTAATATATGTCAATGGGATGAATTCAATCCACTTCGTAAAATACTCAGTGGCAGTGATAATGAATTTTTGGTCGTTGGAGGAGGTTGGATGAATTTTACCCACAAGGTCGAGTCCCCATTGAGTGAAGGGCCAAGGAGAAGTGATTGGTCGAAGTTCCTGTGCTGGAGCATGAATCAAATCGCTGTGAATCTGAAATTTGTGACAAGTCCTCACATATTCAATTACATCCTTTTCAATTGTTGGCCAATAATACCCAAGTCTCGTTACTTTCTTAACTAGAGTAGGACCACTCAAATGAGATCCGCATTTACCGTCGTGCACTTCGTGTAAGGTCATACGTGCTTCGTTGGTGTCGAGGGGTGTCGTCAAAACTACGGCGGTACAGGGTGTCTCTGACGATGGCATACTTTGCAGATTTTTGGATGAAGGACTTCCTTTGGTTATTGGACAGGTTCAGTGGAAGGGTTTGAGATTTTAGATAGTCGTAAATATCCTGATACTAGGGAGAGTTGGGACCAACAAGTTCACAAACCATTTCTGATTCTGGGATATCATACACCAGGATTAAAAGCTGTTCTACTATGAACTCAAATTGTGACACATTTTGAGGGATGTCCAAGAGAGAACCAATAGTAGCCATTGCATCAGCTGCCTTATTCTATGTCCTAGGGATTTGTTCAAAAGCAATCAATTGGAAGTATGTCAAGAAACTATCCACCATCCTCTTATAGGGAAGCAACTTCTCATCCTTTGTTTCATAGTCATCATTCACTTGGTTGATAACAAGCTAGGAATCCCTGAATACATGCAACGTTTGAATTTTTCATTTAATTGCCATTTTGAGACATGTGACTAGTGCTTCATATTTGGAAATGTTATTTGTACAAGGGAAAGTGATCCAGAATGCCTTAGGAATTGAATCCCCCTGTGGTGTGATAAACAAGATTCTAGCGCCTGAGCCATGACCAGTATGAAACCCATCAAAATATAGCTTCCATGGTACCGCCGGTTCCGCATGAAAAATGGACTCATCGGGAAAATCAGTTACTAATGGATGAGTGACTTAAATCGGTGCATCTGCCAGTTGATCTGTTATTACCTATCCTTTTATTGCCTTACACTCGACATATTGTATGTCATACTCACTTAGTATCATAACCCATTTTTCCAACCGGCCTGTTAATGCCGCCCGACTTAAGAGGTATTTCAGTGGATCAATCTTGGCAACCAGCTGTGTCTGGTGACTGAGCATATAGTGTCTTAATTTCTAGGATGCAAAGACAACAGCAAGCCATGCACATTCAATGTGTGTATAGTTCAACTCATACCCTATCAGTGTGTGGCTAATGTAATAGATGGCTCGTTCTTTTCCTTCATGATCATTTTGTGCTAGTAATGCCCCAAGTGCTGAACTAGTAGTCGAAATGTATAGGATCAATTGCTTTCCATGAATTGGAGGCATGAGGACTGGTGTTGACAGTAGGTAATCTTTAATTTGCTGAAAGGTTGTTTGAAATTTATCTGTCCATACAAAGGGGATGCCCTTGCGCAACAGATATTGGAATGGGTGACACTTATCTGCCAATTGGGCTATGAAATGCCGAATAGATTGTACTTTTCCTTGTAAAGTTTCAAGTTCACTGATTCCTCTAGGTGGAGGCATGTCTATGATAGCTTTGACCTTTGTTGGATCAACCTCTATTCCTCTTCGGGAAACTATGTATCCCAAGAGTTTTCTTGATGTGACCCCGAAAACACACTTCTTAGGATTTAGCCAGACTTTGTACTCTTCAAGTCTCTTGAAAATTGTGTCGAGTACCTTCAGATGATCTTTCCTGGTTACTGATTTGGCCAATAGGTCATCTACATAATCTTCCATTATTTTGTGCATCATGTCATGGAAGATTGTGGTCATAGCCCTTTGGTATGTGGCACCTGCATTTTTGAAACTGAATGGCACGACATTCCAACAATATATACCCCATGGGCAAGTAAATGTCATTTTGTGCTGGTCTTCAGGAGCAATGCAAATATGATTATAGCCAGAGAAACCATCCATGAGGGATAGCATCTCATATCATGCGGTGAGGTCAACTATGATGTCAATGTTTGGCAAAGGGAAGTCATCCTTTGGACATGCTTTATTTAGGTCTCGAAAGTCTTTACATACACGGATCAGCCCATTTGGCTTTGTCACCAACACCAGGTTAGAAATCCATTCAGCATAATCAATAGACCATATAAATCCGGCGTCCAGTAATTTCTTTAACTCGGCCTTGACCAATAGAGCAACTTGAAGGTGCATTTTGTGCAACTTCTGCTTGACTAGTTTAGCATTAGGTAATAGTAGGAGATGGTACAGAACTAGCTCTGGGTCCAATCCTGGCATGTCTGCATAGGACCATGCGAAGTTTATTTTTGGTTCTGCAAAGAATTTATGAAATTCTGATCTCTCGTCTTCAGTTAATGATGCAGCAAAGAGGACCATCTTGGGATTTTCTATAGTTGATATGTTATCCTCTATTGTGTCTTCGATAAGCATAGCTGATTTCTCCTATTGCACGGGGAGAAAGTCCAGTCCTCCATTTTTGGGTGCCTCAAAGAGGTTTTCTCCCACAGATACGTCCTTTATTTTTACTATTTTATTGTCAAGAGGTGCCTTTCGGTTTTCACCTAAAGACGTTTCACTTTTTGTTTTATTTTTATTTTTACTTTTGTGACTAGAGGACTGAACAGTCTCGCCGAAGTATGTCATGCAGTCTAACTCAATGGTGAATCCTGATTTGTGGTCCCCACTAGGTATGCCTTCTCGTAATCCCATAAATTTAGTAGTTGCCTCATCATTCTGAAATGTATCTAGCACTGGCGGTCCTTGTTGGTCCCAATCGACTAGCTCAGGGTAAACTAAGGGAATGCCATCGTCAATGTTGGTGAATTGCGGTGAGAATGCAGACAACATGCAGACATATTCAGTGATGTTGTAGATGAGATTATCATCATCCAACTCGACATCGGACTCTATCCAATATTCTCCTTCACTAGTGTCATATTCGTTGTCAAAATAAGGGGTGAAGGTTTTAGAGCCCTGATTGTCAATGTCGTCTGATACTTTAGATGGATTGGATCGAGGGGGTTCAGATGATGGGTGTTGTACATCATGGGAAGTGATAATGGGACATTGACTATTTGGTGCTTGTTCAATTTTGAATGTTTTCCAAAACCATTGTTCAGAGGTCAGTTCCCCTAGTTCGACAAACAAATCATCAAGGCAATAGTCACTTAGGGATCATTCTGAGCCAAATTCCCACTCTTGGGAGTCAGTTTCGGTGAGGGTTTCCTTAGTAGTCTCGACACTTTTCGAAGCATGTACTCGCTCACTCGAAAGTCCAATGATACATCAATCGCCATTATTGGTTGATCCAAACCTTAATCCTAGATACTTTGGATTTTGAAAAAATTTCATGGGTTCCCTTCAGCCAGTTTTATTTCTTCCTAGGCCACTAGTACCATCGTAGCCTTTAGCCTTCATGATGTCATAACCTTTGCCATATTTTTGAACTAGTAATGGGGGTAGTGTGATAGTATCCTTATAGATCCATCCTGTAATGTTAGTAAGGTCTTCCTTACTCATGTCTCCCCACTTGATAAAAACTATTTTC
Organism: Sequoia sempervirens; assembly: GCA_007258455.2. Lineage (NCBI taxonomy): Eukaryota > Viridiplantae > Streptophyta > Pinopsida > Cupressales > Cupressaceae > Sequoia > Sequoia sempervirens. Next base: position 444,721,060 of record VDFB02270651.1, read on the forward strand.
GGTGGAACTTTGAAAGTTTCCTAAAGTTCCATTCTGAAACATGGCCGACCATAGTCCTTTGGAGACTTGGGCATTGTTGTTATGATGTATGCTATGTGCAGTTTGAATTCTCCACAGCCATGGTCCTGGATTTTGACAGTGGATTCAGTCTTAGGGCTAGTGGAAGGTGGTGGTATGGTTGAAGACGTGGATGGAGCGGATGTGGAAGATGGCGTGAGTGTGGATGGGTCGACGTATTTGGATGACGAGGAGCTAGGTGCTTCTTAGTTAATAGGTACTCGGTTTGCAAAGATACCCCTTAAGTTTGTACAATATTGGAAGGGGTCGGGGTCTCCATATATAGTTATTTCCGTGCCGTCAAATGGAAACTTTAGGCATTGGTGATATGTGGACAAAATGACTTTTAAGGTGTGAATCCATGGATGGCCTAGTAGGATGTTATATGGTAGTTCCAAATCCAAGACTTGGCAATTTGTGTCCACAATGACCGGTCCCACTCTGATAGGGAGAGAGATAACGCCCCATGAAGAGCATTCATCGTCATCATATGCTTTGATCACTATACTCTTTGTTGGGTCTACACACGCATCAGAGAACCCTAAAGCCTTAACCAGTTTGAGGGAGCATATATTCAATCCTGCTCCGCCATCTACTAAAACCCGTCTAACTTTGTGCTTGTGGACAAAAGTTTCTATGTGCAATGGATCATTATGGTTGGTTTTAGGTGATGAGTAATCTTGCTCTGAGAAGGTGACATGGTGAGGCATAGTGAGATATCCCACCATGGTTTCAAATTGATTGACATTGATGTCCTTCGGGACCAACGACTCAAGCAAGGTTTTATCTAGGATATCTTTGTGTGGGGGAGATATACGAAGCAACTCAAGTATAGAGATTTGTGCGGGAGTCTTTCCTAGCTGGTCGATGAGGTTGAATTGACTTTTGGGTTTCCATTGCTTTGTGGTCGGGATAGGTTCTGGCTGTTTAGCAGATGAGCCTGGTATGGTGACTTTGGCTTGTCTAGCAGGAGGCGGACCAACTATGGTGACCTTTCCACTGCGAGTAGTAGCGTTACATTGGGGTGCTCTTCTTACCATAATGGTATTGATGTATTCATTGTCAGTTCAGACATTGTTTATAATAGGTCCACTAGAATAGTCATACTTGACTTGAGAAAAGTTAGCTTGATTATTGTGCATTTGTGGACCTAATGTGAAAGCCTTATGAGAACCATGGTCCTGCAGTGGATTCTTATGGATAGTATGATCTGAATTGGAGGCAAATTGAGATCCAGGTACTTCAATGACGCAACTTTTGATAAGATCTTGTATTAGGTTTTTCAATTGTCGATAGTTAGAGGTTGTATGTCCTTTTCCTCGATGGTATTCACAAAATGCATTGTCATTCCACCATGCTGGTTTGAATTGTCCTAGGTCATACGATTTTGGTTCTTGGAGTGTAATGACCCCATTCTAAAGACATTTCTTAAGGACTTCTTCAATAGGTTCACCCAAAGCAGTGTATGTACGACCTTTAGGAAATTGTCTTGTCTGACAGTATTGTCCCTAGTTATTTTGATTGTTCTGATTGTTGAAAGGGACATTAGGAGGGGGTGTCGATGTCATTGTTGGTTTGTTTTGTTGTTGAACCCCTTTTAGGGCCAGTACAGGACCCACAATGTTTGTAGTCTTGGCATCAACAACACCGTCATTTGTAACGTATTTATTTTTTACCCAATATTTATTCTTGTCGGTGGTTGGATTGACATTTGTGTTTTTGGAACCATATCGTAATTCTCCCTTTGTGATAAGGGCTTTCTCAATCTGGACCCCTTTTTCAACTAAATCTGTGAAGTTTGTGCAACAATGTATTTGCAATGCATATTTTAGAGGCCCCAGAAGTGTTTGGACAAACATGTCAACTTTCTCCCTTTCGGGGATGTCAATGTGACATCGACTAGCAAGGCTTCTCCATTTTTGAAAAAATGGGATAAATGTCTCTCCATCATCCTCTTGTGTGAGATTGCACAAGCTAGTGATGGAGGTGTCCATGTCGATGTTGTATGCATAGTTTTTTGATGAATTTTTGTTTAAGCTTATCCCATGTTTGTATATCCTTTTGAGTGGAAAACCATTCAAGGGCCTGACCCGCCAAACTTTTAGAAAAAAGTCTCATCAAGAATGTTTGTTCATAGGCGATGTCCATACAATTGGTTGCAAATTTGTGAACATGCTCAATGGGGTTTGTCTTGCCTCTATATTTTGTGAAGTTGGGTGACACATATCTCAGCGCAAATGGAGGCATGTATATGCTCATGTCGAATGGGTATACATTTAGGTCATATGATATTTCTGATTTCTGGCTTGAAATGTATATGTTTTGGATATTTTTTTCTAAACCCATCAGTCTTGTTTGGAGGGCATCCACAACAGGGTCATTTATGTTTCCAGACATTGGATTTCCTGGTACACCATAGGTCCCTATTTGTTGTGCGTGAATATTGGTGTATTGTGGCAATATGGATTGTTGTGGTATGTATGATGTATGCGGATTGGCGTGTTGTTGATATCAGAAGTTATGATTGGGTGCATGTTGATGAGTATGACCATTAGATGAGTAAGTTGGGATGTGTCCCCTAGCCATGTGTGTCATTATCTGAGGGATGTGATGACCATGAATGTTATGATGTGTTAATGATGCCATGGGTTGTGTTACTTGGTTGCCTTGTGTAAATTGTTGAGTTTGCTTAAGAGGAATGTTTGTGTTTGTACCTTGGGAGGCAATGACATTTGACTGTGTTGTCGTGTTGACGTTTTGTTGTTGTCCTTGGATAAAGATACGTCTTGTGCCTCCTCCCAAAGGATTTTGTGAAATGCTAATGAGTGGATATGACAAAGTTGTGCTCATGGTAGTAGATGTAGCTGTCAAGGGGGGATTGTTGTGACTTGTTGATGCCCCTGTGGCATTTACTGTCATGGTATTTATGGTTTTGGAGGTGTTTGGGATGTTGGAGGTAGCATGCACTGTCATTGTGGTGTCAACGGGAGTATTGCTCGTAGTGTTTAAGATTGACCATTGTGTAACATGTTATGTGTGTTTGTGTTATTAGGGTAAGGAGGTGTCCAATTTATCGTGTTAATGTCAAATCCTTGAGGTAATTTGGCTCCTTCACTCAAGAGTATAGCCAAGTATCTGTCTATGTCATGACAGACCATTGTTTCAACAAATTGAGAGGCCTCTAGGTCTTGTGCTATTGCCTCTAAGTTTTCCTCAAGTATTTGACCATATTCATCTTTTTGCAAGAAAATTTAAAATGGACCGTTTGATGAGGATTGCATTGTCATTGGAGGTGGATTGTTTGAATTGGAAAATGGATTGTAAAAGGTCAAGTTTGGGTCATTTGTAGGATTATCGATAGTAGACGTGGGGTCTTGCTAAAAGTTTTTCATTTGTCGTTGTTGTTTTTGAAGTCTAGTTTCCACCATAAATGAGATTGCTCAAATGGGAATGACAACTAATAATGATGATATTATGCAAGATCTAAGTTCAAAATGATGACTAGGATGACTAATGTTTTTTATTGGATTTTTGTGAATAGGATATGCAATGTGAAAACCTAAAATACAATTTAAGACAAGGGTACCTAAGCACTTCTAAGCTCAAACTTTGTTTTCGATTTTGGTTACTAGAGGAATTTGTTGAAAATGACAAGGTGACAAGGTCGATATAACTAGTGAATTTTCCTAACTAGACTTTTGAGTTGGAAAATTTCACAAAAGATGACAATGACTGAAAAAAGAGTTTAATAACTTAGTCCAAAAGAGCCTAGTTTCAAAAGCAATGATGTTGCAAATTGTGCTGAGATTTACCTAATCCTAAAGATGAAAAAATGTTAACCTAGGGATAACCTAATGTCGAATGTATGCAACTAAAAATAATGAAGGATGAAACCTATGGTGATGAATGCAACTAATGGTCAAGACTTTGAGCAATTTCAATTTTGGTTTCTGACAGAATCTTCTTAGAAATAGTGTTTGGCAAATGACTGAGAAGATTAAGACTTCAGATTTGACTTTGTATTAAGTTTTAAACAGTGACAGGAAAATGCATCATTTGAGGTGTCAGTTGCGTCTAGGTTTTGTGAATGTGGCTCAAGTTCAGCAAATGCAACTCGGAAACAGACAAATGTGACTTAATGATAGTTAGTTGCGTCTTGGTTTTGCATATGTGGCTCTAAAGTGTTTAGATGAGTCGCGACGCATATAGATGTGGCGTTTTAAATGTCCACTTCAGTTTAACAGAGCAATTGCGGTGCAGAAAATCGATTGCGGTTCAACAGATGCGACACAGTTTTGTTTCAAATTGATTTTCTTGTCATTTTGATTGCAAGTTTGATTTGTTTGGTGTTGAATGTTTTGTTTGGAGCTATAAATGTCATAAGTCCAGAAAGTACTTGACAAGCACAGTGTTGTTAAAAGTAACCAAACACACATCAAATAAGCACAATCCTAGGTTAGGCCATGACAGTATTCGCTAGATTCCACGCGGGTTTCCCCAACCGCATATCTGTAGCGTGTGAATTCAGAAGCTTGGCTGCATGGGCTCCCCCTTACAGTGCACTCTCTTCTCAGGCCAACCAAGCTTCCAACCCCCATGAAACTCCCATGGTGAGATGATCACATCTACTACAAACTACGAAAGTGTGGATGCCTTCACACCGACCGGTGTTGCGCTGGCAAATAGAGGGTTTTTGGCTTACTACACAAGAGTTTTAGTTCGGGACCCTTGTTCAAGTGGCCATACATGGGAAAAGAGATTAATCACCATTAAGGTGGCACTCCAGCCTGAAGAGGTTAAGCTCAACAGGGTTTAAGGGAGTACAAATTCGTCCGTATGACACATCCGCACAAGCAATCTTAGGTTTTCCCTTAAGATTTACATTTATATACCAATTGAGGGTAGCTTGGATTTAGCTCTGTTGCTGGTTTGAGTCACGTTGGGGTGAGGAAATCCCTAGGAAGGCCCAATTTCTAGAGTTAGTAACTATTTCTCTTACACCCAGGGTCGCCCGAAAGCGCAAGGGGAGAGGATACTCCGATTACTAAGTCAAGGTAATAACAAATAGAAATGTGTCTGGTTTTCTGTTCACTAGGTTTTCACCAAGTGAGAGCATACTCACCTACCATTTTGCAAACACAGTTAAGCAAAGCAGACATGAATGTTCTTTTTATGTGCACCAAAATTAAATGTTTGCTAATCTATGAAAAAACAAGCACAATGTTTGTTTTATTCCATCTTCGACATTCGAATGTACAAACAAAAGATTAGTAATTTCTTTATGAACTGATCTTCGACACACAAATAGTAACTGCCACACGCTACAAACAAAGATTAGTACTTAATACAAAACTCTAAGCTAACTAACATGCAGGAATAAAAAAAACTAGGAAATTATCAGAAGACCATAAAAACTAGAAAAAAAACTAGAAACTAGGAAACTCTAAAACCCAAAAACCAGAATGGCAAAAATGAAAGAAAAAATTTACCAGACGAATGCGGCACGACAGAGTAGATGCGTCATTTAGGACTTCGTATGTGGTACAACAGAGCGAATGCATTGTTCAAGATATCGATTGCGGCTTGTCAGAGCGATTGCGGGTTTTCTACTGGTGAATGCATCGCGATGCATCAAATGCGTCACGATTTAAAAAAAAAAGCGGTTGCGTCGTTCCATACCTGTACCTACAAAATAGTAGAAAACACAAAAATAGTACAGAAATAACAAGAACAAATAGAGTCGGGTTCACCAATGTAACTGAGGGTAATTTCTAAGTGTTAGATTAATCAAGCATATTCAATGTAAAAGACAATAAACCCAAGGTCCTATCGAGTACAAAGGAAATCAAATAATAAAATAGTTATACCTGTTTCTCGAAACTTCCATGATTACCTCCATAGTACCTTCTTACTTGCTGGATGATGTGTTGCCCTCAGATCTGTTGTGCGAGCAATCTGCAAATGTCTAAGTCCTACACCAAGCTTTGAAGGATTTATGCAATGTCTAAATGCCTATGCCTATGACTATGATTGCCAATGTCTATGCCTAAACAATGCTAAATTTGATCAAATATAAATAATAATTGCAATGAGAAGCCTAAGTGTGCAAGTAAATAAGTAATACACCTATAATATGTCTAATCGTGTGTGTGTAATCGAAAAGTGAGAGGAAAATGGTATTTTATAGAAAATGCCATTTCGAATGGACGGGCGAGATCAAATTCTAAGGAAGACCTAGAATTAGAGGTTCAGATTAAATCTGAGAATCCCTAATTAGGGTTAAGGAAAATTCCTTAATCGAACAGTCAAAATAATATCTCAGATAATTGGATCGACGGTGGAGAATAAATGAGACAAATTAATTAGAAAATAAATATTTTTGAAAATCAAGAAGATAAAGACTGCCTGATTTGATAGATTCGAAAAATCAAGAAGATAAGAGTTGGACTGAAGATTAGATTTGGAAAATCAAGAATCACCCGGTTACTTGATTTTTGGAAGATTAGTTACTATTTTGAATTAAATTAATTCAAAATAATGATTTTAATGAGATAATAAATAATTGATTTTTCCAATTATTTACCAAAGTGGACTGACAGTTAAGATTGTGATGACATTTTAAATAATAATAATTTTATTTATTTAAAATGAGAGGAATATCAATTTTGACAATTAAATAATTAAAGATAATTATTTAATTTAGCAAATAAGATTAATTAATTAAATAAATTAATCAATTTATTTAATTAAGACAATTAGTGACATATTAAATAAATAAATAAAACTTATTTATTTAATAATCAGGAAGAAATATATGACGAAGGGTAATCAAATAAATTAAGAAATTTATTTAACTAAGGGAAGACTTAGACAATTAATGACGTATTTAATAAATAAATAAAATTTATTTATTTAATAATCATGAAGAATGTAAAGACATGAATTAATTAAACAATTATGAATTATTTAATTAATAGTCGAATGTGGACCAAGGACATAATTAAATGTCATAATTATGCTAGGACGAAAGTGGTAAAAATGAAGCTTGCAGGCCTAGGTCATTTTTAAGTGTCTACAAATATTGATTGTTTAGATTGATGTTCGATGAAAGATGAAGCTTGATATGGAATGTATGCTTGTCAAAATGTGCCATGGGTTAGTGATTTGGATTTTTTCTCACAAGTGGTGGACCAATTTTATTTCACATTTGCAAATGTTTGGATCACCACATAAGTTGGAGGATATAGATCAAGATTTATTCCTAAAGCAAGATGTAAATATTTGCCCCCAGTGTCTAGCAATGTATGGAATGTGATGTGTGGATGCTCGGATAGGTGTACGGATTGAGGGATATGGATTATATAGTGATAAGATAAGGTTTTCAAATAAAGAATGCTCATTTGGATAATGCTTCATGGCTCAGATAATGCTGGGTAGGATAGGATCAATGAAAATGACCCATGTCAAGATGTTTACCAAAAGCAAGCGTAAAGTGTGCACCAAAATTTTACCAAGATCAAGATAATTTGGACTATGGATGTAGATGGATAAAGATGGATTGGATAAATGGTTCATGAATGAACGGATTTATTATGGATGGGATAAGATGCTTTCACCTGAACTAGCATACATAGATGCTTGATTCTACACATGATGCATGTTTTCCAGGTTTTCATCATGGTACCTACCCAAGGCACCACTGAAGTGGTTTTCACTAGAGGACAATTTTTTTCTTTACTGTTTTAAATCCCTTTTTCTTTTTTCTTTTTTTTTTCATATCTTTTAATTTTTTTTGGTTTTTCTGAAAGATTTTAAGTTGACCCACCTGGTGGTGTCGATGTAGATGCTTTTTTCATAATGTACCATCGATATCCTTCATGAAGAAGTTGCTTTGCTAAGATACGTGCACTTGAATGCAATTTTTGAGATTATTGATCTGCTTCATTGATACCGGAGTTAAATTTGTCTTTGTGTGCACATCGTGTTAGAGTGCCTTCTAAATCCTTATGATGAAAGGTATTTTCCAATACATAGTTAATGTGAGAATTGGATATCATGCATGGAGATGTGGATGGAGTGTGTTTAGGGATAAAAGATGGATTGGTTAACAGTTTGGCACTTTTGACTCTCCAAACTTGGGAAGATGAGCAATGATGGGTGGATACGAAAGTGTGCATGGAATTAGGACCGACTGCTTGATGCACTTTGTACATCACTTGAAAAGCCTATTTTTTCTTTTGTGGACATCTTTGATGGATACTTTTCCCTTTTTTATTTTTCCCAATAGTTTCTTTGACTGATGGAGTTTGATAGGGATGATCTTTCTTTGTATTCTTTGGTATCCATGTGTTTTTGATTTTTCCATTATGCTTCTTAGCTTCTTTTTCTTTGATAACGTTCTTCGTACTTTGATTCAAATCTTTCTTTCGAAGTTGGTCCCAATTCATGGATGGGGTGATGGGTGGAAGAAGATTCATGATATGACCGGTTGTAGTATTGACACTAGTTTCATCATAAGGACTCTTTGTGCTCCCTATGTTGAGGTTTGCTTGAGAAAAAGTTTCCCCCAGTATGGTGGTAGTAGTGCCTTCATGCTTTGATTCTGCCTATTCTGAGAGCTCTTGTTTAGAATGCATTCTCTGATAAATGACCATTGTAGATGATGTTACTGGAATTTTTTGCACTACTGACTTTGGAATATCTTGTTCTATCTGACCTATTTTCTTGAGTGGATATTGTTGGATATCTTCATACATGATGTCCTCAGTCTGAATTTGGGATATGTTTGATCCTGATGTTGTCAACTCAATAACCTGCTCTTTTTGTGTAATAATGTCAAGAGTAAAAGAATCATGTTTTGAATGAAGATCATCTATGTGTCCATCCATAGAAAGCATCTCATGGGTAGATGGAGGTGTATGTGCATCTTGTATAGATAGGACAATGTCCATTAGATCATTGTAGTATCTTGGAGATACAAATTCTTGATCTTGAATGATTTCAGAGTTGCTTTCGTCATGCTTTGGATCAAGTTCTTGACATGGGTTAGTTTCAAAGGATGGATTGCTTATAAAAGGTTCTTGGATGTCGTCATTAGGCATGGGAATTGCCTCAATATCCTCTTCATTTTTTAGTGGACTTGGATCAAACATTGAGTTGAAGATTCCTTCAATATCGGCAATCATGAGGTCAAAGGATGTCAATATGTCTTAGAAAGGACCATTGCTAGGCTTTGGTGGGAGATGTTGATCATGCTTTGGAATAAATTTTTGAGATATTTCCTCTAACTTATTAGGTGATGTAGAGACATTTTCAACATGATCATTGGTTGATGGATTGTTGATTACAGTATCAAACAATGTTAACACTCCTTGAAATGGATCATTGTTGGATATTGTTGAAGGATTCTTATCATGATCAAAAAGTGATTCTTGATGTATGTTGATTTGATCTTTGGATGAGGTAGAAATATCTTCCATGTGTTCGTTGATGGATAGGTCTTGATTATGTGATAATTGACTTGGATCAATACATGGAGTCATTAACATTTTATTGGGATTTTGAACAACATTTGCTTGTTAGGCTTGTTATTGGGCTTGAGCTTGCGCTTGCACTTGAGCCTATGCTTGTGCTTGTTGGGCTTGTAGTGTGGCTTGGGAAACTTGAGCAGCTTGTCGGTTTTTCTTTTGTTGGAGTGCCTTCTAATAAGTGGCTTGCAACACAATGTTGTATTGGTTTGATGTGTTTGGTTTGGGTGGTGGTGGTGGTGGAGGTGGTTTTGGAATAGTGCTTGTTGTTGTGATAAGAGGTGTTGTCATATTAATGATTGTTATTTGAGTGGTGGATGGTGTAATTGATGTGATTGGTCCTTGAGAGATCATGTTTTAAGATATTATGGGGGTGGTTGATGATATTGTGATTGCTTGTGCATTTTTCGTCTGTTGTTGCAATGTCGACGACAAGTTCTCAAAGTTTGGTGTGATGTTTTGATTGATGTTTGGGATGTTGGTTTGATTGATACTTGGTAAAGGGGGAAGCCCTAAGCCAAGGAGTGGTGTGGGTGGTGATGGAAAATGGTGTTTTTGGAATCGTGTTGGATGTAGTGACAAGTCATTGAGATATGTTTGGAGTGATCTTGAGGGTTTGAGATATGTTGGGTGTGATAGGGGTGGTTGGAGTGATCGAGGTGATAGGAATAGTCAGAATGACTGAGGTGATAGATCCTTGGGAGACCATATTTTTATTTTTTAGGATTGATGTTTTTATTTGATTAGATACCATCTGTTGGTGCGATGTCGATGGTATATTCAAAGGATTTGATGTGATGGCTTGATTGGTGTTAGGTGGATTGATTTGGATGGAGTGATTGGTGCTAGGTAAAGGGGGAAGCCCTAAACCAAGGAATGATGTTGATATGGGTAATGGTGGTGGAGATGTCTTTTGGTGCAATCACTCAACTATTTTGGTAAGTGTAGCAATTTGATCTCGCCAAATTTGATCTTGATTTCGATCTTGACTCTCTTGATATAGTTGATTTGGTTTTTGTTCAAGCAGATTTGGGATGCATACTTGTGGTTCTTGAATGGGATCATGGACAAATTAATTTTGGACAATGTTCTAATTTGGGATGATGTTCAGATTTGGCATGATAGGTTGAAATTGAACATTGTTGGTGTTGGGAATCACATTGCCTTGATTTACGTAACTTTGATTTTGCATGGTGTTACCTTGACTTGGGTTAATACATGGAGTTGTTAACATCTTGTTTGGAATTTGAACAACATTTGTATGATTTTCAAACATATTTATCCCAAATTTTTCCAAGTGTGGATTCATGTTTGGTAATCTTGTACTTGGTATATTCACTTTTGGCATGTATGGATTTGGTGGGATAATGTTGTTTTGTTGAAGACTCATGCATTGAGTATTTGGTTGTAATGTTGGACTTTGATTCAAATCTACCATCAGAAAAGGTGTTCCAAGATTTAGATTGGATAGACTCACATTTTTTATACCATTGAGGTTTGTAGGAGATAATGATCCCATGTATGGATTGTATAAATGTGAGTTTTGAAAATCAATTGGCATTGTAAGGCTTTGATAGTTTGGTTGACTTGGATTACTCATGATGTATGGATCAAGTTTATATTCCATGTTCCTCTTGTGTTTTGAACTTGTTGTAAAAGTGACCTCTAAGGTGTTTAGGACCAATGATGAGATGAAGGATGAAAAGGGGTGAATTATATGAGTGTTGAACGTTTAGGGACTTTGTATCAATGCTAGACTTAGGGATTTATTTTGATTGTTTGAGTTGGATAATGAACTTGTAAACCCTAAGATGTTAGATGTTATCTTAGGATGTACTTGTTCAAAGGGGTGCTAATTTAACTAGAGGTATGAGAAAAGATGCATTCCCATACTCCTAACTAAACAAGGTGATTTTTATTTTGATGATTTACCAAAGTCGAGAATGATGTTTCCAAAGCTCTAAAGTTGCTTGTGGGATGGGATGATAAATGTTTGAAATGGATGAAGTGTTTGATTTTGATCATAAATGAACCTAAGGACTTGTTTACAAGGCCAAGTTTTTGAAGAACATACTTTTCCCTTCAAACCAAAAGATCGATGTTTGTTCAAAAGACCATAAGACAAAAGATACACAAGCACATGTGTGGGGTTCAATTGATTTCATCTTAATTAGTGAATTGCTTTTACCACAAACACTTCTTTGATTAGGTTTTCCAAACTAGATGTCCAATGTCTTAATTTCTTCTAATCCCACAAAGTATGTTATGTGGAAATTTGATGAATCCAAGGCAAGGGTTACCTATTGTTGATCTTTAGTAGGAAAATTGAGATGTAAGTTCAAGTGTTTAGAAACCTCTAAGGATGCGAATCCCAAGGGAAAGCAATAACACATGAATTTGGTTAGTTGTATTTTCCTCCTAAAGGATTTGAAATTTTGATGATGATGTTAAGTGTTTGTTTCAAAAAAAATTTGAACAAGCAAAGTGTTTTGACTCATAAGCAATATAACATCCTAGATTAGTTGGTACATTTTTCTTGGTGGGCTTGCCTCATTCCCTTTGTAGTAGAAGAGATGATTTTACATGCAACTAAGGAAAGAGTATAAAGGTATGTTAAGAATGAAGTCTTAACCTCTATACTTTAACCAAGATCGAACATGGCAAGTAACTTCTTGGAATCTAAGTTCCAATGCACCACTTTGATAAACTTGTTGGATGGACTTGTTGGCTACTACAAACAAGGTTCTTAATGATGGGACATCGAGGACATGGCACCTTGCGAGCATCCAACAAGCCACTAAAGGCTTTAATCAATCCTACTAGGGGCTCTTATACTTTTTATGGTAGTACCCCATTCTAAAAGACACTATACGACTAAGGCCTACATACCATGAGGACTTGATAGTTTAGTCTTATCCATTTATATACCAGCCCGAATGAAAAACTGATTGAACTCACCATCGATTTCTCCTTTCAGAGGTGTCTCTTAGGAAGACCCCTCTAAAGGTAAACAATAATGAGCAAGCACATCCGTAGTTCGATCGACCTTCATTTAGAAACAAAGAGAGAACACACGCGATATACCTAACTCACACTCGCAAGCTTTGTTCAATTTTAGTTCCCAAAATGAAGTGTGGAGGTGATTACTTTATCTCAACCTAAGATTACAAAAAAGGCCTTTTGATTCTCAAGATCATTGTAAAGCGTGAGAGAAGCGCATACGTCCTTTTTCGATGATGTTAGTTTAAGTAAGCAATCACAAAAATAAAGTTACACATGTTCATTTTATCCTTTCAAAGCAATTGTGAGTTCATTTTAAAAGCACCAAAGGAATTGTGAGATTTGATTGTTCAATTGTTAACCTTAAACAAAATCTAGTAAATTGGCCTAAAGTTCTTTTTAATCCCTTTGTCTTGTTCTTTTTAGAGCCCAAATTAAAATCTATTGAGTCCTAAAAGCTTGAAGGGGTAAAATTCTTAGAAGTGGGATTATAATTGCTCCCCAAAGTGTTAAAAAACACTTGATACAATGATGTGATAATGATTTTTTCTTTGACTTCCATGCTCCATGATCCTTTAAAACCTACAATACAAGCTCCAAATGTTAGATGACATCAAGAAACAAGAAGATATGAAGGTTAGATAAATGATTAAGCATAAAAACCCTAAAATTTAGATGGTCAAGTTTCATTGTGATTTGACATTAAGTGAAAATTTGAAAATTTTAACTTTATCAAAGTTTATAATAACCTACACCATTGGATAGCTTATGAAATTCTACCCCATTTCAAAAAAAAAAAAAGCTTCGAAAAAGAACAAAAAATGACCAAGATATGACCATTTTAAGTTTGCATGAAAAAGCAAGAAAATCAAGCGGTTTTGTTTGTGATGGCGGCTTTGTTTGATTTTGTAGCAGCGCTATATGGTGACGCTAGAGATTCAATGGTACAGTTTGATTCCAGTAATGCAGTTTGTTTCTAGAGTGGTTTTGTATAGCTCTGCTGGACTGTGAGTGGTTCTATATGGCCTGTTGGACTGTGAGCAGTGCTATATAGCCCTGCTGGACTGTGATCGGTTCTATATGGCCCCACTATACTGTGAGCGGCGTTGTTTCCTGTAAACACATAAAAACACCAAAAGAGCACATAATTTTCTCAAAAAACATGATTAGAATGTGAGATTTCCCTCCTTCTAGCGCCAAAATGTCAAACCCCAATCCCAATACCTACAAAACAACATGAACAAACACATTAGAAGGTGGAATGCAAGCAAGAACAAGGATTCCACAAGAAATTAATTTGAATAGAAAAATAGATAGAATATGAAATGAAGAACACAATGAAATTTAAAGGCATATCAACTCCTAACCTAAAGCAAAAAACCTCCTAATCTCTTGAGAGAATTGGTGCCAATTTGATGTGAAAATTGGCCCTTTCCCAACTCCAATGATGCAATGGTGATTTGATGAAGAAATTTAATCCACTTTGTTGATGCTTGATGAGTGCTCCAATAGAAAAATCTGCATAACCTAGCTATGAACTCAACGATAATGGATGGAAATTGCTAATGATTTGAGCATAGTAAGTTTACTCAAATTGTGGATGCTCAAATGAGGGGATTAGATTCTTATTTATAGAATACTAGGTTGAGGAGATGATCAAAATAGAGCAATGTGGGACTAAAAATTAGCCAAAGGCAAAGTGCCACTTGTCCACTTATCAATGGATGGAGGAATGAGCACATTTTGAAGAATGTGCAAAGAGGGGGGAGATTCAAATTCAAAATATGGCTTGAAGGATGAGGTGAAAGGTGAAGTTAATGCCACATGGCTCAAGAAAAGGACATGCAAGAGATTTTAAATGCTTGGTTGGAAGGGAAAAGTCCTTTTGGGGGGGATATTTCAAATTTGAGGAATATTCCATCTTTGATGCCTTTTTTGAATGGAAATAGATGATTTATAAATCAATTAAATTGATTTTCATGTGCAAGTTGCAAAATCTAGAGGATTTAAGTGATTAGGATTAAATTAATCAAAATTTGATTAATTTAAGAGGAGATTAGGTGATTTGACTATTTGATTTAGATTTGTGGGTTGAAATAAACCAAAAAGAGATGAAAATTATTAAGACCTAGTTAAATAAATATTTTTCTTTATTTAACCGAAGGGGGTGATGTTAGATTAAATTAGATAAATGTTTGATTTATTTAATTTAATTAGATGAACTTTAGATATTTAATCAAATAATAAGGATTGTTTAATTAAATAAAGATAGGAATATGAAATGACCTAGCTAATTACACATAGACAATGATTTAATTAAATCGAGGGATTTATTTAATTAAAAGGAGAATTATGATGACTTTAATAAAATAAGGCTATTTGATTAAATGGTTAGATAGAGGGATAATTCAGGATGAGGTGATGTTAGTAGATTAGGATTGAGTGTGCAATATCAATCTATATATTTTCTATCTACACATAGATAGTTCCATCAATATTTTGACAAAACCCTATTTTAACACCCCATTTTCACTTGAAAAACACACAGATCTACCATAGGGCATCACCCCAAATCCTAGCAACTTACTTCCTATGCCTCTAGACCATGATAACACTTAAATCATAATGTATTGGACCCATTCCACAAGTTATAGTAGCCATAGAGAGTGGAATGGGTCAAGTTCACATTTTAGGAGACTATCAAACCCTTAATACAAGGTTAATAGGGCTGCCTCAAAAAAATGAAGAAATATCCTTTGAAATTCAGTCTCAAGACCTCAAACCAACTAAAAATTGAAGTTAATTCATGTTCCTATAGAAAACAAGAAGATTCAAAGGAATTTATAATTGTACGGGTCCGTACAATTCCTAGAAAGTGCAAAATAACAAGGAAAATGCAAAAATAACATTGTTATTGATATGAATGATTCAATACAATCTACATCAACACTTGCTCGAGCCTTTTGGAGGATTTTTATAGCTATTACATTCAAATCCAACCACCCAAATGTCTATAACTTCCTTTTAAAATCCTATGACCCTTCAACTTCCTAAAAGTCACTTTTTTGCAGTTTCTTATCATGACAACTTTTTACATTTTTGCAACTTTTAACCTTTTGACTCAAATGACACAAAAATGACCCAACTTACATGAAAATGGTCTCAATAGACCTTATTGAATTTAAAAAGATTCAAATTACTCCAAAACACCCTAGACTCAACCTAATGACCTTCAAATGTTCAAATTTGCAAATGATGGCTTTGGTGCTCTTACACCAAGAAACTATCATATAGGAATGATAGTCCCAAGAAACATGGAAATGGTTACACAAATAAATAGTTAACTAGAAACCATGAATTTTTAGTGCATAATGGAGAATATACAAAGAGTTAAATCAGTGAGAAAACATCCTTGGATAATTGTCATCAAAAGTATGATAATCTAAGAGTTCATAATAGAAAATTATATACCATCAAAGACCTAACAATCATAATAGACCTAGTGATAGAATTCAGAGTCATAAGAATAAATTCATAAGAGAATCAATGCAAGAGAATGAAAAGACATTGAGATGGAAGGTCATTTGGTAGAGTTGAAGAATCAGACCTATAGTGAGAAGGTAGGGAGAACAAAGTAATTTACATTCAAGAGCATCATGGCAGTTTCTCAGGTGACTATATTTGGGCAAGGAGATAACTTAGCGACAAAATTACCATCAAAATAATAAGGATACTCAAAACCCTACCAAACCCTAGGGCTTTTTTCATCACCTTGTAGAGATCTCAAACATGCATGAAAATATTTCACAAAGAAAAAAATCATCTCTATTTTTTATGATCACAAAAAGTAACAAAAAATTAGATTTACAAGTGATGAAAAGAAGTACATGGAAAGTATATTATGCTGAATTTATTTTATTTTTTTAAACTTAACCATTAACTATCCAATACAATCTAACCAAATAAAAATATACAATGAAATATTATGACTAATAAAATGATAATTTTAATGGTTATCTTAAAGTAGACAAAAAAAAATTGTGCAAGTGAAAAATAACACCCTTAGATTATTTTGAAAAAATAACATTTTCATTTACATCATTTTCAAGAAATAGTTTTTTAGATCCATCTAGTTGTACAAAAATCAAATCAAATCTACAATGATCTCAAAGATCTGACGGTCTAAAAAGCTGATATATTTATATCTATTCTTGGGTGTATCCTGCAAACTTCATCATAGAAGGATGGGTCATCACCTCATTTGGACCTGGATGTGGAACTTCCTTTGTTGTTTCCATAGAATCCAAAATAGGCCTAAAAAATGTTGGAAGAAATAACCCTATAGGCACACAAAAGGGAAAGCTAAATTAGTGGTAATTTACTAATTTTCATTCAACTTCTCTATAATAATTTTAAGTACCCAATTCTATTGTACTTTAAATATTTATAATATGAATTTTAGCTATTCAAATAGCTTAAATAATTTATGTTATAAAACTGATAAATAGGCTATAGCAATTAAAAAAAAAATCCACTTCTAAAATTTTAAATATCTTTACTATATCTATTTATCGTTGTTAGAGAGTTGTAAACTGTGAATTGTCCTCTATCCTATAGGACTGAGAAAGGAAGAACACTTTCAAACAATGATTGAATCATAACAAATAGTCCAAAAAAAGTGAAAACTACTGTCAAATGGTGACAAAGATCTGTCCTCTAAGTCATTTGCACATGGTGATTGAGAACACAGTGAGTAAGAAGTAAATGAGCACTAGATAATATCACTGCAAAATGGTCATGAGTTATGCAATGAACTTCAATTTTCTTTTTATCACAAAGGAGTTCAAGATAATAACCAACATACTAATGTGCACAAAGAATGTTCATGGAGTGCAAACTTCCTTACAAATAAATTACCATAGTAGAGTTTGAGGTGAATTACACTTGCTATTTTATGCTGATATGGATATGTTCTAACCTGTAGTTAATTGTTGTAGCATAACAGATAGGCTAAATAGTTGTTCATATACCATTTTTTCAAATTCTAAATTGCTATACCTTATTCTAGGAGCAAATCACAGTGGGATTCTATACATAAGACACCATTTTTCCAAATTCAAAATTGTTGGCTCTTTCACAATTGTTTGCTTCATTTATTTGATCTAAGATAGCCTATTGTATAGAAGATGCTCTCAAAATCATAGTAAAATCTTTTATTCCAGGATGACTGTTCAGAATCTTTCCCATCATAACAATGAACAAAAGCATCAGCCATTAACCTAAACTTTGCAAGAGTTTCATTAAATTCTACTTTTCCACTCTCTTTTCCATTCTAAATTTTATTCCTTATTTCATCCATGAAGAACTTCCTTAGCCTATAGATCCTGTTGTTAGCCATAAATTTACTAGGGGTTGAGGATAGCTTCGAGTGGAAAAGTAAAATTTGATGGAACTCTTGCAAAGTTCAGGTTAATGACTGATGCTTTTGTTCATTGTTATGATGGGAAAGATTTTGAACAATCATCCCAGAACAAAGGATTTTACTGTTATTTTGAGAGCATCTTCTATACAATAGGTCATCTTAGATCAAATAAATGAAGCAAATAATTGTGAAATAGCCAAAAAATTTGAATTTGAAACAATGGTGTCTTATGTATAGACTCCCCCTATGATTTGCTCCTTGAATAAAGTATAGCAATTTAGAATTTGAAACAATGGTATATGAACAACTATTTAGACTATTTGTTATACTAAAATAATTAACTACAAGCTAGAACATATCCATATTAGCATAAAATACTAAGTGCAATTCATCTCAAACTTTGTTGTGCCTGAGTACTAAAGTACCTGAGCTTCTGGTGTTTCTAGATGGAACATATAGCAAAAAATTATAGTCTCCATCTGAAGCAACCATCTTCATAGCTCTTCCATGAAATAAGGGTTGAAAAAATTAGAAGAAAAGAAATACCATAATTCTAAAGTAACAATTTGTATCAAGCCAAATGTTAGAAAGTATAATTAAAAAGACAAATCCTTACAATTGGACCTCAAATTGGACCAAGTAGATTTATTATTTTATCTTTAGAATGTAGGAACTTTCTCTATCGGAGCTTCACGACCTCAAATTGGATCTGAAATTGGACCGATAAAATTTATGATTTTATCTTTAGAATGTAGGAATTTCCTCTATTGGAGCTTCACTACCTCAAATTGGATCAAAAATCAGTTGAGCAGATTTATGATTTTATCTTTAGAATGTACAAACTTTCTCTATCAGATATTAAATATTTTAGGCTGGATGTCAAATTGGACTAGTAGATTTATGATTTTATCTTTAGAATAAAGGAAATTCCTTTGTCAGATATTCAAAAATTCCTACACTTAGGTTATGCTTCCCAGCAAATACACCCAGAAGTGTTTCACACTAGCTCAAGGTACTCTCCAGCCTAGTTATGGAATTGATAGCAATCCAATTTTTCCTGAACCATCCATACCTGAATGTTGCATCACAATCTATTCTTCTTGCACATAAAAATGCCACATATTAACCCATTCTAAATAAAACTCAAAATCATCATAAAACCATAATTAATAAATCATTTCAGCTTTAGAAAGAATTCAATGTCATTTACTATCAAAACAAAAGCTGTATAAATCACAAAAAATCCATGAAGCCATCCATCCAAAGAGAAAATAAAAAATGTAAGGACTTGATCAATATAAGTCCAAAGGGTTATGTTGTAATGGTAATGGAATCACCATAAGAGCACAACTGAGGAACAAATTATTGTGACTGTAATTATGTGATCCGTAACTCTATTGGTCATGTGGCATAGTTGTGTTATAAAAAATACATGATGCATTCATGTGTGACCCAAGTTTAATGTGGCTATGTTGTGATAGAAATGGAGGCACTCATATGAGCAAAATTCATGTACAAATCATTGTCATCACAATTAGGTATCAATCATCATTGGGTGTATTTAGGTTGACTCAAGTTTAACAGGTTATGATGTAATGATAACATGATCCAAGAGTGATTACCTCTTGTTGTAATAAAGAGCTTATAGCTCTGGTTGATATGTAGAGTGGTTGTGGTATATCAATTATGTAGTGCATTCAAGCACAACCCATGTTTAATGGGCTATTCTAGAGAGTGATCAATATTTTCTAAACCTTATGAATGTTAATTAAAAGTGTACAACTTAAAATACAAACCAAGTTTGTTACATACTTGAATGCAATCTTGGGTTACCACAAACTATAATAATGTGATCTGCTAATAACCATTAGGGAAATTATTAAAACAAGACCCATTCTATATATGTTACATTTCCTTGATCATGTTTACATACCTTAATGATCAAACACAAGCTTCCCACACACTCTAGGATACAATCCAAGATCATACCACAACCCTGTTAAGATAGCTAATTTTTTGACCCAATATTTAAGGTTATTTTTTAATACCAATAAAAGCATTGGTAAGAGGATGACTAGGGTACAAACCCTAGGCGTCGATAGAAACATAAACCATAAATCTAGAAAATTAGTGAGTTTGAAATACTAGAAAAATTGAGACATTGTAGCCAATAATAAAATATTGCAATCTAAAGGTTGTAGCCATTAACAAGCACACTATGTAGCTCAGTGACATTTTTAAATGAAATCCATGGTAAGAAGAATGATAGTCACTTGAGGTGTGATAGTCAAAAAGAGGTTGAGCAGTGACAAGATAATAAAGCTCAAACCTTGCACAGTAAAGTGGATATTTTAACAGTGATTTTCCTTACCCCCTTGTTGACCTTAAGGGTTTTTCAAATGCTTTTGGCAGTGTTAGACAAGGAAAATGCAATCAGGGAATGACTTTCCAAATGAAGTAGCAATAGTAATCAAAGTTTCAATGTTTCTTCTTAGCCATTGTATAATGGAGGTAGTGTATTGCATTTTTGAGCAGTGCTTTGAGACTCATCAAAGATGGGAGAATTGTGACTAATACCTTGTGGACTATGAAGTAGTGACAATAAGGTTGAAGGATCTTAAGACCCACAATAACATCAAACAATGAGTCCCCTTTAGTATGTAAGTAGGCAGTCTATAGGGCATAGTTTTATTTTATAGAAGGATTCTCATGAAAGGAATCTTCAAGTGACAGTGAGTGAGTTTTTTGATATTGTAGTTGAGGGTGCAATATCCAATCTTAAAGGTAGTTAGAAAAGTAGTAAATGTGCAAGAAAATAAAATTGTACAGAACAAAAAATTCACAATGTTATCTGGCATAATGTCTTGAGTTTGAAGATAAAAATCTCATTGTATCTTGATGAAAGTAGTGACCTTAATAGTCAATCACTAGCAACCATGATTTTAAAACATGCTATTGTGCTTATGGAGGCAACATTTTAAGCAAGCAAGTGAGTGGTGGTTTGGAACAATGGCAAGTATGAAGGACTTGCTTTATATGCATAGTGTGCAGTCTAGCTTAAGACAACGTTCTTAGAAGAAATTGAAAGTGGATTATGGAACTCAAGGGTTACCATGATAAGGATTAAAGTAAAGGCTACAATCTATTTAAAAGCCACAATCATTGAAGATATTAAAGATTCCACATGAAAAACCCTAGCAACTAGATTAATGAATACAATTCCAAAGAGGACATTGTGTTTGGGTAGATTTAGGAGATCTCCACATTATCTAATCATAGGAAAATACATCATTTATTTATTTTTTAAATTAAAATAAATCATTTTAAACCCTATATAGGATACATTGCTACTTCAAAGGCATCTGAAGGAATTTGAGATTATGCAAATATATGTCAATTAAATACCTAGATTACAAACAATAGCATGAAAAATGTAACCCTTTTTGAGCAAAGTGGGAATGAGATAAGTAGCAATGAATCCTATGCCTCATGTCATGCACATCTCCTTACCCTTCTCTGTCATTCTTTACCAAAACACTTCTCCATTTTGGTGGGCTACGCCTAAAAATAAGGTTTCGATGAAGGTTTTAGAGTATGTTTATTAAAATAAAAATTCCATTCTAGTGGGATACGCTTGAAAAATAAGATTTTGATGAAAGTTTTAGAGTATGTTTATTAAAGTTTTAGAGTATTTTGGCGGGCTATATTCTTGACTCCTTAAATTATTTATTCAAATGGATTGTGACTAAATAAATGACTAACTATTTAGTCATTTGTATTTTTGTGACTAAATAATTTTTAGTCAACAATCAAATTAGACATTTATTTACTCATTTATAGCCAAGTTGCAAAAGAATATTATAATTTAGTCATTTTCAGTTGTTGTGACTAAATTTTTTAGTCACCTAGTCTTTTATTTTCCAAATTCTACTAGTGATATGAGGGAGATTACTCTTATGTTCTATAGTAAACATAAGGCTGGAGAGGTTAAGTATCCCATTGATCTTGGTTTTTATCAATGTACATCTGTCGAAGCTTCCAAGTCTGCTACTAAGGAGTTGCAAGAAATTAACCTCAAGTTATACCAAGGAAGGAAGGATTTTGATCATAAAGGAAAAATGAACAACCTGTATGCATCCTCTTTCCACATCATGAGACCAACATAGAATACTTCTGGGTAGATTTGTAGGATGAATTTGAAGCAAGGAAAAAAAGAAGAAGGATTAACCATTCCTTAGATGAGAGCATTCAAGTTTAAAGAAGATATTCCTAAAGGGATGTCAATTAATGGATTAACCCTTAATCTACAATATGATAGGGAAAAAGTAGCTACTCAAACATTTGCACCTATTGTTAGAAACCGAGATCACCTGCATGCAATCAATTACCTGTCACATGCAAAATACATGCAGAACCAAAGAAGATGTTCTGTAAACCTCAAAGTAAAAATGCATTATTTAGAATCAA
The DNA here is from genome assembly GCA_007258455.2 of Sequoia sempervirens. Lineage (NCBI taxonomy): Eukaryota > Viridiplantae > Streptophyta > Pinopsida > Cupressales > Cupressaceae > Sequoia > Sequoia sempervirens. The sequence goes on from VDFB02270651.1 coordinate 444,743,533, forward strand.
TTATTACAAAGAGATCAATCCTTATGAAGGAGATCAAGAAACCCTAAAAAGGAAACCCTAGTGTGCACACTTAATAATTAATCAATTATTAATGTGCCTAAGTTTAGCTTAAGCAACTAAAGGAATAAGTGACTTAATTAATTAACCAGTATGATATAATTAATTAAGCATAATAACTTATTACTCTAACACCCCCCCTTAAGATGAACTTAGGAAGAAGCTAAAACACTAGAATAAGATGCATGAAAGCAAAGATGGGTCCCGACAACCAGCCTGATCAGGTATCCATTTACAAATACAAGAATTAGGTAGAGAAGGAAAAACCCAGTGGGACAAAACCCCCCTACAATGAGATGACATGCTGCAAAGAAGCACTGGAAGAACTCTGTAGAGTAACACTGGAACCGAAATCTGGCAAGCAAGGAAAGATTCTTCTATCTACTACTAAAATTGGATGAGAGTCACTTATTGACTCAAGGAATCATGAAAAAAGTAACAGCAAACCCGATACCTCATAACACTCGAAAACTCCAAATGGGAACAACCTTGGAATCTATGAAGCAGAAATAAATTATTGAAAGATGTATTACTGAAAATGAAGTGCAAAGATGCAAGATACACCCTCCCAACTGCCAAAACAACCAAGTAATCTCCAAACAACCCATTGGGCCAAATATGGACTAATAAATCAACCTGGGATAGATACAGAAAAAGTGCATTGACAGCAACATAGATCTCCTCAATACCTTTCCAACGCCTCAAACGAGGCAAAAATCAGAGATCGTGGCAAAAAGTTATGAGCTCGGAAGTCCAAAATAAACATCTGACTTCAAATAGCAATAAATGTAGATAAATAGTAAAATACTAAAAACTAAACAATACTACTAGAAAGAACTCGGAACCAGCTTTCCAGTGATATCTCATTTTCCCGATTTTGATATCATATGCCCAAGTTATGACCAAAAGAAGAAAACTGCTTCTTTAGGAACAAATTAGGGCTAGGAGGGGCAAAGAGAGTCGTGCAACCGGGTGACGTCATGCTGACGTTAGCACTTCACTGCAAAAAATTTGACGAGCATCTAGTCATTGGCGCAAAAAAATGTCCCCCTCCTGCCAGAAAAAAATTTCGATGAACGGAATATGCTCTTTCATGGTGGAATATTCAGATGCCTCCCAGAATATTCCAAAAGCAGTTGTTGGAATCCCCAGAGAATATTCTTTGGGCAGCGGATTTGAGTGTGGGCCCTTGGTCTTCAATACGACCATCGGCGTAGTAGGGAAGCCCTCAGGGGCTAGCAGAGGGCCCCCGGTCCTCCATGTGACCGGGACGGATGCAGGAGGAGCCCTCAGGGGCTGCACAGGGTTGGTGGCTGGCCGATAGAGGAGGCTGGCGGTGGTAGTGTTTTGGTGGCCGCCCATTGGCCGCCAGGCTGTGCAAACCATTTACAATGGCAGCGCCAACGTGAAAACTGAGAAGGCCTATTTTTTATTTTTTTTCATTTTTTGTGCCTCGAGAAGCGAGTTGGGGAGGCTGTACGGCCTCCCTGGCAAATTTTTTTTTGCCTCAGAAACAACTTTCTCTGAAATTGACGAAATGAAAGACGATCTTAGGGTTTTTGGCTGTTGCAAATGCAATGGTGACCTCCGTTTCTACTAAAACTACTCCGAAAATTTGGCTACCCCCAGATCTTGCAAAAAAGATGCCTATGGAAACCCTTGCATTAGAAACTCACTGAAAGGCCATATCTTCAGATCACGAATAGGCAGCTGCAGGTCTGGAGCTCTGATACCATGTTAGAAACCAAGATCACCTACATGCAATCAATTACCTGTCACATGCAAAAGACATGCAGAACCAAAGAAGATGTTCTGTAAACCTCAAAGTAAAAATGTATTATTGAGAATCAATTATTACAAAGACATCAATCCTTATGAAGGAGATCAAGAAACCCTAAAGGGAAACCCTAAATGAAACCATAGTGTGCACACTTAATAATTAATCAATTATTAATGTGCCTAAGTTTAGCTTAAGCAACTAAAGGAATAAGTGACTTAATTAATTAACTAGTATGATATAATTAATTAAGCATAATAACTTATTACTCTAACACCTATCAATTGGATGGAAAGAGAAGAATGTAACATTGACAACATATCAACAAATGTTGTGGAAAGAAGTTTGAGGTGGATCAATGAATCTTTAGAGGATAGATAGAGCAAGGCTAGTGCCAACAAGAAAGAGGCACAAGGGAAAAAAACCTCCTCTCCTCCACCAAAGAAATATAGAAGGCTCGAGAAATAGAACACACAAGCAGAAGGAGAGCCAACAATAGAAAAATTTACAGAGGCATTCCAAAATGCCACAGTCACTTTTCAAGCTACTTCTACAAGGGTAGTATCAAGGTTGGGTGTCCAACCCATTACCACAGTGTACCTAGAAAATAGAGACCACTCAAGAAATCCATTTTTTTGTTCCTCTTCAAGCTAAGGAAATAGTGACTAGGGAAGGTCCCTCTATTGCCCCTTCAACAATAGAGACAAAAAACGAAGAAGGGGAAAAGACTCATGTAATAGAAGTCATAGATTCTTTCCTCCCTTCAAATTTAGAAGAGACTCCTCCATGGGAGGAAGAGAAGGAATTAAATGAAGAAGAATATGAGAAAGACACAAAATTAGGTGAAGGAAGTCTTTGGAGAGAAGAAGCTAAGCATGTGTTGACAGAAGATGAGCAGTGATAAATTATAGAAAGTGTTGACAAGTAGGATACCAAGGATAAGGCTGAAAAAGAAGAATCTTGAAGAAAAGAAATGAAGCTAAAGAAGATGGAAGAAGAAAAGGCTTAAAGTGAAAGAGTCGAGTGAGAGAAGGTTGAGAAAGAAAAACTTGAGTAGGAAAAGTGGAAAAAGAAAAGCTTTAACGAGAAAAGTCTCAACAATTGCAAACAGAGTTAAATAAAGGAGAAGAAGAGTGTGAGGCCCACCTCTATGCTACGTCCAGTAAGTGAACTATTTTAAGTTTTAATTATTGATTATGCCCGATGATACCATTGATGATAGAAGATTTAGAGATTTGTGTTCATGTGATGATTTGATTATGACTAGGCTACATCTAATACTTGGATTATTTTGAGTTTGGTTATTGTCTATCCTAGTGATACCATTGATGACATGATATTTGAACATTTAAGTTAATATGATTATTCAATTTTGATTATGCAACATGCTAGCTAACTATGATGATTGATCTAATTTTATGTTGGTTATTAAGTTTGTTTAATTTGAATCTGAAAACTTAATGATGAATGAATGAAACCAATCATGTTGCAATTAGATGATTATGAAAATTAAGTTTAATGAAAATGAGATAAGATAGGTGGCTAATGATTTTTCAATTATGTTATAGGATCTTTATGCTATACAAATTATGAAACTTGTGTGAATGCAATTGTGATTCAAATGGTTTGATTATTATATGAATATGATTTACTTGGATGGATTAACGTGTGTATTGAGTGTGCAGGTACATTTTCCATGGCCAATGGAAATTGGAGGCAACTCTTGGGAACCCTATGTGAATTAACCAGTGAAACCGAGCTAAAGTCCATATGAAGGGACTATAGTTCCATCATGTAATTATTGATTGTATTTGTGAATGTTTTTAATTTGGTTTTTATTGCCACATCAGTCCATCCAGGAGGTGAGTTGTCTATCCAAGTGGACAAAGTCGGATTTGAACTTTTGGGCACTTTTTGGGGATTGAAAAGTGATATTTTTTAAGTATTTTTATGGGTTTAAGGTCCCTAGGGTAAGTACCTACGGGTTAGGTACCTTTTTAGCTCAAAATCATGGGTCAGTCTCAAGATAGGGCACTCTTTTTGAGGCCTTAAAGAGGTTTGACGAAAATAAGGTTTGGGAAGTGGGATGGGGACTAGTCCCTTTCCAATCCCACTTCTCCATGTTATCTTGGAAGTCTCCCAAGTCCTCAGACATGTCTGAGAACACATGGGTGAGTGTGCCTAGGAGGGTGAATGGAAGGTTGACAAATGTCAGCTCCCTATTCAAAGGAATTAAAACTTGATTTTCTATAAAGAAAACTCAAAAACAAGGGTTAGGGGATTCTTTTGCATTCTTGATTTTGGTTGAATTTTGGGGGGAGTGAGGAATTGGAAGAAAAAGATTGGAAGAAGAGGAGTTGTTTGGATCCTCAACCCATCTTTCCTTGAGCTTGATTTTAAGGTAGATTCACCACTTTTGTTTTCTACTTCTTCATGTTTGTATTTAAAAGATTATATGTGTAGGTGAAAAGATGTGCTTGAAACTTTATCTATTTTGTTTGATTGTATGTTTATTTCAAATTTCTCTTGGAGCATATCTTCTTGTGTTTTTGATGTATTATGTGTTATGGGAAAAAGGGTTGTGTAGGGATAGGCTCACCCAAGTTGGGAAGAGCATCCCTTGTTGGGGATGGTATGGAGTAGGAACCTCCATGGGGAAGTTTAATTCCTCCTTAAGAGGAGAGGCTCAAAAAGGGTATGAGTACCCATATGTAATTGTGAAATGGTAGAAATGGTTATGGTGGTATGGGTTTCAAAGAAAGAGAAGATATTAAAGAAGGGTTGCATCTAAAATGATGGGAGTATGATAGTTACTTGTTCATATTACTATTATTATAAATCCCCATATGGAGTGTGTAGTCCACCCTACATCCCCCCCATTGGATTCTTGACAGAATCCTAAAGTTATGTGAAAACCCCTTTGGTGGGTGTGAAAGTAATCTTATGTGTATCATGTGTCTGTAAATATTGTTTTGTTTGGGTTTGTTTGTACCTGGTTCCCTCGATTGCCTCCTAGCTCGGGGGTGGTTGGTTTTCCAACCAAAGGTTGGGAGGTGAGCACCACCTTGGCTATGGAAGATATGTTTGTGCTTTGTGTAGGTTGGAAGTGAAATGTGAACCTTACAAGATTTGGAAAGCTTACCTTTTTGTTATATCATTACGCCTATGAACTGAAGATAACCTCACTAAAATGTAACTACCTTTGTTGGTAGGGGTGGGGGAAAAGTGTATATGTGTGAAAATAGTGTATACTTTGTAACTCTTATATCATTATTTAAGAAAATATGTATTTCATTTTCAAAGAACAAATGTTTGACTGAAGATGAAGTTCCTACATTTTATTCAGTTGCTTAAAGGAGTATGATACATTCTATTGGGAAACATAAATATGCGTTTGTGGATTTCTTGTTGTTGGTTGTAAATGTCACCTTAAATTTATGAATATGAAAAAGAAATACTTAAAAAATCAGTTTTACTATTTTATTTTTCTTTAAAATAATGTTGTACCCTACTTAAGTTTTAAATGATTATTGTTGTATTTATACTTAAAAAGAAGGCATGCACAACATTTCATACTAAAAAGGTAATAGCTTGTAATGGATAAAATATATATATATATATATATATATATATATATATATATATATATATATATAATGCTATGAAAATTGTTCCTGTGTATTTAGTTGGTAAATGAATTTAAATCAATATCACCTTTAGGCAGTAGGGAATCTATTGGAATGCAATGTAACAGTCCCTTAAAAGTGTAACACGTAAATGTTAAAGGACAATAAGTTATGTCATTGCTTAAATAGGATAAAGAAATGCATTATAGTTTGGAAAACAAATATGATATTTGAATTTTAAAGAATAGATATAATAATCTGCTTCAAAGCACTATTAAGATACATTATTTTAGGAAACAAAATAAATAAATAAATAAAAATGTAGCATCTCTTAATACCAGTCCACAGTTTAACTACTCAGAATACAAAGCGGGACTATATGTGCCTTTTGCACAGTTTCTTTGTTCAATTAGTGATTAGTTCCAAAGGAATAATGTGTAGTATTCATTTTATTTCTTGTGCACTCTGTAATGGTGTAAAATAAGGGAGAAAAGACATTCTACCTAGATGAAAAAAAAAAAAAAAAGATGACCAAACCTGTTCATAAGTTCAAAAGCAATTGATCTTTATTTCCACTTTCTGCAAATACCGAATGACACTACCATCCATGTCGATGTTTTACTAAGGGAGCAACAAGTGGATGCTTTTAGGTACCCAAACGTTCCTCTGCTTTGAAAAAATGGTAGCAAGCCCAAAGAAAAATACTGAATAATGAAATAATAAGGGTACTATAATAGAGGAAGAATAAGACTCCTTTAACACTTCCAGGTACACGACTTGGGGTTTCACACATAATGTTGCACACTGTGTGTAGACCACACATCCACTGCTAAAATGTCAGACTATGCTGGAGACATATCTCTTTCCTTCTGAGTTTTAAAAAAAAAACATTATTGCATTCTCTAGCAGTCCTTACCCTATCACGACCCTCATAGATGAGCATTGGAATTTATAGGATCAAAAACAAAAAGGAAAGAATAAAATAGAGTGGGGCCATTTAGTTTAAATGTGCCACCCTCTTCAATACGAAATCTGAGTATTGTGTAGGGAATGAGGCGTAAAAGAAACAAAAAAATTAAGGTAGAATAAAGTTTAACCAAAAAAAAAAAAAAAGAGAAAATCTCATCAATATCTTACGATGCCTCAGACCGCCTCTTTCATGCTTGGTCAGAAGGTTGAGAAGGGTATATATATATTTTTTTCCTTCTAATCCTCCTTCCCATCGACAATGCCTCATGGATAAAAGCGGTGAGGTTTCAAAGGGAAAAATAATCTCCACTCAGATGCAAAATCTGCTCCTCATGCCATCGCCATTTCCTTATATCTATTAGAGTGAAGTCTGTAGCAGGAAAGAAATAATAAATAAATAAATCAAATGGAGATAGCAGTAAGTCATACACCCCATTTTCTTGAGGCTAACACAACTTACTATTCCTCCATACAATGCGTTTGCATAGCATGATGTGGTATGTATAAATTATTTTTGACTGTTTCCACTCGCAACCATTTAACTACTATAATCAGTTCGACTCCTTTACCCATAGGTTAGCAGCAACCTCTTTAACCTCTAGTGAAGAAGAAAGATTCTCAATATTGTCTTGTCGATAGGGGTTGTAGAGTTTTTGTTCCAATAAAATTAAGAGTGTTGTACTAGAAGCTTCCCTTGTCATAAACGGTTCATACTTCAATACACTATCATTCCAAATCGATGAGTCAGTAAATCATGGAGTGACAGGGCCGATAGATGCAGGTTATTAATTTTATCTACCTCGATTAGTGTTGAGATGGAAAGGAGGGCAGCATGGATTAGATCCCCTCAAGTCAGGAAAAAAAAAAATTCTTGCTTTGTCCATTTTACATCAACGATGGGACCAAGTATTGATAGCTTACGTATGAGCATCATTTTTCAGTTCATTCATTCGTAGGTTAGGTTGTCGTAAAAGGAAAAACCTCGATCCCAACCTTATGCAAGGTACTTGTTCCAGAATTTTAATTTTGATCGGTCACTATCCTCTCGCTCAGCTCATATTCCCTTATTGAGACCTCCCTATTAGTCCTGATGCATGATGTGTTCGAAATCATACCAAGAAGTACTGAATTACGGATGCACCGATTAGACTGGTCATTCTTGCTAACAATAAATACTCAGGGGAGGATTATGTCTCGACCCTCTAGGCACCTATAGGAGTAGCAGTGTGGGTGTACTCAATAAATTATATGTGATCAACTTTTACTGTCGATCATGAGTTCAATGTCCAATAACATTCATGGCACGAATGAAGCTATTATAGAGGCACAATAGTAACCCAATGCCAAAGGCTATGTAGGTGATAATTTGCACCGGGCATGGATGCATGGGCATGGATGTGGCTGCCTCGTTTCTTTCGCCCACCGTATTTTACGTGCAACCTCTATCCTTCCTCACTCGTTATTAAATTCTGCACATTCTGCCATCTGTCGTATTTAATGGTAACTGCACCCATTTTTATTCCCTTTACTCTCTTGTTTCCTGCCTTACGTTTTTTTTTTATCCTCTTTAAATTTCATTTTTAACATTATTGTTTTTATATTAAATTTGATTCATTAATAATTGAAAATTTAGTTAATGTTAATTTTTTTTTATAATAGTTGTTTTATTTAAATAATTATTTTTTAATAATGTTTAAATTTTATTTTGTATATAAAAAATAAAGAAAATTAATATAGAATGTATAAATATTTTAAGCATTTTATTTATTATATATAATACATAAATTTTAACCTTTTAAATTTTATTTATTTTAAAGAATATTTTTATTTATTTAAAAGTTTTTTTTTGTTATTTTATATTTCTTTAAAGAACTATTATTTATTTATTTTATTTTATTTACTTGTTTTAGTTTTAATTCTTAGATAAATGTTAAAACTAAGATAAAATATAAATTATTTTTTAATATTTTATATAATGTAAAATAAATCTTTAAAATGTTATTATTATTATATTTATTATATATTATAGTTTAGATTAAAATTATTAAATACAAATATAAAATTACTATAATTAATAAATAAATTATATTAAATATTAATTTATATATATAGTATATTAATAGTTAGTATACTTATTATTTAATATAATATATATAATAATTAGTTATACTAGTTATTATATTTATTAAAATATAGTTTTAAAATTCGATATACTTAATTTAAATAATACTATGAATTTAATGATAAATAAATATACTTATAATTAAATATACTTACAAATGTTGATTCTAACCCTAACACAAATGTTGGTTAAGGTTAAAGGTTTCATTTCGGGTTAGGAATAGGGTTCACTTAGGATTAGGGTTAGGTTTTAATTAAGGTTCAATTAGTGTTAGGTTTTGATTAGGGTTACATATAATAAAATTGATAAAGGACAGGGTTATGTATGGAGTTTATTTTTCATGTTATAAAAATTATATAATGGGAACTTAATTAGGACTATGATTCTATTAGCATTAAATTAGCATTAGGGTTAGGGTTAAGATTAAGATTTAGTTATAGTGAGGGTTCAATTAGGATTAGCTATAGGATTAAATTAACATTATTGTTAGGGTTAGGGTTTTAATAAGGTTAGGGTTAAATTAGGGCCAGGGTACAAATACGATTAGGGTTAGGGTTAAATTTCAATTAGTGTTAAGTTTAGGGTCCAATTATAGTAAGATGTAGGGTTCAATTAAGGTTATTATTAGGGTTAGGGTTAGGGATAGATTATTATTAGGGTTAGGATTAAATAAATAAAAATATTCTTTAAATAAAATAAAATAATTTAAAAGGTTAAAATTTATGTATTATATATAATAAATAAAATGCTTAAAATATTTGTACATTCTATATTAATTTTTCTTTATTTTTTATATACAAAATGAAATTTAAACATTATTAAAAAATAATTATTTAAATAAAACAACTATTATAAAAAAAATTAACATTAACTAAATCTTCAATTATTAATGAATCAAATTTAATATAAAAACAATAATGTTAAAAATGAAATTTAAAGAGGATAAAAAAAAAACATAAGGCAGGAAACAAGAGAGTAAAGGGAATAAAAATGGGCGCAGTTACCATTAAATACAGATGGAAGAATGTGCAGAATTTACGAAGGACAGAGGTTGCACGTAAAATACGGTGGGTGAAAGAAACGAGGAAGGACAGAGGTTGCACGTAAAATACGGTGGGCGAAAGAAACGAGGCAACCGCATCCATGCCCATGCATCCATGCCTAGTGCAAATTGTCACCTGCATAGCCTTTGCCGCCATTATGTCCGCTATTCAATACAGTCAAAGTTCACTAATACAATCAGTATCTTGTGTTAAATAAGGCAGGGGTGAGAAAATTGTGAATCAAGAAATAATGTTGAATATCGTTTGGGAAAAATAGAATTTGCACTCGTATGGTTGGGTAACTTAACAATTCGGGCAAGTGCTATCTCGCATAATGTTACCTCCTTTTCTTAGAGCGTGGAAGGAACTTCATACGTGATTTCCCCATTAGCACATATTTATATATATCTTGAAATGTAGGTAAGCATCATTTAAGAGTGTTCTTCCCTGTTTTCATGCCGTGAGAATTCACTCTTAAATTTAAAACAAAATCCATTGTGGATATACCTTACATATAAATCTCCTTCCTTAAAAGAGGGGAATATGTTCCATATTCTTTAAAGAGAGTCCATTAAATTAAATAAGATTTTAAATAAAGGTGAAAATTAGTATTTAATAGGGTTTCTTTAAGAGAGAGTTAAACCTCTCTTTATACGTTTCTTCTTTCTTTCTTTTTTAAGGGAAATAAATAACATGTAAATGTTAAGAAATTTAAAATGAATTAAATATTCATATGAATTATTCTTTAATTTATATCTTTTAAATTCAAAAATAAATATATATGTAGTGTATAATAATTTATTTGTTTTCTATAATTAAATTAATAATAGTTAAATATTGAGGATAATCATAAAATAAAGTACAATGAGAGATTAATAATCATCATGGAGATTATAAATATTTAAGTATTCACATATAAAAATTTTGTGGTGAAATTGTTCTATGTGTTCCAACAATAGCATCTAGATGACCAAAAAAAAGGGGGGTAGGACCATCAAGTTAATAGTGTCTTGTCAATTGGTCCTTAGGGTTAATAGTAAATCAAGATGGTGATATTTATACGTTTTCCTCACGTGAGAATCCATGCCGAGGTAGTCTCTCAAGGATATTAACCTTCATGCGAGAGTGAGTATCAACTTTTGAGCTGGTAGCTAAGAGTCTAGTAGACCTTATGTTGGAGACAAATGGGAATTTTTTTTCATTTCCTTACCCTACTCCCAAGCGTTATGACAAAGATGATGATGTTGCACAAGAAATGTTACCTAAATGTGCAATTCATGAACTATGTACTTGTATGTGTATTAAGGTTAACATTTTGTAATAATGTTAAAAAGAAAAAAAATTAGCGTTTTTGCCCTAGTTTAAATATGGGCATTACAAAGAGTCTCCTCATTAGGAACAAAAAATAGCAACAACCACTAGAGTTCTTACATGGCTGAAATTGAACTTGGAAAATAGGCAACAAATGGTGGCTCAACCTCTAAGTTGGGATGAAATGTGGGAGGAGATCAAGGTAATAAAAACAAAGAAGAAGTCAAGGGTCACACAATCCACTAGATTGACTAATGATGAGGATTTCATTGTGGATATTGCCACCCCAATGGTTGATAAAAATGACTAAGAGAACTTGCAAGCTTCAAATTTTACCAATTGAGCACAGTCAATCTGGGAAAGCAAACTTGGAACCAATAAATGACACTCCTTGACATTGCAATGAGTTTAGAAAAGTCTAAAATGGTGGAGGAAATGTAGGCCAAAGATGAGCTAAAATCTCAAAGGGTAAAAGCACAAAACTGTGTCACACTTTCAGCCAAATAAATAGTTCCGAGCAAAATATTTTTGGCCCAAAAAGTTCAGACGAATAGGTTTTGACCAAAACCATGTGGCACATACGTGGCACACAAGGTTTTGTGATGCAATCAGGGGAGGCCTACAACACACTCAAACAAAAAATCAACCAACAATCACAATTTCCAAGTCACAAACTCATCAAATCTCACTATTTCCTCAATTCCACTCTTTTCCCTTGTAGCATAGGGAAACCACTTAATTGGGTATAAGTCCACAATCACTTTCTTTCAGACCACAACTTGACTCGCTTTAGGGACCCATTTTGACACTCATCAACATATCCACAAATCACATATGGCTACTTTGCAACAATTTTCTCTAAACATAGATTTTACGCCTTTTAGGGCTCAAATTAGCCTTCTTTTACAAAGAGACTTATCTCTAAACTTTTGGAAACTCTCTGAAACCTAAAATCCAAACCATTTTGACACTTGGAATCTCAATTTGACACATCAAAACCTCCAAATTCCACTAAGACAACACCAATTTCAGACCTAGGGCTTTATGCCCAACACCTTTCTTAACCTCCCTACACAAACTCACCATCAAATTCCCCACACCCACTTAATTCCACCCATTCCACCAAAACATAGAAGTCACAAGAGGTGGAATTGGTGTAAACTCATTTTAAATCAACAAAACCTTGTTATTACAAAAACAGATTTGCCTACAAAAATTTCCCAATAAAATCCCATAAACACAATGAAAAACTCTCAAATTGGGTTCAAAATAATGCTAACTTAGTCCTTTACTTTTTTCTATCAACCATGAAGCCAATATCACCTATACAGGTCTGTACCATGATATGAAATTAGAGAAAAACACAATAAAACTGCAAAAATAGGGTTATATCAATAGTTTCTTTATCTAAAACTTCAAAAATCCAACATTCTTCGATGCTTTCCTCCTTTTTATGCTTTTTACCTCACATTCCAACTATCCTAGCTTCTACCAACTACCTTTTGAAGGCTTATGACCGTTGGTATTCCAACTCTGCCTTTTTACAACTTTTAAATTTTGTACTTTTTGCATAAAAGAAATTTTCAACATGTTGGTGCTCCAAATTGAACCAACCCAATGAATCCAATAGACTAGCCACTTTATAATGATCAAATTCAATGGGGAATTTGTCCAACTGACAAGATTCAGTCAAAGAATGAGATCTACACTTTTGGCTCTGCAGTACCAAGTTGGGTCAACCTACACAATGCCTAAAGACTTTAATGCAACTATACACAAACATTGTTTTTTATAGTAGAGAATTCCCAATGAAAATACACCAAGGAAAGTATTGACAACCTCAAATTTTGCTACATTCTTAGCAACTCAACACTCACTCAGCAATTGGGAAGCAATACAACACCAAACCACAACCAACAACAGGATTTAAAAATGATTTTGAATTTATAATTTTTTTTTGAGATGCACTAAGCTACAAGATAAATCAATGCCTAATTCTGGGCCATGGAGTCAAACACATAAGATGAATTCATTAGCAAATGACATTCAACCAATGGATTTACATTTTTAATGCCTTGCATCAACTGTTAGTTTCTTACACCAACAATCCTCTTCTGTTATCAATCAAATTCTCCTTACCAAATCCAACCTGCACACTTGAAATCATTGTTATCTACTCAAAGTATTTAACTATTTCATTGAAAGAGACCCATAAACAAATAACACAATCTCATGAAATTTGAGATGACAAACACAAAAAACTTGGTATTATTGAATTCATATGATTTAACTATACAAGTATGGAGACAATCTGAAGATAATCATGAATGTGCAAACACTTTCATGATTTATTTGCATAAACTAGCTGATATTTGCTCATGAAATCTGAATTTATAGCTTATAGACACAAAATGACTCAAAACATCAAAATTTCTCTATCTACCTAGCCCCATACAAAACCTCAAAATCCTCACAAATGAGAGAAGAATGAGAGGATATAGAAAATAGAAAACTCCAGAAGAAGCCCTAATGCTGATCAAGAAATACCATTTGGAAACTCCATTCACCGTTGATCAACAAATTTGCAAAGCCTCTCTCCTCTCTCTGTAGCAACAAACTTTTCCCCCAATTCTGCTTTTGCAACTTGTTGTTCAGTAACTGAAAATTAGCCCATGTGATGGAATTCTCACCATTCTACCTGCTGTGTGAAAAACTCTCCTTTTCCCGTGAAAATTATGTTTCTATTCTTTACTTGCTGCAAAATAAAATGACACTTTCCAGCCACTAAAATATTCCACATAGTGAATATTTATTCATTCCATAAAACATTCCCATGTGCATGCATCATTTTAAAGTACCTGCCCTTTAATCACTGAGCCCCAACATTCACCTGGACCATTCATTTTCACGTGTCATTTTACACAACAAAGGCACTTAAATATTTCACATTGAGCCTTCATCTATGTAATGGGGCAAATAAAAATATTTTACCTATGACCATTAAAATTTAAATGTGGGTCTCCCTTTAAATATTCCACATTATTCAATATTCACCTTAGCTTTTAAAATAAACTATTAAATATTGCACCTGGGCATTGTTTAATTCATGGGCCCACCTTTTATGCTTTCACGTTTTAAAATGTTTTGCCCACACACTAAAGTTTTATTTAAAATGATTTTTTTTTAAATAAATGCCACGGGGAAAAATATTTTAAAATCTCTTACCAATGCATTTAATTCCTATCAGGCCCACCAACTACAAAGCCTTTTCCATCTCACAACTCATTTAATCTCTTTAAATGCCCTCTTTTGAAAATTTCATGAGCCATTTAAAGAATTACCCCACTCTTGAAATATTCACCTTTTAAACGAGAGGAGTTTAAATATTAAAAGGGAAAATGAAAACATTAACCATGCCTTTAACTCTTCCATGGGACCCACATGCCATGTATCAGTATTTCACTGATCACACGAGTTTAAAGGGTGAGCATTTTATATGGGTGATCCAGCAGACAACGACTGTGATCTGGCTGGGTTTCCATCTCCATCGTTGATTTCATTATGCTTCTATTTTACCCTAATTTCCTTTGTTGTTCGCTCTACAACCCTAACTTGCCTCACACATCTCCATATCTCTGTAACTCCTCCATTGCATCTTATCACTTAGTTTTTATTAACCTTTTCAAAAAATGCATTTTGTTGTGTGTTGGCATAGCATTTCCCATGAGATCACATTTATTAAGGAGATCTATCAAGCAGATTTACGCATGCCCTCTGTTCAGATTCAAGTCTTTGAAGACTTTGTGCTACTTATGCATTCCTACAACATGGCATCTCCCATTTTGGCTGATGGTGCCCCTCTTTCCAGCATATTAGTGTTGAAACATGTCAAACAGGGTGTCCACATTTGGTCTATCAAGCAACCTCAGGGAAATGTTCATCATCTGGAGATCCTCGATGCTTTTCAAGTTTATACGCTTTAGATTTTCTTCTATTGCGTAGAGGCTACAAATGGAATTCCTATGTAGCTAGCATATTGGTGACATAATAGAATTTTCTCAAACAATTTCATACAAATTTTTTTAGCAAGCGATGGCTCCCCATGGATGTTGGTACCACCTCCTCTTGGTTTATGCCACACCCATCTCTCCTAGTGAGTATGTGGGCCAAACACATCTGCTTGAAAGTTTTTGAAGCATTTCCAACAATTTCATTTTGTATGGAGATTGCACGCCTATTCCCACTACATCTACTTAAAAGTCTTTAAAATATTTTCAATAAATCCTTTTCATGCGTTTTCTCCTTATTGTGCGTTACATTTGCATAGAAGTTACTAAAGCTTTTTTCAACAAAATCTTTGTTTGTATATGTTGCGTTGTTGGTGCATTCCATAACACCAGTCCAGAGGTCGTACTCCTTCATCCGGTTCACACGCCTTGCCTATGCTACCATTAGCATTTACTAAAAGTTCCTAAATCCTTTTCAACATATGGATTTTGTATGAATTAGAGAGTGGTTCGAGCACTTTAGGATATTCTTATTCACCTAAATGCTCATCAATAAGTAGTATCCTTTCTTCATTGCTTGAGGAATTCTTAACATAATCCATCCATATTCTATGCTTTGAGGGCTATCCATGCCCTGCTCCAACATTATCTTTTCTTGATCTAGTCATTTCCCTACATTGGTTGATAAGCAATCACTTTGTATTCATTGGAAATAAAGAAAATTCCATTGTGTCCTCAAAAGTAAACACATGAAGAATTGATCCCAAGTCATGGAAATCATGAGATCAATTATCTGTCACTCTAGGAATACATGATTCATATTTGATAGTGAGAACAATGATAAATGGGAAAACCAACATCAGTGCCCGCTTGCCAAATACTCCTTGTTAAAATTAATACAACTTCATGGGAAATATATCATTCATTTGAAAAATGCAGCCTTATGGCAGAGTCCCTATGATATGAGTATGATACTGCATTCTATCCTTTTGAGAAGGCTTTCCTTAAGATTTTGTCCTGCATGATGCATTGCAAGCTGGAAGTTATTTGAAACAACCATTGATGGATTCAGATATCCCAGTTGACCAAACTCAACATTTACAACCCTGAAACAATGCAAAGCATGTCGGGCCCCATGTGGGCCTGGCTAAAATAAAATTTGTTTGCAAAAAAAATTCATGCTCAAATTGCTCTGATACTACTTCAGAGTGTTTCTAGAGTGACAACACAAAATGGGTTTTCATTAACATCTGCTTTCTGGCACATTTGAAAAATGGGAAAAACTAGCCAAGTGGGCTCTGGAATCAGCTTTGAAAACTGGGTGAATGACCTCCTAGAGACATAAAAACTTGTAGGAATGGAGACATTGGTCTAGAGAATGCAATGCAAAAGATTATTTGATGAAAGGAGTCAGAAATATATTAACCAACAAAGTTTCCTACTCAAACTTTATGCAATTGTGCTTGTTCAGAAACCGATTAAAACTGACCAAATCACCTCATTGCAAAAATATCAAATCAAGTCTTGGTGAGCTGCTAATGGGCACAGTAGATCACTTTGGTATAGAGAGAATGTGTGAAAATTGGATTATCTTCAATCATCTCTCATCAAAAGTTATTGAACCTGGTTGAAATTGACCTCTCTAAAAGGCTGTTAGAAATGTAGATGCAAAATAGGAGAAATTGCATTTGGTTTTGATTTGCTAAAAATAGAAAATCAACTCATGAGGCTCTGAAACCTTACATGTGGGCTCATTTTGTATGGATAATGCAGAGCAACAATCATTTTGACATGACAATCAACTAGTTCCAAAATGCAAGGTCAAATGGGAGGCTACTTTGCAAAACTAAAAGTTTGCAAACAACAGAAAAGTGCCAAAACCCTCGAGCTTCACTTTTTGAAACCCTAACAAAACTTATTGTGGGAAGCTGAAAACTGATATGCATACTCACATAGGACACATGAGTGATTCTAGAAAGGGATTTTGCACCAAGATCAACAGGCTCTAAAATATGACCCTCCAAAGTAGGTCACTTAGGCATATTCATCAGGTGCACTTCTAAAAGTGCAGAGGCAAAATTTTGGAAATGGGC
Organism: Sequoia sempervirens; assembly: GCA_007258455.2. Taxonomy (NCBI): domain Eukaryota; kingdom Viridiplantae; phylum Streptophyta; class Pinopsida; order Cupressales; family Cupressaceae; genus Sequoia; species Sequoia sempervirens. The sequence continues at coordinate 444,760,538 of VDFB02270651.1, forward strand.
ACTTCAAATTTGCAAAATTTGAGAGTACCAATAGTGGTTCCAACTGGGAATGTATGCCCCCTATGGGCATAGCAAGATTCCAGATCTCTGGGGAGTAGACCAAGTTCGGAGTCCATCAGGTGCCTCAAACTACTCCTTTATTCAACTTTCTTTTTCAACTTCATCTGGTGACCCCAGGCCACCAAATGAAAAAGGGGAGTCAAAATTTACCTCTGTCAAACACAATTATGTAAAAAGAGTTGATCTCCCTCAACTCATGGTTGCCTCTATCAAACCATATCAATCTGAATGAATGCATCATTTCAAACACAAGCATCAAGCTACCTTCTTCATGCAAGTAGAAACCTGCTCTCTATTCATCTGTGTCACCAAGTGGCAACCAAATCAAATAGGCCACATCACTCTCACTCTCTTCATTTTCTGATTTTGTATCAAGTGGCAACATTTGAAAATGGTGATCAAGACCATATGAAAACATAGTCTGATCATATTCATCTACCTGATCAAACATGTTGGCACCTCCTAATAGGAAATCATCTTCAATATTATCAACATGTTGATAACCACAATGCATCTAAAATTCAGACATACTTTCAATGTGTTGATTACCATGTGGCAACAACTTATCAAATTCATCATATAAGTCACTCTCAGGCTGACAACTTGGTTCAATGTTCTACACATTGCCACATTTTGTGAACTTCTTCCAACTAACAAAAGTAGCAATCACATTCTGCTAGATGGCTAGTACTATTAAGCTCAATTTGATCATTAGTTTGCATGTCATAAGTAAAACTATCACAATAACTTACCAGGGGATCTGGCTCATCATGCAAACCATCTTAGAGTGTATTCAAAGAGATACACTCATGCATTGGCACACTCTGCAATTGTTCTTCATCTTGCTAGTAGTGAGAATCATTAGATATTTATGACTCATCATCATCTATAGTCACTTGATCATCCTTTGAATATAACATATCGTCATCTTCATTATCACAAGCTTACTCAACAACAAGCAATTCTAGTTCAGAATCATAATTTAATTTCTCATTGAAATCAACATTCATATTCACATTCAAAGACTCATGACTAGGCTCATTCAGGCCAGCAAACAAAGACTTGTTTAAATCTGCATTGAAATCTTCAAGACTTGGCTCATCGGATGTGCAAACCATGTGGTTATTTGTTGTTTCAAACTCATCAAAACAGACTTTTGGTTTGCATCATCATGTACACTGTCATACTCATCATACAATGCATCATTACCATCAAATGGATGCTTATCTTCATTCTCATAATCATCATCATAATCAACTAATTCATAATTGGAAGGAGAATCAAAGACACATGCATCATACCTTGCACAATGAAGATCATCATCATTATCAAAGTCAATAGGGGTTGTACACAACAATTAAGAGTTGTTCTCATGTGCACTTTTCTGATATTCAGTGGTTAATAGGTCTGAAATTTGTTCACAACTCAATAGATCATTGTCCTGATCAATTATTTCAACCACCTCCTCATCTTGACCTTCATTAGAATTGAATGCATTTTCAAATTGCAAATCAGGATATCCCAAGGTGTCTTCATCTTCAAAGTCTGAAAACTCAATGGGCTGATCATAAACTGGATTTCCCAAATCATAAGAGGTTGAATTGCTGACAACCTTGTCAAAAGCATGGTTGCAACCACTCATAAGGAATAGATTGTCCACTTCTTCCTTGTTGCTCACTTTTGATTTGTCATAACAACCATCCACATCATTTTTCATTTTAATATTGAGCTTGGTGCCTTCATTGAGCTTGTCATTTTCATCCTCTTGAGGGTAGACATAAACATCTTCTCTATCAAATTGAAAACCATCAATGGTTTCCTCATTGCAGTTGCTTGTAGTTGATCTTTAAAACTAAAATTCATCACATACTTCATCACTTGCAACTGATAAATTGATGTTCTCAAGAGAATTCTTCAAGTCAACATATTCTTTTGTCTCATCATGGTGAGTTTCATCAAAACTACACTCAACACATGTATGCTTGACTTGATCAATTGTACCATCACCTTGCTGAACACATTTCTCTTCTTCAAAGAGTAAGTCCAAATGATATCCTTCATCATGTTCTTGGCTTGGAAGACTTAGCTGCTGCTTTTTATTTGGGTACATTTCTTTTGTAAGTTGTTCAAAGACAACTTTCTCATCATCTGATGATGCATCCTTCTCATGTTCTACCTTCTCAAGCATGCACTTATCTGAAGAACTTTGATCAATTGCATTCACATAGCTATTGATTTCATGAGCATATGTGCTCACAATTGAAGAAAACAATATCTACACATATTCATTCCTCTGCTTCTTCAAACCATCTAAAAATGTATAAGCCATATGAATACTCAATATTTCAAAATCTTTTAACAATGCACTAGATCTTTCTTCATAAGCTTCAATATACATATGGATATAGTCTGATGTACTAGGTCTAAAATTCTTTGGGATTAGTGACAAGGAAGCAACAAATCTATGATTGAAATCAATGCTAGATTATTCATCTCATTTTCTAATCTACTTTAACCTCATGACAAGGTCAAAAGGGTTTCTTGCAAATTCTTTTCTATAAGCAACCACTAATCTATCCCAGCAAGGAAATGACTTCTCAGGAAAACTCAAATACCAATCCCGAGCTCTAGCTTCAAGGGATCTGACAAAGAATCTCATCCACATATCTTGATATCCAAATGAATATTTCTCCATGAAGCTGGAAACTTTTTTGACATGTGCATCTCCTTCACAAACATTGTATCCATGAAATCTAGGCATCTTCATGTAAACTTGAGTTGACATACCTTCAACCTTGTAATCAACCCATGACAAATCTAATTGAGCATACAATGGATCAAAGGAATTGACAAAAGGTGCACTAACTTGAGAAGTAGACATAGTTTGATGGTATCTTAACTGAACTTGTTGAAATAGTTGGTATCTTTCATCCATCTCTTTAAGCTTTCTTTCAAATATATCATTTCATTCAAGATTGAACCTAGGCTTACTAACTCTTGGGTTCTTGCACTTTTGGGTATTAGATGCTTGAAGATTATTATACTTTTGACACTTCTTGACAAGTCAAATCAAGGTGTTCACTAGTATGACTACTTTACCTTTATGATCCATGGATACATGCAAATTAAGGCTCACGAATTGTGCATAATGACAATCATGACCAAATGAAATATTATTATGACAATTATTGACATTCTAGTGACCCAGGTTTGAATCATATGACAATACAAATGGATGGAAATCCCAAGGATATAAAGATACATTCTAACCATCCATACAATCAAATATTTGAGCACTAGACAAAATTATTTCAATGGAACTACAATTACATTCAACAGATCCAACAAACGGAAGTGTCCAAACTTAAAATTACTATCATTTCCCTTTGGTAGTGCTAAATCACTAAATAGGGAACCAATTATTTTTAAGTTTAAATATGTGAAGAGTACCTAGAAACGTTGCAGCTGCTCCAAATTGTTCTAGAAATATTGTAGATATAGAACTTTGTTCACCTCTTCAATAGGTTCTTCTTGACAGAGTCGCCACCTCTCTTCTTAGAGGACTGAACTTCAAACAACATGAAGTTCTTTCACATGTAAATTCATTTCTAAGTTCCTTCCACCAGCAGAGCATCATAGATCATAAAATAATCAGGTTCACTGCAACAATTATTTCTCCAGGCTTGAAATACTTCAATATTTGAACTAAATTCAAAATGGCAAACAATAATGTGACTTTGTAACTAATCTGTTTGCACTTGGAGATTCAAATTTCTCCCTAGCAAAGTCGCCATTCTGTTGGTGCTCCAAATAGAACCAACCCAATGAATCCTATAGACTAGCCACTTTCTAATGATCAGATTCAATGGGTGATTTGGCCAACTGACAAGATTCAATTAGAGTCTAAGATCTTCTGCACTTGTGGCTCTGCAGGACCAAGGTGGGTCAACCTACACAATGCCTAAAGAATTTAATCCAACTATGCACAAACATTGCTTTTTATAATAGATAATTCCCAATGAAAATACAACAAGGAGAGTATTGACAACCTCAAATCTGGCTACATTCTCAATAACTCAACACTTACTCAACAATTGGGAAGCAGTACAACACCAAACCATAACCAACAACAAGATTTAAAAATGATTTTGAATTTATAAAATGTTTCTAAGATGAACTAAGCTGCAAGATAAATTAGTGCCTAATTTTGGGCCATGGAGTCAAACACATAAGATGAATTCATCAGCAAATAACATTCAACTAGTGGATTTACATTGTTAATTCCTTGCATCAACTGTTAGTGTCTTACACCAACAATCCTCTCCTATTATCAATCAAATTCTCCTTACCAAATCCAACCTGCACACTTGAAATCACTGTTATCTACTCAAAGTATTTAACCATTTCTTTGAATTAGACACATAAACAAATAACACAATCTCATGAAATTTGAGATGAAAAACTCAAAATACTTGGTATTATTGAATTCATATGATTTAATTGTATAGTTATGGAGACAATATGAAGATATTCATGATTGTGCAGACACTTTCATGATTTATTTGCATAAACTAGCTGACATTTTCTCATGAAATTTGAATTTACAGCTTATAGACACAAAATGACTCAGAACTTCAACATTTCTCTACCTACCCATCCCCATACAAAACCTCAAAGTCCTCACAAATGAGAGAAGAATGAGAGGATATAGAAAATAGAAAACTCCAGAAGAAGCCCTAAAGCTGATCAGGAAATTCCATCTGGAAATTCCATTCACCATTGATCAACAAATTTGCAAAGCCTCTCTCCTCTCTCTACAACAACAAACTTTTCCCCCAATTCTACCTTTGCAACCTGTTGTTCAGTAACTAAAAATTAGCCCATGTGATGGAATTCTCACCATTTTACCTGCTATGTGAAAAAATCTCCTTTTCCCGTGAAAATTATGTTTCTGTTCTTTACTTGCTGCAAAAGAAAATGGCACTTTCCAACAAATAAAATATTCCACATAGTGACTATTTATTTATTCTATAAAATATTCCCCTGTGTGTGCATCATTTTAAAATACCTACCCTTTAATCACTAAGCCCCAACATTCACTTGGGCCATTCATTTTCACATGCCATTTTACACAACAAAGGCACTTAAATATTTCACATTGAGCCTTCATCTATTTACTGGGGAAAATAAAAATATTTTACCCATGACCATTAAAATTTAAATGTGGGCCTCCCTTTAAATATTCCACATTATTCAATCTTCAACTTGGCTTTTAAAATGAACTATTAAATATTGCACTTGGGCATTGTTTAATTCATGGGCCCACCTTTTTTTTTTATATTGAGGAAGTTCAATTACAAATAATAGTGTAGTTATACAATTTCAAGAGAAGTATAATTATTCAATCTTCATCTTGGTTTTAAAATGAACTATTAAATATTGCACTTGGGCATTGTTCAATTCACAAGTGCACCTTTTATGCTTTCACGTTTTAAAATGTTTTTCCCACACACTAAAACTTTATTTAAAATGAAAACATTTTGAAATAATGCCACCAGGAAAAATCTTTTAAAATCCCTTACCAACACATTTAATTTATGTCGGGCCCACCAACTACAAAGCCTTTTCCATCTCGCAACATTTAATCTCTTTAAATGCCCTTTTTGAAAATTTCACGAGCCATTTAAAGAATTACCCCTCTTCAAATATTTTCCATTTAAACTAAAGGAGTTTAAATATTAAAAGGGGAAACAAAGACATTACCCACGCCTTTAACTCTTCCATGGGATCCGCATGCCACATGTCAACATTTCGCTAATCACACGAGTTTTAAAGGGTGAGTATTTTATATGGCCGATCGAGCAGGCAACGACTGTGATCTGGCTATGATTCCATCTCCACCGTTGATTTCATTTCGCTTCTGTTTTACCCTAATTTCCTTTGTTGTTCACTTGACAACCCTAACTTGCCTCACGCATCTCCATATCTCTATAACTCCTCCATTGCATCTTATCACTTAATTGTTATTAACCTTTTCAACAAATACATTTTGTTGTGTGTTGGCGTAGCATTTCCCATGAGATCACATTTATTAAGGAGATCTATTAAACAGATTTACACATGCCCTTTGTTCAGATTCAATCCTTTGAAGACTTTGTGCTACTTATGCATTCCCGCAACATGGCGTCTCCTATTCTGGCTAATGGCGCCCCTCTTTCTAGCATATTAATGTTGAAACATGTCAAATAGGGTATCCACATCCGGTCTATTGAGCAGCCTCAAGGAAATTTTCATCATCTAGAGATCCTTGATGCTTTTCAAGTTTATACGCTTTAGATTTGCTTCTATTGCACAAATGCTGCAAATGGAATTCCTCTATACCTGGCATATTGGTGACATAGTAGAATTTTCTCAAACAATTTCATACATTTTTTTTAGCAAGCGATGGCTCCCCATGGATGTTGGCACCACCTCGTCTTGGTTTATGCCACGCCCATCTCTCCTAGTGAGTGCATGGGCCAAACACAGTTGCTTGAAAGTTTCTGAAGCATTTCCAACAATTTCATTTTGTATGGAGATTGCATGCCTCTTCCCACTACATCTGCTTAAAAGTCTTTAAAATATTTTCAATAGATCATTTTCATGTGTTTTCTCCTTATTGTGCATTGCATTTTCTTAGAAGTTACTAAAGATTTTTTCAAAAAAATCATTGTTTGTATATGTTGTGTTGTTGGTGCATTCCATAACACTAGTCCACAGGTTGCGCCCCTTCATATAGTTCACACGCCTTGCCTATGCTACCATTAGCATTTACTAAAAGTTTCTAAAGCCTTTTCAACATATGCATTTTCTATGAATTAGAGAGTGCTTCGAGCACTTTAGGATATGCTTATTCACCTAAATACTCATCAATAAGTAGTATCCTTTCTTCATTGCTTGAGGAATTCTTAACAAAATCCATCCATATTCTATGCCTTGAGGGTTGTCCATGCCCTGTTCCAACGTTATCTCTCCATGATCTAGTCATTTCCCTACATTGGTTGATAAGCAATCACTTTGCATTCATTGGAAATAAAGAAAATTCCATTGTGTCCTCAAAACTAAACACATGAAGAATTGATACCAAGTCATGGAAATCATGAGATCAATTATCTCTCACATTGAGAATACATGATTCATCTTTGATTGTGAGAACAATGATAAATGGGAAAACCAACATCAGTACCTAACTGCCAAATACTCCTTGTTAAACTTAATACAACTTCATGGGAAATATATCATTCATTTGAAAAATTCAGCCTTATGGCAGAGTCCCTATGATATGAGTATGATACTGCATTCTATCCTTTTGAGAAGGCTTTCCTTAAGAGTTTGTCTTGTATGATGCATTGCAAGCTGGAAGTTATTTGAAATAGCCATTGATGGATTCAGATATCCCAGTTGACCAAACTCAACATTTACAACCCTGAAACAATGCAAAGCATGTCAGGCCCCATGTGGGCCCGACTAAATTTTTTTTCGTTTGTAAAAAAATTTCATGCTCAAATTTCTCTAATACTACTTAAGAGTGTTTCTGGAGTGAAAACAAAAAATGGGTTTTCATGAACATCTCCTTTCTGGCTCATTTGAAAAATGGGCAAAATTGGCCAAGTGAGCTCTGGAATCGGCTTTGAAAACTGGGCAAATGACCTCTTGGAAACATAAAAACTTGTAGGAATGCAACCATTGGTCTAGATAATGTAATGAAAAAGACGGTTTGATGAAAAGAGTCACGAGGTGAAAGATATTAACCAACAAAGTTGCCTACTTAGAATTTTTGCAACTGTGCTTGTTCAGAAACCAATTAAAACTGACGAAATCACCTCATTGCAAAAATATCAAATAAACTCCTGGTGAGCTGCCACTGGACACAGTAGATCACTTTGGTATAGAGAGAACGTGTACAAAAGGGATTATCTTGAATCATCTCTCATTAAAAAATTTTAAGGTTGAAATTGACCTCTCTAAAAGGTTGTCAGAAATGCAGATGCAAAACATGAGAAATTGCATTTGGTTTTTATCTGTGAAAAATAGCAAATCAACTCATGAGGCTCTGAAAATTGACATGTGGGCTCATTTTGGTATGGATAATGTAGAGAAACAATCATTTTGGCATGACAATCAACCAGTTACAAAATGTAAGCTCAAACGGGAGGCTACTTTGCAAAACTGAAAGTTTGCAAACAATAGAAAAGTGCCAAAACCCTGTAGCTTCACTTTTTGAAACCATGAAAAAACTTATTGTGGGATGCTAAAAACTGATATGCATACTCACATAGGACACATGAGTGATTCTGCAAAGGGATTTTGCACCAAGATCAACAGGGTCCGAAATATGACCCTCCAAAGTAGGTCACTTAGGCAGATTCATCAGGTGCACTTGTGAAAGTGCAGAGGCAAATTTTTTGAAATGGGCACTTCAAATTTGTAAATTTTGATATTGCCAACACAACATTTTACATTTTCTTGAATAGTCAACCACCTAAACACCTAGACATGACAAAAAAATAGTGAATTACATCATAAAAATGGTCTCAAGACCTTATTTAGAAAATAATCTCAAAGCTCCTAAAGCCTACACCTTATCTTCATGGATTGAAAAAAATTATTCAATGGTGCCCCTACACCATACATCCCACTTTTAAAAGTTTCCAAGTCTCTTGGAAAGATTCTTGTAACTTGCTTGTGTTCTCTATGCTTTAGTCCTCATTGCACTCTTTCATCAGGTTCATGTTGTCTTTGACTCTCATTGCCCTTAATACTCTTGATCTTTCCTTTACCATTACTTGTATGCTACTCCAATTGTCCATTATGCTATGTGGGGTGTGTTTCCACTTTTCCATCATCAGATTCTATTGTCACACCTCCAATTAAATTTGTACTCACACTATCACCAACTATCATCACTTGTTTCATAACTTTTCCCTTGCTCCATTGTCCAATGCTCATGCTATCTACACCTTTCTTACTATCACCTGTACCTTTTCCTCTATCAATCTCATTATCAATTGTACTCTTACTTTTTACTATCTCTGTCAGACCTCTACTTATTTTTTCCTTTGTCCTATGACCATGACTATCCTCTGTCCCATCATCATCATTATTTCTTGTCCTTTCCTTCACTATCTTCTTAGTACCATCAACTACCGTCATAACATCACAACTCATTGTCTTCTTTTCTTCTATCTCAACAATTTCATCAACCACCATTGTTTCATCTCTTGACTATCTTTATACCTTGTTCCCTGTTATAGGGCACACAACTACCCCAACTATGATACTATCACTCACCTCTTCTTTTCTCACAAGTACTTTATTCTCGCATTGCTCTGTCTTAGACCGAGACATATTACCTTCCACCTTTTCCTTCCACTTGTAGACATTCTTCTTTCCATCTGTCTACAAATCAGATTCCCTTCTTGTATCTACTGTCCTATCTTTGTCAAGCATTGTATTTGTTGCTAAACTCATGTCTTTACCTTCATCAACATTCATATACTCCTTTCTCCCTAGCACAATTATCTCACCTTGATCTTTTGTTTCCTCAACCAATAGGGTTAACATGAAATCTCTTCCACCTTTTTCAGTTATGTAAGTATTTTGTCTTACATTATACAAGGCTAACCTGTCAAACTGTCAGGGCCTTCCTAACATTAGATGACAACAATTCATGGGTAGTATATCACAAAGTACTTCATCTTTATACTGTCCAATCTGAAACTCAACTTTTTCTTGTTCACTCACCACCAAATATTGACTATCACTAATCGATGACACCCTATATGGCCTTTCTCTAGGTACTTTTTGTAAATGCAATTTTCCACCATTTCACTAGACACAATGTTATCTGTACAACCTGAATCAACAATAACTTTGCATACCTTATTTTTACACTTGCAAGCTGTCCTAAATAATGCTCTTCTTTGAAGCAACTCTTCCTCCTTTTTAGTCTAAAAAAAAAAATTCTTCATCATCAACATCTGTCCAACTTTAGGAGTAGCAACCAATCTATTTGAACTTGAACTACTTTTAGCTTCATCTTCATGAACAATTTGTGCTCTTCTATCTGATTTTCTTTCTCCTCCACTTGAAGTTGAACCAATATTCTCAACGCACTTCCAAGTAGGATGACCATACTCTTGACAATGATAACATCTACCTACAAAAGTGTTGGAATTCCTTCCACCTCCAAATCTACCCCTTGTTCCTCTATATCCTCCTGTAAAGTCTACAACTTGTTCATCTCTTTTTCTTAGTTCTTCTTGATTTTTATTTTCTTGTCTTGGAGTAGAGAAAGATCCTCTTCCTCTCATGGTGATACCTCTTCATGGTGATACCTCTTCCTCTTACTATTTTCTCTTGTCTTCTTTTCACTTTGTCTTCATCCTTCAATGCCATTTGATAACATTCCTCCACACTCCTAGGATTTGTCAAATCCAACTCATCCTGTATGTTCATTCTCAAGCCACCCAACTACTTAGCTATCTTAACATCTTCATTTTTATTATGGTTAGATCTCATACTCAATTTATAAAATTCTTCAATGTATGTCTTTACATCCATTTCCTTTTACCTTAAATTTTGCAATCTCTTAAATATTTGAATTGAATAATTTGAAGGGAGAAACTTACCTTTTAAATTTTCCACCATCTTGTCCCATGCCACAATCTTAGAATTACCTTTCTTTCTTCTTTTTGATTGTAGATAATCCCACCATACAAGTGCATGAGCCTTAAGCTTTTTTTTTTGCAATCTTTACTCTTTGTTCCTCAGGAATCTCTTCACATTCAAAATAATTTTCCAAAGAAGATATCCAATCTAACAATTCCTCTTCATTCAAATTTCCACTAAAATTTTGCACATCAATTTTTACCTTATACTTGTCACCTTTTACTTCCTTCAACAACCTAGCCATTCTCAGATCCTCTAGGTCAAGTTCTTCTTCAACATCTTCAAACTCTTCATCATCTTCTTCCTCTGACTCACTACTTTCAACTGCTTCTCTTCTCTTATTATTTTCTAAGGCTTCCAATCTCTCTTTTAGTTCTCTGATCTCTCTTATTTACTGACTCTTCAATTCATTTATCTCCTTTGTTGTATTCTTTCCCTTTGGATGCATCTTCACAATCTTGCCTCTTCACCTTCCAAGCTTTCTTTCACAATCTCCAACTTTCTTTGACAAAGATCTGATACCTTTGCTCTAATACCACTTTGATCCAATCAGGGGAGGCCTGCAACACACTCAAACACAAAATCAACCAACAATCACAATTTCCAAGTTACAAACTCATCAAATCTCACTATTTCTTCAATTCCACTCTTTTACCTTGTAGCATAGGGAAACCACTTAATCCTGTATAAGTCCACAATAACTTTCTTTCAGACCACAACTTGACTCACTTCAGGGACCCATTTTGACACTCATCAACATATCCACCAATCACCTATGTATACTTTGCAAAAACTTGCTCAAAATAAGGATTTTATGCCTTTTAGGGCTCAAATTAGCCCTCTTTTACAAAGAGACTTATCTCTAAACTTTTGCAAACTCTCTGAAACCTTGGGAAAAAAATTCCCACATGTCAAAACCCAAGAATCTACAATTAGTTCTTAGAATTTCACTCAACCAAGTAACAAACTCATAAACCCTCACTTATAGCCACAAAACTAGGGTTTTGTTGAAAAATACAATTCCCAATCTCACCAAAACATAACACCACCTCAAACAAGTTTAAAAAGGTTTTTTCTAGCTTAATTCAGCATAAAATTATGCTTCCCAACCCAAAATCTCAATTTGACACATCAAAACCTCCAAATTCCACTCAGACAACACCAATTTTAGACCTAGGGCTTTATGCCCAACACCTTTCTTGACCTCCCCTACACAAACTCACCATCAAATTCCACACACCTACTTAATTCTACCAATTCCATCGTAATACAAAAGTCACAGGAGGTGGAATGGGTGTAAACTCATTTTAAATCAACAAAACCTTGTTATTACATAAATAGGCCCGCCTACAAAATTTTCCTAATAAAATCCCTTAAACACAATGAAAAACACTCAAATTGGGTTCAAAGCAATGCTAATTCAGTCCTTTACTTGTTCCTATCAACCATGAAGCCAATATCACCTGTACGAGTATGGATCAAGCTGTGAAATTAGAGAAAAACACAATAAGACTGCAAAAATAGGGTTATATCAATATTTTTTTATCTAAAACTTCAAAAATCCCACATTCTTCGATGCTTTCCTCCTTTTTATGATTTTTCCTTCACATTCCAACTATTCGAACTTCTACCAACTACCTTTTGAAGGCTTATGACCATTGGTATTCCAACTCTTCCTTTTTACAACTTTTAAATTTTGCATTTTCTTGAAGACTCAACCACCTAAACTCCTAGACATGACACAAAAATAACTAATTACATTATAAAAATGGTCTCAAGACAATAGGGTATGTGCAAGATCATGATGGGCGAAAAAGTGGCAATAGGATGGGTATGTGGCTGACAACTTTTCTGTTACCCAAAATTGATGAAATGAAAAGTGTTTTTAAAGAATATTCTCAACTTTCCTTCAATATAAATTATGTTTACTTTGAATTTAATAAGTAATTATTACTCATTTTCTATTTGAATTACGACTAAAGTCCTGATTGATAGGATAATTGAAAAACATCTATAGCTTTCAAATGGTATCACATTTTTTGAATCCAAAACATGTGTCACATTCTATGCTTCACATACTATAGGATTAAAAAAAGAAAAAATGAATTTCATGAAGTTTTGACCAAGTTAAGGTGGGTCTGAGAGTTTTATATTTTTTAAAATTTGTAATAAAAAATAATAATTAATTATTTACTTGGAAAAAATTACAAAAAAATATACATCACATCGGGACATGGTCCTCTACTTATATCTAAAATCTTATAAAAAAATATTATCATTTTATTGTGGTTAGGGTGGTTAGGCAGACATCTACTTCTTATTTTTTCCCTAAAATTTAATACTATTACATTGAAATTTCAAATTTTCACCATATAGATTTTTTTAAAAAAAAACCTAGTAGTTTAGAAATTACATTCAATTTGCTCTGATTCTATTCTTACATATTTTTTGAAATAATATAGATAAATTTAATTTATTCAAATTTTTATGTCAAGTTGCCTAACTCTGATTTTTCTTAATTTTTTGCCACTTAAGGGCCTGTTTTTTCCATGATGATCCTGCACATACCCCTTATTTAGACAAAATTCTCAAAACTCCTAAAGCCTACACCTTATCTTCATGGATTGACAAAATTTATTCAATTGTGCCGCTACACCATTTTGGCTGAATAGGTTTCGGTTGAATCCAAAAACAAAAAATATTCCCTTTGCCGCTTTGAAATTGGCTTATTTTATGTGTGGGGTTTCTATACAAAGGGTTTTGACCGAAACCATTTCTATAGAAACCCTTTCAACTGAAACTATTTATGTGGCATCCTAGTTGGCAGCCAACTCAACTTTTTCAGAATTTTCTGAAACTTTCAACTTCAACTAAGTATTTCTTTAGTCAAAATGTTTTTTCTACAAAAAATAAAAAGACCCTTTTGTAGAGCTCGGAGTGGTGAATCCATATATATATATATATATATATATATATATATATATATATATATATATATATATATATATATATATATATATATATTTTTTATTTTGATTATTTTTATTTTTAAAACAATGCAAGTAGGTTGTTAAAGTTAAAAAAGAGGTTGATTCAAAATTTAAAAAAGTAGTAAAACATATTAATTTTTTTAAAAAAATATATGGGGCACAAGAGGAGAGAGTATTCTTCAAAAGGGTATAATTTATTTTTTGAAAATGATTTTAAAAAATAGACAATAGTTGACGACCTATGAAAACTATCAAATTCTAACAAGTTTGACTTTAAAACATTATTATGAGCAACATATACATTAGAATTTGATTTTTTTTCCATGCACAAGATATTGATGTTACCTATTTGGAGAAAAAAAAATTAGGGAGAAATGAAGTTTTTTTCAATTTATTTCTTGTCGGCAGGTGAAGTCACCTTTTTCTAAAATTTTCACCATTCCTAAATGTGTTCCTAAATTGATAAAAAAGTAATGAATTTTTTTTTTTAAAAAATAAGAAAAATTATAGGAATAAACTTCATCAAAAGTTCTACATTTCATTAGTTTACATCATTTTGAAATTTAGAACATAAATACCAGTTTTATGTGGTTGAAGCTTAGAAAATTCTTTTCTCTTGGCTGATTCCTTTATAAAATGTGACACAGGATTGTGCTTTTACCCCAAATTAAATAGATGAAGAAGTTTTTAAAAGAGTTTAGCTTACCAGTATTAGAGAAACCATCGTCATTATAGGTGATTGTGTTGATAATCCTCTAGGAGGTAGTTGAATTGAATGATATGAAAATAAAAGCTCAGTGGTTTGATAAATGGTTTGATGTCCTTAAAGAAAAGGTAGATGAGCTTCTCATTGAAGGTTACAAGTACTATGATGTAGCACACACACTTTTTGAAAAAATAGAAGAATATACCAAGAAGATGTGGGAAGAGGAAGAGAAATATAGAAAATATTTGAGAAAATTGAAGTTCATAAACAAATTACCTAGGGAAACAATGATTGAATCAAGGATCTTGGGATACGAAGACCTAGATTACGTTAATAAGTCTATTAATAATTATTTTTTGCTCAAAAATTCTTATTGAACATAGAGTAGATTTTCTTAAAGTTTAGCATAAGGTGTGGGATCACACGGTGGGGTTCGAGGAAACTGTTACTACTTGTGGAAAATGGAAAAGGGTGCTTGACTTCCTTATCCACATTAAAGGGAATGGGGAGGAAGGGATCCAATTCCACAAAAGGGTATGTGTAGAATCATGATGGGCCAAAAAGTGGTAATATGATGGGTATGTGTAGGGTATGTGGTTGACAACTTTTTTCTTACCCAAAATTGACGAAATGAAAAGGGTTTTTAAAGGAGATTCTCAGGTTTCCACCAATATAAATTATGCTTTATTTTGAATTTAATAAATAATTATTATTCATTTTTTCTATTTGAATCATGACTAAAGTCTTGATTGATAGACTAATTGAAAAACATCTATATTTTTCAAACGGTATCACATTTTTTAAATTTGAAACATGTCGCATTCTATGCTTTGCATACTGTAGGATTAAAAAAAGTAAAATTGAATTTCGTGAAGTTTTGACCAAGTTAAGGTGGTCAGACATACTAGTTTTTATATTTTTTAAAAGCTATAATAAAAAATTCATAATTAATTATTTACTTGGAAAAAAATTACAAAAAAATATGCATCACATCAGGACATGAGTCCTCTACCTATATCTAAAATCTTATAAATTTTTTTATCATTTTATTGTGGTTAGGGTGGTTAGATAGACACCTACTTCTTATTTTTCCACGAAATTTAAGTACTACTGCATTGAAATTTCAAATTTTCACCAAATAGATGTTTTTTTAAAACCTATTAGTTTAGAAACTACATTCAATTTGCTACAGATTCTATTCTTACATATTTTTGAAATAATACTGTTAAATTATTCAAATTCTTACGTCAAGTTGCCTAACTCTGATTTTTTTGAATTTTTTGCCACTTAAGGGCCTCTTTTTTCCATGATGATCCTGCACATACCCAAAATCCACACTCAAGAGTACCTTAGATACCTCAACACAATGAAGGAAGTAAGGTCTAACTATAAGGTATCCTTGGAGATGAATGGAAACAAGAATTGGGTTCACCACCAAGTGTAAACTTGGAGAATGTAAAATGTTTGAAAACATAGTGCTGTATGTGAAAAAATACTAAATAACCTAAGAAAATCCCTAGAAATGTGAATAAAATATAATAGAAGAGTAAAGATGTAACTGGTATGCACCTAGAAAATTTGAGGGACTCATTCACCAACCTAGGTGAATTAGTCACAGATCTGGGTTTCTGCCCAGAAAACTATTTTAGAGAAAAGGATACTAGAATCTAAAAAGTGATATGACAAACACCTCTAGTGGGACTCATTCTCCACTAATGGCGAATCAGTCCTTTCTTTTCTTTCCAAAAATAGAAATCATAGATCTATACTCCAACACCTGCACTTCACTTCTAGATTGAATCCTGGATCTGAGTGTATGAAAACACCTACAAAATAGAATATAGTTTATTTTATAATGGGGGTTTTCCTCAGTCAAACCCCTACTTTGGTAATTAAACCTTGGAGAAATAATGAAATATGCAAAAAACCCTAGCCCTAACTATGTCTAAGACTAGGAAATCTAAAGCAAGATGTAACCCTATTCTAATGTGCAAGAATAAGATGCTCAAATGAAACTTGAATCATGTAAGACTTCACCCTAGAAGATCCTACATCATTTTAAAATTAATCTCAAGGACATGAAAACCTTCTTTAGTCTGAAAATAGAGATAAAATGTAAGATGGAATCACTTAGAAAACAAGTCCTTAGGCTTGATTTGATGGCTACTTGCATCTCCTCAACCTAGATTTCTCCATGATTCTCCATAGGCATCCATGATCAACCCTTTGCAATGCAAGAGCTTGGAAAAAAAGTGATCTTAAAGAATTAAAAAAAAACTAAAATGCTTCCCTAAAGCTTCAACTTTGATGTAGATAGACTTGTGAATCTTCTTGTGGAAGACTCTCAATGCTTGACTCTTAAATTTGTTTATTAAAAAATAACCTAGATTACTGTAAAATTACCTAAAAACTTATATTTATAGGCATCAATACCTAATTGTATATTATTTAGAACTAAGAGGATGACATCCACTAATAATTTGAATTAAGTCGGTGAGTTTCTCGTTAAGAATTGAAATTCTCCCCAAAAGGGACTCATACGCCACCCTTGGTGGTGTAGGGGCGCCAAGTCCATTTTTGTAAATATGGTCTTAAGTTTAATTTTTAGGATATTTGGAGTCTAAGTTCATGTAATAATGTCATAATAGACCATTTGAAATGTAATTTGAGTCATTTGGGATTCATTTTTGTAAACAGTGTAACAAGTTGTCAAAATGCAAAGTTGCAAAAATGCAAAAAATGCAAAAAGTGTAAGATCAACGGTCAGGAAGTTCAAATGTTGGTTAGAGTCAGTTTTTTAGTTTGTTTTTGGTTTCTAAGGTTTAAATAAAATGTCTATGGGTTGAAGACAAGTTCTGTTGAAGGTTGTTGTTGAACAAGCAATAAGAAATCTCCATTTTATGTGTGTTTACAGTTAATTTTGTAGTTGTATAGGAAACTTATACAACATGTATGGCCTGATAGTGATGTTAAATTGATTTGAATTGATGTAGGAGTGTTTTAACCATCATTTGGATTTGGTTCAATGACTCATTTTCATAAGATTTGAAGGTTTTTATAAGATTTTTATTGAAACTGGTCTGGGAACCCTGTTTTGAGGGTTTAAAGAAGTAAAAGTGGCGTAAGAGACCATTCCACCGATGAAATGCTCTAAAATTCAGTGGAATGGTGTATATTAGGATGTTGTTTCATGTTAGCATGTTTATAGGAGCAGGGAAGGAGGTTTTTTCCTAATGTTGTGATGCCCTAGACTAGAAAGTCACTAGTTTTGAGTAATTTGGATGCGCAATGGTAGGGTTTTATTGAAACACTATTAGGAGATCATTATAGTTGATAAATTAAGCATGTGTAGACCTATTTGAATTTTTTTGAGGTGTTTTTGAAGTGGGTTGATACATGGAACATAGAGATTCAATAAACCCTCATTGGAAGCAAGCCTAAATAGGGTTTAGATGAGATTTTGAAGTTTGGTGAGTTTGTGATTGTTTCCCCTCATGAAAGTTGTTGATTCAGACCATTTTTGGTCTATGAAGAACATTGGAATAGATATTTGTGGTTGAGAGGGTGTTGGGTTGGTACTTGCTTTGGAAAATAGGGCTAATTGATCTTATTAGCAGTGTAGCAACAATTTTTAGGAAGGTATGTTCCAAAACAAAGGTATGCACAAATTGGATATGTTAAAGTAGAGATTAATGGGTGTTTGAAATGGTGAATTTTTTGTGGGTTTACAATTTCATTTGAATATTGTGGCCAGAAAACACCACTTGCAAGGATACAAGAAGAATATGAAAGAATTGAGAAACAAGGTCAAGTTAGGGTTTTGAAGGTTGAAGAATTGTTTGAGACATTGAATTGTGATTGTTAGACAAACTCCTCCCTACTCTACATCAATTGGTATTAGAACATAGGCTTTTGGTCTTTTGAAGGTGAAAAGTTGAAGAATGAAGAAGAGAAAGGTTGAAATTTGAAGGACAAGATGCCTCCTAAAGGTAGTGTAGTGCAGTACTTGCAAGAGAGATTAAGTTGTTAAAGGAGTCACAAGAAGAAATCTTAGCCATATTTGTGGCATTAGAGAAAAAGAAAATAAGAGAAAATGCCACTAAAGAGGAAAGTGACCAAGAGGAAGAGGAAGAGGGTGAGGATGAAAACCCTCCAAGAAGAGTCTAAGGTGATGATGAGTTGGACCTTGATGAGAGAAGGATGGTGAAAATTCTCAAAGCTATCAGAGGAGATCATTTAGGTGAGAAAACATATTTGTTAATGTATAATGGAATGTTGGATGTTGAAGAAGTCTTAGATTCAATAGATGCACCAAATAACTACTTTGAGTACAAGGAGGTTGCAAATGATCAGAAGGTAAAGTTTTCTAAGACCAAGTTGAAAGGTCATGCTCTTACATGGTGGAATTATGTTCAAGAGTAAAGAGTGAAGAAGGGGAAAGAAAATATTAGTTCATGGGATAGGATGGTGTCCAAGATCAAGAGTCAATTCTTGCCAGGTGATCATGCAATACAAACTTTCAAGAAGTTGAAAATTTTAAAACAAAAGGATAAGGATGTCATGGCATACATTGAAAAATTTCACAAGTTGAGGATTAGGGCTGGTCATGATGAAGATGAAAATGAAAAGATAGCAAGGTATATGTTTGGGTTAAGATTTTAAATTCGGGATGAATTGAGTTTGGCTGTACTCCAAGGATGACTGAAGAATGTTTCTAGTTGGCTAATAGGGAAAAAGAGAAACCAAAAAGAAGGAAAGAAATACAAGGAAGAGGCATAGGTAGCACTAGTAGAGGAAGAGGTACAAGGAAAACCTATGAAGACCAAGAAGATGCAAGTAAAGGAAAAGACCAAGTTTCTAATCAAAGAGGTGGATTCAAAGGCTTTAGAGGAAGATTTGGTGGAGGTAGGAGTTAAAGAAGATTCTTAGGAAGATGTTATCACTGTAATTAGTTTGGCCAACAGGCATGGAAGTTTCTAGAGAAACAAGGTTCTACTTCAAGTGGTGGTGATAAGAGAGTTCAGTTGGTGCAAGAGGATGATTGTGAAAGTGTCAATTCTCCTAATCATCTTGCTACTCCAAAAGTGGGAGAATCTTTGATGGTGAGAAGAACACTCCTCAAAGCATCCAAGGAGAAGGAATCAACACAAAGAAGAAAACTTTTCAAGACCACCTATAAGTGAAAAGGAAAGGTATGTAAAGTAGTAATAGACTCTGGGAGCATTGACAATACAGTGTCTATAGAAATGGTTGATAAATTGAAATTGGAAAAGATACCTAATGAAACACCTTATAAAGTGTCTTGGATGAATGAGAATCAATCAGTTTTAGTGAGTGAAAAAGCTTGGGTTGAGTTTAATATTGGTGGATACAAGGATAGGATACTATGTGATGTGTTTCCCATGGATGTGTGCCACTTATTTCTTGGAAGACCATGGTAGTTTGATAGACATGCAATTTATGATGGTAGACACAATACTTATGCTATTGAAGAGGATGGAAACACTTTAACTTTAACACCATTGTAGGAAGATGCTAAGGAACAAACTAAGGAAACAAAGGTGATCATGTTAGGTAGGAAATAATTTATAAATTTTGAGGAAGACAAACATGAAGAGTTTGCAGCCATCACTAACAATGAAGGTGTTGGGGCAATAGGTTTGGAAAATCATTCAATGTTGGGAAGAAAAGAAGATGCGCTGGTGACAAAAGAAGATATAGAGAAGGTCAAGGATGAATTGATTGTGGAAGTTCAAGATTGGTTAGAAAAGCATGATAAGGTCATGATAGGGACAAAGCTTTTTTCTTTGGCTTCAAAGGAGGCTAGTGGGAAGTTAAATTTTGTCAATATAGTGGTTTATGAACATGATAATATAGAGGTTCTAGGGGTAGATAATTTGGTGGGAGAGATGAAGGGAAATGATGGAGTGATTCAAGGTAAAGGGCAAGAACATGTGGTTAAGTTCAAGTGTGCAACAAGAGTTAAGAAGAGGGTAGTTCAAGAAAAGGATAAAAAAGGTATGTTTTCAGTTATGAAGGCATGTTTAGCATTTGTTCCAGATGAAGGAAAAGTCAGACAACATCCATCAAATTAGCTTGTGAAGATGGAGCAATTTCTACGTGGCAGGGAGTCTATAAATGAAAAGAATAATGCAACTTTGCAGTACCTGGTTCAATAGAAATGCTTGCTATATGAAGGAACATTTGAGGATCAAGGAGATGAAGTGATCAAGCATGATCTAATGTAATACAGTCCTCAAGGGAATTGAGTTCTTTTTCAGGCTAAGTGTATGGTGAAGGGAACCAAGTCCATTTTTGTAAATATGGTATTAAGTTTGGTTTTTAGGATGTCTAGAGTCTAAGATCATGTAATAAGGTCATAATAGATCATTTGAAATGTAATTTGAGTCATTTGGGATCCATTTTTGTAAATGGTGTAACAAGTTATCAAAATGCAAAGTTACAAAAATGCAAAAAATGCAAAAAATGGAAGATCAACAGTCATGAAGTTCAAATGTTGGTTAGGGTTGGTTTGTTAGTTGGTTTTTGGTGTCTAAGGTTTAAATACAATGTGTATGGGTTGAAGGAAAGTTCTGTTGAAGATTTTTGTTGAAGAAGCAACAAGAAATCTCCATTTTTTGTGTGTTTACAATCAATTTTGTTGCTATAGGAAACTTGTAGGGAATGTACGGCCTGATAGTGATGTAAAATTGATTTGAATTGATGTACGGTGATCCCAAAATACTGGTGTAGACACAAAAAATATACCAATCACACTTGATCCTGATTACTAACATCGTTTCATCTTGAATCATCTCCTTTGCTAGTCATTTAATTAAATATCCTTTATTTGATTAAACTCATCACCCTTCATCCCTTAATTAAATCTGATTAAGTCATTCTCTTCTATTTATTAAATAAATAAATTTTATTTAATTAATCATATAGTCTCTATTTAATTAAATAATTCACTTTATTTAATTAAATCTCTAAATTCCTTCTATTAAATTAAATAAATTAATCTTTGTTTGATTTAATCTAACATCATTCCCTTTTAATTAAATAAATCAAAATCTTTATTTAATTAAGTCTAATTCATATTCTTCTCAACTTTGATTTAAATCAATCAAAAAATATAAAATCAAATTGTCACATCAACTATTATCCTTTTAATTTTATCAAATCTTGATTAAATTAATCTTAATGACCTAAATCCTCTAGATTTTGTAGCTTGCTCATGAAAGTCATTTTAATTCATTTATTAAATCTTCAATTACTTTCAAAAAGGCATCAAAAGGGAATATTCCTCCATGTTTGAAAATCCCTCCAAATGGGATTTGTCCTTCCAACAAGGAATTTAACTCTTCTTACATGTCCTTTTTCATTGAGCCATGTGGCATTTAATTCATTAATTTCTCCCTCCAACATGTGATTGCATTTGAAATTTCACCTAATATCATTTATTGGCACATTCATCAAAATGTGCTCAACCTTTGTCCACTCCCATGTTGACAAGTGCTAAATGTTATTGGTTGGTCTTTTATCCCACATTCATCTATTTTGCCTCATTCTTCAACATTCTCATCTATAAATAAGATGATTTATTTTGTATTTGGGATCCACAACTTAGAGTAAAGTTACTATCTTCATATTGAGAGCAAATTCACCCATTTCCATAGCATTTTTCCATCATCATAGCTAGGTTATTACAGATTTCATCAAGGGGCTCATTGTTCTTCATCATCAAGTGGATCAATCTTCATCAAGCTTGCAAAGGGATTGGGAAAGGGATCACTTCCACATCAAATTGGCACCAATTTCCCCATGGGATTGAGAGTTTGCATGCTTCAATAGGATTTAATAGCTTTTCCTATTTTGTTCTTTATTTCATTTCCTATTTTGAGTATTGTAGATGAATTTCATGGGGAATCTTAGTTCTAACTTGCATATGTGACTAAAATTGTGTTTGTTTGCTATGTTTGTGTAGGTATAGAATTGGGGTTCACATTTTGGCGCTAGAAGGAAGGTGAATATGAAGTTCTTAACACATTTTTTTCAAAAATTCCATGGATTTTTGTTAACTTTTGTACCTACAGGAAACTGCACCGCTATCAGTGAAGCGATGCCAGACAATGACACTAGCCTTCTAGCAGCACCATATAGCGATGCTACAAACTCCAAATTCCATCACTGTAGTCTTCCCACCTAGAAATTCAAATTTTCAACCTTCGATGTTGGGCTATTTTCCTGTCGCTGAATTTTCAAAATTCAAACTGCACCACTGATTGAAACAATGCAACAATTGCGCTCTCTAGTTTCACTATAGAGCATCGTTGTCAGAACTAGAGACACCATACAACACCGTTGAGCTCTTCAAATTGTGCCACATATTTAGACTATGCTGCTGGGGTGAAGTAAAAGGCTTAAATTTAGTTTGTTTTGACATGTGCTTTTTTATTTCTGGTTATTTTGGATTTTTAACCTATTTTCTTCCTGTGTGCTTTTTGGACTAATCAATTTTTGTAGGTGGGAGAAAGGAGGGAGCAAGGAGAAGTTTGAGTTATAACATTATCATCTTATTGTATCAAGTGTCTTTAGACACTTTTGGAAACAACTATAATTCCAAGTCTAAGGATTTTTTTTCTTCAAGCTCTTTAGGACTCACTAATTTCATTTGGGCTCTAAAAAGAACAAGACAAAAGGTTTAAAAATAAATTTAGGAAAACTTACTAGATTTTGTTTAAGGTCAACAATTGAACAACCAAATCTCACACTTCCTTTTGTGCCTTAAAAATAATCAAATTATTTCTGTGAAGGATTTAAAATGAACAAGTGCTTTTATGTTTTGTAATCACTTACCCAAAGTAATATCACTAAAAATACATATGTTATTTTCTCGTGCCTCACGATGATCTTGAGAATCAAAAGAATTTTTATGATATTAAGTTGCATAAGTAATTACCTTCACACTTCAATTTGGATTCTAAAATTGAACAAATCTTGCAAGTGTGAGTGGAAAATATTATGTGTTTTCTCTCTTTGTTTCTCAACAAAGATTGATCAAGCTACAAATATGTTTTCTCTCTTTTGTTTATCTTAGAGGGCCTTCCTTGTGGGAAAAATTAATCACCCAAGGGAACGTCCCAACCAAGAACACGCTAAATCCAAGCAACTTCCAACCAGTATATAAGTGTGGGTACTTGAGGAAAGGAAAGTATCACAAGGATTGTTCCGACAAGAATAACAACAATGGTCTCTTTACGCATGGATGATCCCCCACAAACAGAATGCCCCTATTAAAAACTCTTGTTTAGAAAGGCCAAAATCCTTTAACTATTTCTTGGTGCAAGAATGGTCATTCTGAAGCCATCCCACATTTTTATAGCTCTTAGTAGAGATGAGAAGTATGCCATGGGATTTTCATGGGTAATGATGCTTGGCTAACCTAAGAAATGAGTGCATTGTAAGGGGGAGCCTGTGTGGTCAAGTATCTAATCATCTGCTAAGAGTAGGTGTAGTTGTATTTATCCATGTGAGAACTCAACAAATATTGTCTTTCATATCCATAGGGTTGTGCATGTTCTTGTAATCAAAAACACTTTGCTTGATCATAAACATTGGGAAAAAAAAGATTCACTATGAACATCAAATTTTAAACCCTTTAGAGGAGCAAATATCTTTGACAAAATTTGAATGTTATTGGTTTCCCTAGGGATTCTATCCTTAGTCGAGGTTTCTAAGCATTTGAATTTATATCTCCATTTTCTCATTAAAGTCAACAATAGGGAACTTTTTCCTTAATTTCCTTGATTTCCACATAATGAACTTTGTGGGATGAAAATAAATTTAGACATTAGACATCTAGTTTGAAAACCTAATCAAGAATTGTTTGTGGTAAAAGGAAGTCATTAAGCAAAACTAAGAAACAATTGAACCCCACACATGTGTTAGTTCAAATGATTTCTCGAAAGATCAAAATCCAGAAACCAAAGATCAAAGGGATTAGTCAATAGGCTCACAAGAAAAGGTTGTCTATGCTTTACAAATTCAGGGAAAGATTGACATTCAATTTTTACAAACATGCATCAAGAAATAATCCAAATTTGTATTCGTTTTACTATTGTCAAAATCCAAGTCTCTTTCAAAGGTTTGAGTATCTCACATAGGATGTATTGCATGTTCTTCAACACCGAGGTCTTGTAAACAATAGTATTTTTAGATTCATTTAGGATCAAACAAATCACTTTCATCCATCCCTCAAAACATCAAATCCAAAAATCATCTCACCAACAACTCTTGAAAATCTTGAAAAAATCCTCCATGTTAAAGTTTTGGAAAATCATTTGGAACAAATCAAAATCATCTTGTTTGGTTAGATGTGTAGATGAATTCTTCTTCACATATTTAATCAAATTATCAATCCTTGTGAACAAGTTTATCCCTTGATAACATCCAACATCTTGGGTTCTAGGAGTTCATTATCCAAAATTTGAAATCAAATCAAAATCCAAAATCATCTTGTTTGGTTAGGTGTGTTTAGATGAATCCTTCTTCTCACACTTATTCAAATTAGCATCTTGTGGATAAATTTACTCTAGGACAACATCCAAGCTCTTAGATTTTATGAGTTCACTATCCAAATCCAAATCAAATTAAATCAATCCCAAATCAAACATCATCCATCAAATCCAAGTACTAAAGTTTAACATCTGCTTCAAGATTTCTCAAGGGTTTCAATCATTCACCAATCATCCATCTTTCACATATCTCATCATCACCTTTTGATCTTTAATCATCTTATATTTTATCTTTTGTGCCTAAAGTTAGATCATTCTAAAGAATTAGAGGTTCATCTCTTACATTCTTGAAAATTTATCCCTATTTTATGGTGCAGACTAGATCGCAACACAAGAAGAACATGGAGACCAACAAAGAAACATCAACTTCGAGTGACCTAAGTCAAAATTTTCTCGAAATAAATCCCATTGGGGCAAGAAATCCCACAATCAATCTTCCACTTCCTCAAGATCGTGAAGAGGAAGGTCAAGTGGAAGACATCACAAATAATGTTTTTGGAATGACTCAAGATGAGATCACTAAAATGGTCCAAAATCCCAATAAATCATAGGATTGTCAATGCCATGATGAAACTCCATCGCTCACAATATATGCTTGAATTAGCAAAACAAGGGGCTAAACTCCCTTCTAATTATGATGTGAGTACCATTTTGGAACAAAATCTTGGGATCATGCCCCCAATATCATTCACACTCCCAATTTCATCCACACCCCCATTTCAAAGCATCACTCAATCCATACCACAAATTACATCATCCATTTCTCCAACTCAACCCATTGTTAACAAGGGGAGCACATTACTCAATGCACTAAAAACACACCCGCTTGTGAATAATTAATATTTGGACACAAACACCATATTGGGTCAATCCGTCCGCCAAAATCCATTCCATCCATATGTCCCCCTCACCTTTCATGATCCCAATGACACATCATCATCATTTCACACAACACCTCAAACCTCTCTCCCTATGACCTCTCAAGGAGAAGGTTGGCTATTTGGACCAGGGGGCATCTTTGACCCTTCATATTCATCATTTCACCAAGGGAGTATGCCACTCACTTTTCCACCACTTCCACCCTTGCCATTAACATCCACATTACCTCTTAGTTTGGGGCTACCTTTGCTACCCCCACTCATTCAAAACAACCCCCCAATCATTAATCAAAGCATCATACCAAATCCTCCGACCTTGCCATCGATATTGCAACAACACATGGAAACCATCCCAATAAAAAAAGCAACCAAAAATCATCTACCATCCCCAAAATACCTCAAAACATGGTCTCTCAAGGACCAAATATATCAATCACACCATCCACTACCCAAATCCCCATCATCAATACAATGGTGCCCCTCATCACAACCATAAAAACCATTCTGAATCCACCACCACCACCACGGAAATCAAACACAATAAACCGATATAACATCGTGTTGCAATTAGCTCAACAAGATTCCTATCAAAAAGTGCTTCAACAAATTCAGAATCAACAAGCTACACAACTAGCTGCTTAACAAGCCACTCAACCAACCCAAGTTGCATAACAAGTGCAACAAGCCCAAGCCTTATTACAACAAAAACAAGCCACCCAAGTTGCATAAATAGCTCAAGCAGCTCAAGCCACTCAAGCTGCACAAGATGCACATGCTGCACAAGCTGCCCAACAAGCGCAGGCTCAAGTACAAGCTTAAGCTCAAGCATAATCCCAATACCAAGCTCAACAAGTGCAAGAGAAAGTTCAATACCAGGCACAATTGTAAGTAGCTCAACAACAAACATATCAACAAGCCCTACAGCAGTACCAAGCATAGCAAGAAGCATCCTTACTATCCAAAAAATAAACATTGTTGGATCAGAAACAACATGACCAACAACAAGTATTGTTGGCACAACAACAACACAACCAACAAAAAGAATTGTTGGCAGAATAGCAGCAAGACCAGCAACAAGCATTGTTGTCACAACAACAAATGCAGGCATATCATCAAACCTTGATCACATAGTAGAGCTTGCAAAAAACTCCCACCAACACACCCAACACTCCACCTATCACTCGAACAAATATGCCAATCCAAAACACATTCACTCCACCCCCTAATCTGCAAGATGATGTGATAACAAAAATCAAATTACTCTCTCAACAAGTGCTCAATCTCTAGTCAGTTAAAACCACAAAGACACCCAATGACTTGTGTCCCTATCCTTTTGATAGTAGCCCTGCAATGGTACCATTCCCAAAGGAATTTGAAATCCCTAAATTTGATAAATACCGTGCGATGGGAAACCCTAAAGATCACATCAGGGAATTCCAAGTACATTGCATGGAGGTTGCATATGACAATACATATCTGATGTAGCTATTTCCTAGAATTTTGGTTGGCCAAGCCATTCTTTCTCCTTCCTCGTAGAATAAAAAATTTCTAGGAGATAGTAGATGCATTCATAAAAAATTACATCTTCAATATCGGTATGGATGTTAGTCTAGAGGAACTATCAAATCTCAAACAATGTAAGAGTGAATCATTTTCTTCCTTCCTACAATGGTGGCGATCCAAGACCAATAGGAGAAAATGGGTCATGCCAAAAGAGCAACAAGTTTGCACCATGATTTCCAATCTTGAGAAAACCTTGGCCTTCCATCTCAAGGTGCAAGGAATCACCATGTATGATCAATTGATCTCCAAAGCCCTTAACATTGAACAAGCCTTTATTGCACAAGGAGGGACACCCACATATCCAGAGGATCAAAAAAATTTCCCATCCACCAACTATAACGAAAAGCCTCATACATGGGAAAGAAACAAAATTGTTATAAATGATGGTGTGGTGGACACCAAGGTCATAATCAATGTGTCAAAGCAAACAACACAAGCATACCAGTAGCCGCAAAACAACAATCAAGCTAATCTGGTATCGCAACAACCACCTAACAATCAAATCAACAACTTGAATAATCAAGGGGGACCACCTCTGCAAAAAAAAAATCCCCCAAGAAGAAGTACACATCCCTTGGGGAGTCAATTGAATCCATCATGAAGAAACTGGTGAGCGAGAATCTCATCAAGATTCCCACCTATGAAAAATATCAAGAACCCCAAGTGAAACCACCATGGTACAAGGAGAATCACCTTTGTTATTTTCACAAAATCAAGGGGCACACAACAACTAGTTGCATGAGGTTGAAAAATATAATCTAGGACCTCATCAATGATAAGATCATAAATGTGGAGCAACCCATAGGAAACCAATACCTAAAGATATACAAAAATATGTTTCCTGACCATAACAAAGAGAACAATGATAAGAGAAAAGGAAAATAAAAAAATGTGGACCATTTGTATCAACATGTTGTTGTGACTCTTGAGGAATATGTCCTTGTTATAAACATTAAGGGAGCCAATGCTAATTGTGAAGTCACCACATGCGGCGGCAAGGTCACCATTGCTGGATCATCACAACCTCCTAGGGCATCCACCTAAAATACGAGATCTATTCCCCATGGCTACAATGTCCTGGACCAACTATCAAGAACACCCACTCATATCTCCATCATGTAGTTGCTAAAGATATCCCTCACCCATAGAAAAATCCTTGAGCAAGCATTAGCTTCATCCACCATCTCTACGGATCTAGATGCTGACCAATTCCAAGCTATGGTTGAAAATATCACCACCCCAAGTCTCCTCACATTTTTTGATTGGGACTTCCCCACACAACCATCTCACAATCATGCTCTCCACCTTGAAGTCCTAGTTCATAAAAAAAGAAGATAAAAGGGTCTTGGTGGATGGGGGTGCAGGTTTAAACATTTTTTCTCTCAAGCTCATAAAAAATATGGGATTTTCTATGGACTCCATTGAAAAAGAAAAAGGAATCATGATTAGAGCTTATGATGATCAAGAAAGAGTGTCTCAGGGCACTATCCAACTCCCCATTCAAGTGGGTCTGACCATTATGGAAACCACATGCCAGGTTCTTGACCTTTATTTTCCTTATAACATTCTCTTGGGGCATCCATGGATCCATGGAATTCAAGAAGTTGCATCAACCTTCCACCAGTGCATCAAATTCCCATATCAAAATCAAGAGGTCATGATTCATGGTGATCCTGAGCCCTTTGCCTACTACAAAAGCATGGAAGAAACATACTATAAAGTCCCCCAAATTCCAAAAAATGATGAAGGCCCCTCCAATCCATATGTAGACCTGACTACTTTGGCCTCCACATCTGAGAAAAATACACCCGCCATCCCTAACATATCTGAAATCAAGGTCATTGTACAAGACAATGGGTGTAGGAATTACAAAATGAAGAAAAGTGCTTTTGTGGTAGGAGAGTTACCTTGATCTCCCAAGTCTCATGGACAACCCCAACTAGCTGAAACATCATCCCAAACTTTTAGAGCTAACCCTGCTAGATTCAGGCATTGGGGAGATTTAAGTCATGAAGTGGTAGATGAGAGAGACATATCAAGTTTCTTGTACCAAGATAAAAGGCCCACGCCTAATATTCCTATGGATGAAAGTAGCAAAGGATTCTAAATGATACTTGGTATGGGCTATGAAAGAAACAAGAAACTAGGAAAAAATGATAATGGTATCCTAGTACCTATCATCTAGGAAAGGCATATGCAAAATATTGGTCTGGGATGTACCCCTCTTAATGTGACCATACTTGGCAGAGGTGCCCTAGTTAAGATAGTCAAAGCTTCCCCCTCAATTCAGGTATCGATTATTTACCCTTTTGAGGATCCCCTAATGGAGTTACCCATGATATTTGAGGATACCACCCTTCTCATGATTAGTACATTGTATTTTGATTCAACTAGTGAAACCCATGAAATAAACCTAGTCTATCCCTAGCTCATCGATTACGACCAACGAGGACCACTAGTTCTAGACACATTAAAAAATGATGAGGCAATCTTAGAATTCATGGGATTACAAGACACTATACCATGTGGAGATCACAAAGTTGGGTACGACATCATACTAGACACACATGCTTATTACGAGGAAACGATTGAATCCTTTAGTTGCAAAAGTGAAAATCTAAGAATAATCTCTAGGTCTTTCAGTGAAAACCACACTGTGGCACTCTCTGTCCCTAAAAAAATAAAAATAAAGGATGTATCCAATGGTGAAAACCTCTCCGAGGAACCGAAGGATGAAGGATTCAATCTTCCTCTAAGTGTAATCCATTAGGAGAAGTCAACGGTTCTGGCAGAAACATGTAATCCAGTCAACTTGGGAACAAACGAACAACCAAACATAACATTCTATGTAGAGTAACTTCTCATAGAAGAACAAGAAATTTTAGTAGCGTTCCTGAAAGAAAGAAAGATAAACTTTGTATGGACCTATTCCAACATGCTTGGACTTGATCCAAAGGTTGTGGTTCACCACCTAGTTGTATATCCTGAAGCAAAGCCAATGAGACAAAAGCTTAGGAAGATGCATCCTCAGATAACATTGTTGGTCAAGATGGAATTACAAAAGCTCCTAGATGTAGGGTTCATACGGTGATAGATTATACAGAGTGGGTCTCAAACCTTGTACCTATTTCAAAACCCACTGGGGCATCCACATCTACATAGATTTCAGAGACCTCAACAAGGCATGTCCCAAGGATGATTTTCCACTACCAAACATTGATATGATCGTGGAAATGACAATAGGACATGAGATGCTATCACTAATGGATAGATTATCAGAGTATAACCAGATCATGATAGCAAAAGAGGACCAACACAAAATGACTTTCACTTGTCCATGAGGGACATATTGCTAGAATATGATGCCATTTGGGCTGAAGAATGTAGGAGCAACCTATCAAAGGGCCATGACACTAATTTTTCATGATATGATCCATAAGACTATGGAAGATTATGTGGATGATATATTTGCTAAATCCAAGAAAATACAAGATCACATACCATCTTTGAGCTCCATTTTTGACAGACTAGAAAGTACAAGGTCAAGCTAAATCCAAAGAAGTGTTTCTTTGGGGTACAATCAGGTAAGCTCTTAGGGTACATTCTATCCATGAGAGGAATCGAGGTCGATCCAGCCAAGGTCAAAGCAATCCTCAAAATGGAGGCACCTAGGACATTGAAACAACTAAGACATCTACAAGGAAGGTTCCAGTCAATCCACCGATTCATAGCACAACTACCAAAAAAATCCATCTCGTACTCTCATCTACTCCACAAGGGGGTAGCATACAGATGGGATGAGAAGTGTGATCAGGCTTTCAACAAGATCAAGGAATATTTACTCACACCACCAGTGCTCATGCCACCCATCCTAGGAAAACCCTTGATCTTATACATATCAGCAATAGTGGCAGCTCTCGGCGCTCTCCTAGCACAACACGATGAAAATGGAAAAGAGAGAGCTATCTATTATATCAACAAAACTATGGTGGGTCCTGAACTGAACTATACACCTATTGAGAAAGCCTGTTTTGCAGTTGTGTTTGCAGCAAAAAAGTTCAAACATTACATGCTAGCCCATCAAATAAAACTCATCGCAAATATAGATCCCCTTAAGTACTTGCTTTCCAAAGCAAATTTTACAGGGAAAAAATCAAAGTGGGTTATGATCCTCATAGAGAATGACATTGATTATGTGGAACACAAGGCCATCAAAGGAAAAACAATAGCATATCAACTAGCAGAAGCACCCATATATGCATAAAACCCACTTGTATTAGAGTTCGCCAACAAATCAATCTTCAACCTAAGCGTAGTCGACCACTGGAAAATGTACTTTGATGGGTCCTACATGCAACATGGATCAGGAGCAGGGATTTTATTCATCACCCCATTGGGATATTGTATATCTAAATCATACAAGTTGTCATTCCCTTCCACGAACAACATTGTAGAATATGAGGCTCTTGTCATAGGGATAAGAATAGTAGTGCAATGGAAGATAATGGCACTTAAGGTATATGGAGACTCACAGCTCATAATCAATCAGGTCAATGGAAAGTATCAACAAAGGATGATAAGTTGACTCCCTATAAGAAATTGGTGGAAATCCTTAAGGATTTTTTTATTGATATCACATTTGAGCAGCTACCACGAGAAAACAATAGAGCATCGGACGCCATGGCTACAATTGAATCACTTTTGGATGTCCCTCTCAATGTACCAAAACAAAAATTCCTCGTAGAGCAACTTATCATGCCTACATTCGAGGTACTAGAGTTTGAATTTGTGTGCAAAATTGTTGGTCCCGATGATCCCTGGTACCATGATATATACACTTATTTGAGAATAGGAGTCCTCCCAACCAACATAACCCCGAACCTCAAAAGAACCTTTGTCAAAAAGGCATCCTGTTTTGTCATCCTAGGAGATACCCTTTACTGTAGGAGCATTGAAGGAACCCTATTATGTTTCCTGAACACAAAGGAAGATTTGACTACCTTAATCGAGGTACACAATGACATTTGTGGTTCGCATTCGAGCGGTATGACTCTAGCTAAGAAACTACTAAGGACCAGGTATTATTGGCCTACCATGGAAAGAGAAGCACATGACTATGTCAGAAAGTGCTTGTAGTGTCAGCAACATGGAGATCACATTCATTCACCAGCTCAAGGGCTCAACCTAATTGTCACACCATGGCCCTTCTTGTAGTGGGGACTTGATCTTGTTGAAAAAATCACCACCACCTCATCCAATGGACACAAGTTTATCATCGCTTCCACTGAGTACTTCACCAAGTGGGTGGGTGCCATCCCCATGACATACATCACTAGAAATTAGATATCAAAGTTCATCCTGAACTACTTAATATGCCACTATGGTGTTCCCCAAGCCATCATTTTAGATAATGGGACACCTTCAAGAATCAGGATGTTCATGACCTATGCTACAAGTTCAAAATCCAACATTTATTTTCCACTTTGTACTATCCCTAAGGCAATGGCCAGGAAGAAGCCACCAATAAAACCATTATGAAAATCCTCAAAAAGATAGTCAATGACGTTGGTCGTGACTGGAATTTGCAGCTAAATCCTACCCTATGGGCCTACTACACAAGCATTCATACACCAATAGGTGCCACCCCATTCTCTCTAGTCTATGAATCATAAGCCATACTTGCTATCAATATTGAGCTCCCATCACTAAGAATTTCACTGCAAAATATTATCATTGATGAAGAATACCAGGTATCCTGACTAAATGAGTTGGAATTGTTGGATGAGTGGTGCATGGATGCCTTAAACCATTTGCAAGTCTACTAGAACTGACTCAAGTGAAGCTACAACAAGAAGATCAGGAGTTGAACATTCCAAGTTGGAGAGCTTGTGTTGAAGGAGAACCAGAAGAATGTTCCAAATCCAAAAAGCAATGGAAAATTTGAACCTAATTGGTTGGGTCCCTCTAACATCACAACAAGCTACAAGTCAGAGGCATATCAACTATCAACACTTGAAGGGAGCCCATGAACAAATCCCATCTCAAAAAGTTTTATGCCTAAATATTTCAAGGTATAAAACCAAAAATACAAAAAAAAATTAGAAAATGTCCCAAAAACTGGTCACCCTAATGAAAACTTAGCAAACAGGTGTCTTGGTGACAACAAAAAAAATTAAAAAAGAAAAAAATCCAAAAAAAATTAGAAAAAGGATTAAAAACAATAAAGAGAAAATTCGTCCTCTAGTGAAAAACACTTCAGTGGTGCTTTGGGAAAGTACCTTGGTGAAAACCTAGAAAATAGGTGCCTTGTGTAAATAAGCACCTTCCATCCACCAAGATCTCCATGACTTGTTCTGCATCACCAATCCACCCATCCATCATCCGTTGTGTCTGTATCATAGCTTGGTCCTGCGTTTGTGTCGTGATTCCTCCTAGTACTACTTGACTCTTTCTTAAGGATAGTTTTTCCTTCCTGTATCAGAGTAGTCTATTGCATCACACTGGGGGCATGTTCTCATTGGATTGGATTTGTGTATATCCTTGAAGTATTCCTAAAATAAAAAAAATTAGAAA
The DNA here is from genome assembly GCA_007258455.2 of Sequoia sempervirens. NCBI lineage: Eukaryota > Viridiplantae > Streptophyta > Pinopsida > Cupressales > Cupressaceae > Sequoia > Sequoia sempervirens. Next base: position 444,794,595 of record VDFB02270651.1, read on the forward strand.
ATCCAAAAATCTGAAAACATCTAGAAAATCAAAAAAACCAAAAACATCAGAAAATAAAAAATCCAAAAACATCCAAAAAATCAAAAAATTCAAAAACATCAAGAAAATTAGAAAATATAAAAACATTCAAAAAATTTCAAAATCCAAAAATAGGTCAAAAATTAGTCAAAAATATAGAGTTGTCTTATCGAACTACAGGTCTCTAAGCTCTGAACATAGGCAAGGTTGATCTTTGATCTTCCCTCAAGAAACTTAGGTCAGTCCTTTAGGAGTCTGTCACAATAAGTTGGCAATGCATCTGTTCATACCTCATCAATAATTAAGTCTGTGTTAGTCAAACTACGTGGTCTCTGCATGTATAATGTAGGAAAGGCTAATCTGTTGATCAACCCCCAAGGCCCCTAGGATAGGTCTTTAGGTTAGTCTCTTGGTAAAAATCTCAGAAAACACCTAAAAAATGGGAAAACTTGAAAATCAAAACATTTGTGAAATCTTGAAAATACCAAAAACATCCTCAAAACATTTCAAAAAGATCAAAAACATTCAAAAAACCCAAAAATTTCGTCCATCTCCATCTCTCTTTCACCTACAATAAGCATAACTCATAATAAATCAATTGTCATCCTCAACCTTTGGTGAAACAGTCAGAAACAAGTCTAGTAGGTTAAAAGTGAAAACTCAAACGTTAAGGTCTCAAGTCTAGGTCAGTACGTAAACAAGTTGGTCAACTCTTTATGTCAATAGCCTATCATCCAATTAGTCCCAAATCAATCATTTGATAACATCATGTCCTAGGATGCATCCTTCCTACAATGGACATCAACATTAGGCATCATCGTAGTTTAGTCTTGGATAGTGGTATGAAGAACATTAGCTTGTTTGTTTACTTTATCTTTGTCTTTTGGCTTATCTTATTGTGCTCATTTCGATGACCTCTCGAGGATGTCCGAAATGGAGGGATTTAGAGAGAAAGGAATGGGGCAACAATCATTATATTTTTATATTTTGTGCTTGTGGGATATTCTTGTAATATAACCTCGTCATGTGTGCTTTGTTTGGGTGTAGGGAGGGTTTTTTAGATATCTTGTCGACCACATAGGAAGGCTTGCCTTTCTATGTTTTGGTTCAAGATGTTTGGAATATCTGAACTACATTTTGAATAGGAAACTGTATGTTAGGTGTGAATAGGAGTACTCCTATCTGATTGTCGAGTCAAATTCCATTACACTAGGTACAATGCCATCCTGGTTCTTTATACCTTGATGCATCATGCCTATGTGTATTATCAAACATAAGGTAAATGGTCCTTTTTAAAAATCCAAATCCTTGGTAATAAAATCATCATCATCATCATCATCATCATCATCATCACCATCTTTTGACTTGTTGGAGTCTCTTAATTTCTTCTATCTTCTTTCCATGCTAATATGGTACCATGACAGTTGAATCATCATTGCTAATGCATCCATCTTGCATCCACAAAATGTCAGCATAATGCATATCATATAGAAAGCATTAATCATACCACATACATTACATTTCCAGCATTGCATAATATAGATTGGTTATTCTAAGCATCTCATTAACTACACATTTGCATTTCATTACATAAAAGAAACCATCACATAAGCATTATTAACTCATATCATATAACATCCATTGCATCATCACACCATATACATCATATCATGTCATATCATCATCATCATATCATAAATGGAGCACCATCTCATATATAAAAGATAGAGAAAAAGAAAGAAAAATATTATATTTTATCATCATCCATTAAGCATTATAATATAGATCTGTTAGTCCAAGCATTCACATATCATAACATTTGCATACATCATCATCAAAAGTGCATAGAAAGATACTAAAAAGAAATTCATCCATAAGTCACTTCATCACATCATCATATAGAAGCATACATTACATCGGATCATATAAAACCACATCATATATCACATAAGATAAAATCATTACATCACATATAAACCATCACATATAGGAAAGTAATAACATCACATCATGTTTAAATAAAATAGAGCATCATGCATTGCATCGAATCATCTCATATATCATCAAAATAATACACTGTCATGGTACAAGATCATGATCAAGTGTGGATCAATAAATACAAGTACAATCACCCACAGGGCTATCAAAAACGAGCCTGTGGATCTCAAAAAGAATAATGTATCCAATAAGTAAACAAGCTAACCCTGCCGACTGCCCTTGCCCTTGCAACCCTTCCTCTCCCCATGCTCCTTTGGAGGCTTGTACCCTGTCTGCTATGAAAAATATGGGACCTGAGATGCTTGGGGCACAGCCTAGTGATAATGCACCTTGTAATAGTTGGCCTATCAGACTACCTCCATGTATGCTCATAAAGATATTGTGCTCTAGGAAGAGGACGTGGCCATGCTCTCGAGCTACTATCTCCAACCCATCTGCTATGCTACCGTAAGCTTTGCAGCCTGCCTCTACTATATGACCTGATCCCACTTGACCACTAATGTCAAGACCTACTGTCTAGCTTGGTCTCTCTCTCCAGTAAGCACATGGATATGTGCTTATAGATCTATCCATCCCTGGGATCTAGCTGTGGTGGTGGATGGACATGTGGCTAGTCCTAGTAACCATCACTCGGTGGCATTGGCTAGCTAACCTGGTGACCATCCATGGGTTGATCCTGATGCCCATCACCATCTCTCTAATCTCTATCCTACTCTGGCTATCGTGGGGGGGTTCCATCTCACCCTCTGCCTCACCCTCTGCCATATCCATCCTCGTCGCCATCTTTGCCTCCTCAACCTCTAGGTCTCCTCCTCAGTAGTTGTGCCCTAGGCATTATCAGTCTCATTGGAGGAAAAAACCCATCCCTGTATGCCTGTGTCATGCCTTGATCCACCTATCCTTGATCATATGGCCATGATCTTGCCACTAGCTGAATAAAACTCTAAATAGCATCCACCGTTGGGATCGTCTAACCCCATGTCAGCTCCATCATGCAACGTGCAAAGATGGCCACATATTCATCATCTGGTCGGTCCTGTGTATCTTTAAATTGCCAAGCTACATGATCTGGAAGATATCTCTTGATTAGAGTGTGCTCATGACCCTGCATCAGTTAGTCTTTGTAGGCAAAGAATAGTTATTGGACATCATCATACCATGTCGACATACTAAGATAAGGTCTCCATGTAAAGACTGTCATCTCATCTAGGACCATATGACAATTTCAAATACTTGTTGCTCCTATGTGTGAAAAGGTGAGGGAACCCCTATACTTCTAGATAATTGGATCATTCAGCTCCATATCAATCAAAATGACTCTGACATGGCGAAACACAAAGATGTGCTCCCAAGCCCATATGTGTAACAATGTAACCCCTGAATCAATGGATTGACCATCACAATATGTGGACTCATGAAGAACGTGGTAGAGTGAGGCTAGCATCACTATCCTCCAGGAAAAACACTCTCCACTAGAGCATCTGCTCCCAGGAAAGCCCCCATCCCAGGCTGAAGTATCACCCGCACTGATCTGGTGCCACAAATCCTAATATGATCACAACAACAATCAATCTAAAAGGTAGTACTATAGTTCTGTATTGCTCAAGCTTGATCTGACCCTCTGTAAAGATGATCTCATCTAGGCCCATGATATTATAGCAGGCATCCCTCCCATCCTCCACATTATAAATAACTCACTCACCATGGATAGGAAAACATAGAATGCACCACACATCCTCTAGTGTCACTGCGGCCTCACCTATGTGAAGGTGGAATGAGGATGTCTCACTGTGCTAGTGCTCCACCAAGGCTGTCATCATACCCAAATGTGTTCGGATCACTGGGGCATATGCCATGTACCATAATCCGATGGCTCCTAGGTTCTCCTGGAGTATCTCGTCCAAAGGAGGATCCTGATTCAATTTGCACAAAATGGAAGACCTGTGCTCCTGTGAATGGACCAGCTCCATGTCCTCCTGCATCAAGAAAGTCACCGTGTCAAGTTTTGTAAAAAATCGTGATCCTGTTTAAAATCCATTCAACCAAATTAGCATATGCATTGCTTCTTGCACATGCATCATAGTTTGAAAAAAGTCAGTAGTGCTGTATGGCACCGATAAGAGCCTAAAAGTTCCAAACTCCACTGTTGTGGCACAGTTTGAAAGCGACCTAGTTTGACCTAAAAACCCTAAAATCAAAAGAGGACCATTGCAACACTGTTTACAAGTGTGTTGCACTTTGAAGCAAAACCCCAATTTTTAAACTCTGCCTCCGTGGCGTAACTTGCATCAACAATGTAGTTTGGGCCCGCACGATGCCAATTTGAGCTTTTCAACGGTGCTATATAGCACCGCTTGACTTTGTGGACTTTTGGACCCTAATAAATGCACTTAAAATTTGAAATTAAAGGTCAAGACAAGATGACATACTACGAGTCTTGTGCCAGGAAGCCTTTGGAACACTCACACGTGCTTAGAAATGTGGCGGGAAAGCATGCGTTGTGCCATCTCTCACAAGGGTCAAAGCTCAAATCACAAAAAAATCAAAAGGCTATGTGTGCAAATGAATTGGAACTGGCCCCTCGAGGCCTATTTAAGCCTAAAAGTTAGGGTTTTTTGACCCTGTTTAGCCATCCAACTAGGGTTTTGGACCCCCGAGCCCGTTTTCACCCATTCGAAGGCTGTTTTGCATCATTTCATTGCATTTTTGCACATTTTTGGCATTTTGGAGCCTTTCTAATCCATTAGACACCTTGTCCTCTTTTTTCATGAGATCATCCAAAAATCCAAATTTCTATTCGATCTCTCGAGAGGGCAGTATATCAGCATAATTCATTTGCTAGGGCAGCAGTGGGGCATTTGGAAAATCATTTAAAAAAAAAAAATTGATCAAGACATGTTTATTCTTTGAATCAACGCAGTGAGTACTTTGTTTTGAAAAGAGGGGCAAAATGTAGACGCGAAAAATATACCAATCACACTTGATCTTGATTACTAACATCATTTCATCCCGAATCATCTCCTTTGCTAGAAATTTAATTAAATATCCTTTATTTGATTAAATTCATCACCCTTCATCCCTTAATTAAATATGATTAAGTCATTCTCTTCCATTAATTAAATAAATCAATTTTATTTAATTAATCTTGTAGTCTCTGTTTAATTAAATAATTCACTTTATTTAATTAAATCTCTAAAGTCTTTCTATTAAATTAAATAAATTAATCTTTGTTTGATTTAATCTAAAATCATTCCCTTTTAATTAAATAAATCAAAATATTTATTTAATTAAGTCTAATTCATATTCTTCTCAACTTTGATTTAAATCAATCCAAAAATATAAATCAAATTGTCACATCAACTAATCTCCTTTTAATTTAATCAAATATTGATTAAATTAATCTTAATCACCTGAATCCTCTAGATTTTGCAACTTGCTCATGAAATTCATTTTAATTCATTTATTAAATCTTCAATTACTTTCAAAAAGGCATCAAAAGGGAATATTCATCCATGTTTGAAAATCCCTCCAAATTGGATTTGTCCTTCTAACAAGGAATTTAACTCATATTACATGTCCTTTTGCCTTGAGCCACGTGGCATTTAATTCATTCCTTTCTCCCTTCAACATGTCATTTCACAAATTTGAAATTCCACCTAATATCATTTATTGGCACATTCATCAAAATGTGCTCAACCTTTGTCCACTCCCATGTTGACAAGTGGCTAAATGTTATTGGTTGGTCTTTCATTTCACATTCATCCATTTTCTTCAACATTCTCATCCATAAATAAGAGGCTTTCCTTTTTATTTGGGATCCACAACTTAGAGTAAAGTTACTATCTTTATATTGAGAGACAATTCACCCATTTCCATAGCATTTTTCCATCATCATAGCTAGTTTATTATAGATTTCATCAAGGAGCTCATTGTTCTTCATCATCAAGTGGATCAATCTTCATCAAACTTGCAAAGGGATTGGGAAAGGGCCAATTTCCACACCAAATTAGCACCAATTCTCCCATGGAATTGAGAGTTTGCATGCTTCAATAGGATTTAATAGCTTTTCTTGTTTTGTTCTTCATTTCATTTCCTATTTTGAGTATTGTAGATGAATTTCATGGGGAATCTTAGTTTTAACTTGCATATGTGGCTAACATTGTGTTTGTGTAGGTCTAGGATTGGGGTTCACAAATGGTTTACATTTTTTGGCCAAACTGGACACTAAACTGATTTTTTCTAACTAAATTTTCACTTTCAGACAACTATAGCGGATAAACCATGAGGAATTTGAAAATAATGCAAACTAGTGATTTGTGAAATTTTTTCTATAGATTCTAAATATATTTTTTTGAAACTTTTTACAATTAGATTGCACTTCTTTTTCCATCTCCTTCAAAAACTAGTTTTTTTAGTAAACACCATTTTTAAGGAGTGACGCTCACCACATATCACAAATTTTTTTCCATGAAGGGTAAAATTCTTTTTTTTTTGAATTTAGATTTGTAACTACAATATCTAGTGCTTCCAATTGGTTTCATAGTGTTTTTTAAATATTTTTTCCTTAATCAAGTTTCGAAGTCAAACCAATTACAATTCAAACATAGGCAGATTGTATAACACAACTTTTTTTGTATGTATCGATTTTATTTTTTTTGTTGGATAAAGGACTTCAATATCTAGTGCACTCATATTTTCAATTTTTTTTTTGATAATCTTCTATTTTTCCACATGTGCAGAACAAAGAGCTTGATTTTCAGTGAAAAACCTACATTCACAAGAAATAAAAAATAAATATAATAATCAAATTAAATTTAGTTAAAATTATACTTTTTTAGAAGCTTATAATAAGGACTACATACAAAAAATAAATTTTAAATGAATTCATTTGATCCACCAAAAGGTAAATCAAAACAGGTTTTTTATTAGCATTTTGATAGGTGTAAAGGAGACTCTATAATAGGTATGGTTTAAAACTAGTAGAGTTCTATCCAAGGGGGCTTGGTCTAAGGTGGTTTGATCAAACCCTCTTCAATTGGAATCCTTTAAATGGAACTTTTCAAGGCTTAAAACATTATATTTTCTAAAAATATGTGATTTCAACAAAAATCAGGATCTCCCAAAAAGTGTAAACCACTATTGTGGTAGGACCCTGCAGGAGTGTTTTAGCCATCATTTGGATTTGGTTCAAGTCATTTTCATAAAATTTGAAGGTTTTTATAAGATTTTTATTGAAACGGGTTTGGGAACCCTATTTTGAGGGTTTGAAGAAGTAAAAATGGCTTAAGAGACCATTCCAATGATGAAATGCTCTAAAATTCGGTGGAATGGTGTAGATTAGGATGATATTTCATGTTAGTATGGTTATAGGAGTAGGGAAGGAGGTTTTGGCCTAATGTTGTGATGCCCTAGACTAGAAAGTCACCAGTTTTGAGTAATTTGGATATGCAATTGTAGGGATTTTTTGAAACGCTATTAGGAGATCATTCTAGTGGATAAATCAAGCATGTGGAGACCTATTAGAATATGTTTGAGGTGGTTGTGAAGTGGGTTGAAGCCTAGAACATAGAGATTCAATAAAACCTCATTGGAAGCAAGCCTAAATAGGGTTTCGATGAGATTTTGAAGTTTGGTGAGTTTGTGATTGTTTCCCCTAATGAAAGTTGTTGATTCAGACCATTTGTGGCCTTTGAAGCACATTGGAATAGAAATTTGTGGTTGAGATGGTGTTTGGTTGGTAGTTGTTTTGCAAAACAGGGCTAATTAGGCCTCTTAGTAGTGTAGCAATTTTTTTTAGGAAGGTATGTTCCAAAACAAAGGTATGGAGAAACTTGATATGTTAAAGTAGAGCTTAATGGGTGTCTAAAATGGTGAATTTTTGGTGGGTTTACAATTTCATTTGAAGATTGTGGTTAGAAACACTATTTGCAAGGCTACAAGAAGAATATGAAAGAATTGAGAAACATGGTCAAGTTAGGGTTTTGAAGTTTGAAGAATTGTTTGAGATAGGGTGAATTGTGATTGTTAGACAAACTCCTCCTTGCTCTACATCACTTGGTGAATGGGACGCCCCAGAGGGGACTCATTCGCCCAAGGTGGTGAATGGGTCCCACCAAAGGGGACTCATTCGTCCAAGGTGGTGAATGGGTCCTACCTAAGGTTTTTGAGATATGAATGATTTTAATGCTATTTTCCAGGATTTATATGATTTTTGAGTGGAATAATCCTCAAGATAAAAAATAATGGGTCTTAGAGGCCTATAAATGTTGATTTAAAGGGTAACTAATGCAAGGGTGCCTAAGATAAGGTCCAAATTAGGCAATAGATTGTACTATCTCCAAGGAGGGGGTACAATTTCAGTGTCCACATTTATCCCCCATTAGTACCCATATGCCTCCATGTGCATATTCAAGCTAAAGGAGTCTAAACAATACACTTTATTTCATAGAAAGATACTCATTCAGATGATGGGAGAATGAAGCCCCCAGTGTAGTTATCTGCAAAACCACAATATTAGGAACCACATCTTGTATCCAAAAATCCTTTTATCTAACTTCTATAAATCAAATTCGAGGGTAGATATATGTGCCCCCTTGATTCTGCTTACTATATGAAGGTGGAATCAAGGTAGCAATCTAGCCTCATCAAATAGGACAAGTCATATCATAGGGAATTTCCAAGTACCATGCTACATAACGATGGATGATTGATGCTTTTAGGAGTGAAATCATGATTCCAACACAACAAACGACGTCAAAAATGGAGCTCTCTAGCACCCATTATGTTGACCTAAATAAAAATCTCCTTTAACCCTAATATAGTCAAAACCCTAGTTTTGAACATACATAAGAGTTAAAAGTGAAGTAAAATATAACTTAATTTGTCATTTTACCTTTGTGTACCTTGAAAGTAATTAGAGAAGATTGAAAAATTATGAGAAAAAGGGACTACAAGCCTATGAGACTGGATGTGCTATGAGACCAGGTGGCATGTAGCGAGTGTCAACATGAGGTGAGTCAATTCTACTACCTTCTCTTAGTTTTCACACAATTATTTGATTAAGTTTATGCATTTCTAGATTAATTTGGGATCTTGGAATTTTTTTGCAAAGTGTCATGTTTCTTCACGAAGTGTCCCAAAAGGGTTCTAAAGTGTCTAGGGCCTTCAGGAAAGCACACTAGATGGAATTTAGTACACTTTTATGATGAATAATGTAAACATTAAAGATGTTAGATTGCTTATAGAGTATATTTTTTTTTTTGTTGATAGGTATCCACCTATTCGTGTAAGCATCTGGGTGGGAAGCAACTTAGGTTTCTTAGAGATCTAGCCCCTGCACTTTCAACAAAGGACACAAAGCACTTATAGACTGTAGAGATTATTGGTCGTACCTCATGCCCCCCATGATGTACCATGATGCTATGTTGATGGCTCTAGCCGAGCACTGGGATGCAAATACCTATACATTCCACCTTCCCACTGGTGAGATGACAATCACTCTAGAGGAAATCCACTGCATTCTTTGAGTTCCCATTCGGGGAGAGTAGGTAGGCTTCTAGGGGGATTTTACATTTCATGAGTGGAAGGATGACATGCAGTATTTCCTAGATGGGCCAATGCATGGTGAGCGGGTGAGGGCACAAATCAAATGTTTGATGCTGCTATATTCATGAGCCCCAGTGGTGAGATGGATTATTGTGCACACATTTGCACTAGTATTCATTCATGATGGGTGTGCAACACACCTAGATGGAGGACTAGTTAACTTGATACGAGGGATGGAAGTGCATAGGACAATCTATGCCTAGGGGCACTATATCCTTGTGCACTTATATTATGATCTTGGGCGGTTTGTCTTTCGGGAGGTGGACAACATGGTGCATTGTATGCTTCTACAGGTTTGGTACCTTCAGCATATCACATGTACAAGGCCTATCGGCTTCCCATGCACAATAGTCATGGGGTATCCTAGGGCCTTTAGCTATTCTCTATGATGGTTGTGGCAGTACAATGATTTACACTTTTGGAGAGTGAGATTTGACTGACTAGAGGAGGACGAGATCCTCTGGAGACCTTATCAACTTACACTTTAGTGGACAGATTGCATGGGACAGTTGAGGAGATTACAACTAGAGAATTTTTTGGTTGGTCGACATGACTACATAGTACGTCTCTTCTACTATGATCGGGTCACATGTGAAAGTTTGGGCAGATCCAAACACCACCAAAGGCATGAACCTTTATCAAGAGATTAGTACAAAGTGCCCAGAGGTCAAGTGATACAATACGACTCACTATAGAATTTTTTTTGAGAGTGACTCTGATTACTCAGATCACGATGAGCCTCCAATCTCTGACATTGACGATGTTGATATCACAGATGGTTATGAGGATTGGTGGATAGTATCACAACCAACTCCTATAATTTTGATTGATGAGCTTATATGAGATGCAAGACCAATGCTAGATGAGGGAGATGAGGTAGAGATAGGGCCAAGGAGATACAATACAGGGCTGTAGACATATTTATAGATGTCATAAATGAGGATTATGATGAGGATGCAGATCTTGACTATGATAGCTAGGATAGAGGAGACAAAGAGGAGGAGCCACCCCTAAGTGAGGGTGATGATGCAATAGTTAAGGATAGACACGAGTGGGGAGATCCCTCTCCTATTCATATGACTAGGTCACAAGTAGCGGCTGCAACAAGAATCAATACCCACAATCATGGAGGAGCTAGCACATCTTCCATGCCCCCTACATGGGATGAGGTTGATGTTTCTCATCCTGCCAAAGATATAGGTTATGATACTTTATTAATTCATGTAGTTTCTATTGATGTTGATGCTTTATATATATATTATGATGTGTATTGATTGTTTATTGTTTCTACCTTGCAAGAGCCTCGAGAGACTATTGAGATTTCTACCAACAGGTAGCTGTAGAGATAGTGCTAGCATCTATCAACAAGGAGGCAATTGACTTAGACTATGTACCCCTACCTATTGTGGATCAGGATCCAAAGTCACTCAGGCCATTTGCAAGATTGCAAGAATCATAAGAGAGTTTTAGGAGGCGATTCCACTGATTCGATGCTACAACGAAGGCACAGTCATCCTAGACTCTAGCAAAAGTTGAGAGAATAGAGGCAGAGGTAACTCAACTATAGGAAGAGAGGGATCAGCTAGCAGGGGCACATCAGGAGGCCCTTGGACATATACGGGGTTTAGAGTTTGCTCTTAGATTCAGCGAATTGAGATCATGACCACACACTACTATTTCCTGACATCCTACTACTGGACCAGTGTGAGGACCAGATCCTGAGGGATCTGGTAGTCACAGACCTTAGTGAGATTGTATATATTGATGACATGTAAAAAAAAAATTGATATATATATATATGGGTATTTGATTAATTAAATAACCTTTGTAAAATTACTTAATTAATGTCGTCATGGTTTAATGCATCCTATTTGATCTAAGTAAAACATATTATAGTTTCTCTTAGATACAACATTGTGATGAAGTATGTTATGCTAAATTAAATGCTCTTATAATTTATATAATGATCTAACTTAACATAACACACAAGATGAACTTGAGTAGTATGAATCCTAAAGTAATTATAAAAATAAATTAAATAATAACTTTAGTGCTTAAGACATACACATAATTGTTTGTCAAGAATGAAGAAATGTGCAAGCATATATGATATGATCCAATAGCTCTAACAACACTACTTTATCATTCATATTATTCAAAGGGTATAGAAATAATACCAGTGCAGATGCATGACATTAATGGTTCCTTGAGGGGTGTCTCATCTATTTCTATTAACATGTATGCACATACCCAAAAGTTTTGTCAATTATGTATAGTCCTAACAAATTAGAACTAAATTTTCCTCTTTCATTTGGGTCAACATTGATGTTGCATTGATTTTAAGATAGGACTAAGTCACCCTTTTTGGAATGTGGGAGAGATGACATTGAGATTGTAATAATGTTGTTTCCTTTTGTGATAAGCATGAAGATGTTCAAGAGCATTAATACATTGTTCATCGAGCATATCAAGCTGGTGTAATAATTTCTCTTTATAGTGTCTATCATCAATAAGTTTTTGAAGAGTGATTCTTAATGCGGGAATCTCTAACTCCAAGGGAATTATTTCCTCACTTCCATAGACAAGACTGTAAGGTGTAGTCCCTGTAGAGGATCTAACACTTGTGCGATAAGACCAAAGTGCATAGTGTAATTGTGTATGCCAATCCCTATGATGTTTGTTAATAGTTTTCTTCAAAAAAATTTCAAGGAATTTATTAGTTGATTTAGCTTGACCATTAGATTATGGGAAATAAGGTGTTGTAAAGCAATGTTGTATATTAAATGTCTAAGAATTTTTTCACATCATTATTTTTAAATGGTGTATCATTATCAGAGACTAATGTGGAAGGGAGTCCAAAGCGAGCAACAATGTGCTCTAATATGAAACAAAATATTACCTCAGCTATTGTAGATCGAAGGGGAATGGCCTCTACCATTTTGTGAAGTCATCGGTTGTAGTGATGATAAATGTATGTCCGACAAAAGAAGGGGGTGATATTTTTCCTATAATGTCTAATCCCGAAACCACAAAGGGCCATATCAAGACTTGAGCTTGAATTTCACAAGCAGGAGCATGGGTTAGATTGCTATGTTCCTGAAATTTATGACATTTTCGAACATAATCAAAACAATTGTGTTCAATTTTTCGCTAGTAGTACCTAATGTAGATAAGTTTTTGAACCAATGTTTGCCCTCGAAAATGTCCATCACAAGCACCCTCATGGGCTTGTTGAAGTGCTATAGGTATCTTATATTTTTTTAAGCATCTAAGTAAGAGACCATGGAATGACCTTCGATACATCACATTGACAAGAATTATATATTTAGATGCAAGCTTTCATAAACAAGCTCAAAGGTTTTTAGTTGTTGGCTTGGGAAAGGTACCATTTTTCAAATAGTTAAATATTGTATTGTACCATTCACTTAAGTCTTCCTCATTTTTCTTTAAAAATTCTTCCATTTTATCATCGATTGAAGGTTTCATGATTGGATGAATAGTGATTGTAAAATATTTTGAAAGATCTTGAGGTGATATAAGAGAGGCTACACTCGCCATTGCATCCGCAAGCTAGTTATCTTTTCATGGGATGTTATCAATGGTAAATGTCTCAAAATTCTCTAACAAGTGCATTATAAGATCCTTGTATTTGGAAAATTTGTCATGCTTTGCTTGATATGTTCCATTTATTTGTTTAATTATTAATTGTGAGTCACTAAAGATCTTAATATCTTTGACACCCATGATTAGAGAAAAATGCAATCCAACAATTAACACCTCATACTTAGTTGTGATATTTTTAAATAGGAAATTTAATCAATATGACAAGGGGATAAGCTTTCTTATGGGTGGAATTAATATAACCCCAGTGCCAGAGCCTGTTCTACACTTAGATCCATCAAAATATAATTCCCATGTATGATTTTCTATTGTCAACACATGGTCGTCAGGAAAAGAATCATTGCTAGGTAATGTTAAAGATGAAGGAGCATTAGCTAAGTGGTCGGTCAAGTTTGGAACTTTGATTTCCTTTTGTGAAACAAACTTAGGGTCAAACTCAACCAACAACATCACCCATTTAGCTAAGCATCCTGATAAGTTTGTTTTATTAAAAAGATGTTTAAGAGGATCAAATTTTGTCATTACTTGTATTTCCACATTTAGTAAATAATGTTGCAACTTACTGGTAGTGAATATATTGGCCAAACATTTTTTTTCAATTGGTGTGTATCATTTTTCATAATCTATTAAGGTTTAACTAATGTAATAAACAATATGTTCTTTACCATTTTCATCTTTTTGAGCTAATTATGTTGTGAGAGCATGGGTTGATGTGGTGATATAAAGAATGAATGGCTTGTACGACGTAGCAGGTTATAAAACTAGCAAAGTTGCAAGGTATTCCTTCAAACTCTCAAAAGAATGTTTACAATCCTCATTCCAATCAAAATGCACATCCTTTTTAAGGATATGTGTGAATGGTAATGTTCGATCAACTAAAGATTCCATAAAGCGAAGGATGGCTTGAATTCATCCTTGTAACGTGTGCAATTGAGAAATATTTCAAGGAGGTGGCATGTTGATGATAGCATCAATTTTCTTTGTATCGACCTCGATGCCTTTGTGAGATATGATAAACCCTAAAAAATTTCCACTATCTACACCAAAGACAATTTTTTTTTTGATTTAGTCTCATGTTGTATTTTTTCATCTGTTTGAAGATCTTCCAAAGGACAGTCACATTGTCTTGTCTTGTTAAAGATTTGGCTAGGATTTCATCAACATAATCTTCCAAGATTTTATGTATGTAATCATGAAATATCAATCTCATTGCTCGTTGATAGGTTGTGCCTAAATTATTTAACCCAAAAGGAATCATAACCCAAAAAAATGTCCCCCAAACGAATGTAAGTGTTGTCTTATATTGATCTTGTGGGTTAATGAAGATTTGATTATATCCAAAAAATCCATCCATGAATGACAACAAAGCATGTCTCGTAGTTGAATCCACTATCATGTCGATATTAGGAAGAGGAAAATCATCTTTTAAAGAGGCTTTATTGAAGTCAAAAAAATCCATACACATCCTAATATGATAGTCAAGTTTTGCAACTGTGACAATGTTTGAGATCTAAGAAGAATAATCAATAGGTCAAATGAAACCAGCATCAAGGATTTTTTCAAGTTCTCCTTTAACAAGTAAGGCTATTTTAGGATTCATCTTTCGTATCTTTTGTTGAACAGGATTTAGCATTTTCAACAAGGACTATGTTGTGTGTTACTATATTTGGATCTATTCCTTGCATATTTGAATATTTCCAAGAATTTTTTTTAGGGAAGTCATGAATCAAAGTTGCAGTATCCTCTTGTTCTTCATCATCAAGGCACTTCCCAATCTTAATGACTTTTTCTTTATCATCTATGTCCATTGGTATATCAATTGTATCCCCCAAGGGGAGTGCATTTGATTTAGGAAATTTAGGGTCGTATGGTTCCATTCTCGTATCTTTCTCATTACTTTTATCATCTATACCTTTTTGCTTGGTATTGATCATAGCACAAGTAGCTCGTTTCATGGGAGGAGTAGAGGATGTCTTATCATAAACTCCTAACATTTGTTTCAAGGCTTTATCACTTTCACCATACTCCCATGATGGTGATAGATCCATGTCAAGTAATTTAGGATGCTTTATTGTGAGATTGGTTCTTGGTTTGCATGTGATAGTGTTGATGTTTAATGATGGTTGTTAAGTTGCTTTTGTTGTTTAAAAAAAAACAATATCCCAAACCAGTCTTTGTCTCTTGTGTGTCAGGTTCTATAGGAACTCAGATACCTTGTTCATTCTTTTCTAATCCTTTACCATTATATACCAATTGTTTCAAGAGCTCATATCCTCTCCCATAAATTATTTCCATTTCTTTTGGGTTTGGTGGTTGTTGATAATCTATCTCATCAAAATTAGCTATGTAATTTGTATTTTCTTCCAAAGTGGATGAGGTAGATGTTTTGAAGGTTCTTCCAAATTCTTATTTGACATGATCATAGGTTGTTCTTATTT
Organism: Sequoia sempervirens; assembly: GCA_007258455.2. NCBI lineage: Eukaryota > Viridiplantae > Streptophyta > Pinopsida > Cupressales > Cupressaceae > Sequoia > Sequoia sempervirens. The sequence goes on from VDFB02270651.1 coordinate 444,810,275, forward strand.
TTCATCCTCTTTTTGTATGATAATATACTCTCCCATAAATGAAGGTGTGAATTGTACCCCAATCATCACCTAGTAATTTGGACACCGGTTATGCTTCTTGTTTGTTAGTATCAAGAGGTTCTATATTAGATGTTGGAATTAATGTATTAAGAGGAATTTTTGTTCCTTTTTCAAGTTGTAAGCAACTTTTAGGCTTGGGATATATTTCAATTTGATATACTTTTTTGTTATAGACATACTTCATTATATGATGAATGGTCGAAGGCACCACATGCATCTTATGAATCCATGGTCTTCCCAGAAGAAGGTTGTATGAAAGATCATAAGGCATGACATGGATAGGAGTTTGCAAGGTAGCCTTTCTGATTGTAATGGGTAAGATAATTACACCAAGAAGTTTCTTTGTGACATTGTCAAATCCCTAATAGATAAGGAATTAGGTTTAATTTGTGATTTATCCACACACAATCTATGTAGAAGTTTCACACTACACACATTAAGGGTAGATACATTGTCAACAAGGGTCCTCTTGATGCCTATTCTATTGAATTGACCTATTATCATAAAGGCCTCATTTTTCTTCCTTAAATCTAATGAAGGGAGTTAATGTTGATGGAACGTGATGTCTACATTGACTGTATTCATTCCCTATATGAGAGCTGCCACATCATTAGCATTCATACCAGAAGGAACTACCACTTGTTGCAATGTTGTCTGAAGCATGGTGTGATAACTTGGTGAATTCTAAACTAGGTCCCAAAGGGATATCTTTGCAGGATTATTCTCAAGTTTCTCAACAAGATCATACTCCTTAGTGTGTGAAGTTAATTGAGGAGCACTAGGAAATATGGGATTGGGAAAAGGTAAGGAGGTTTGGGTTGGTTGTTGTGGTTGTGGATTATTTCAAGTATTGTATGTGTGAGGAACAATGTTTTGACTCAGTTGTTGCAAGCCATCATGTTTAGGTGGGTAAAGGGTAAATTCGATTTTAGTTGGAGGTTGAGGTTTATGTACAGGTGGGTAAAGAATAAGTTGAGGTTGAATCACATTGAAATATATTTTTTTAGGTTTCTCACAACAAACCTTAGTGGATAGCTTTTGTGAGATGAAGTCCTGAAGGGCTTCAACTAACATGTCAAAGTCATAACGACTAAAATGTTTGAGAGGTAAGTTATCTTCGGTTGGTTTAGGTTTCTCATGGCAAGCCTTAGTAGATGATTTTAGTTAGAGGAAGTCCCAAAGGGATTCATCTAACATATCTAAATCATCACTATTAAGAGACTTGGATGATATATTTTTTCTAAATTGAAGCATTTTGTGTATAGGTTCGTTTGATGTTTTCAATTTTTTGTTTTCAATTTCTCATGAATCTAATCTAAGTGAACTACGAATTAATGCTGAAAATGAAAATTGTAAAAATCTAATGCTATCCATAATTTTCATGAAAGTAAATGATGCTAATTCTAATGATTTCAATATAATAGAAAATAACTGAACTTTAACAAAAAATTAACTAAGACAAACAAAAGCTTAAAAGATGAAAAATGGATTCTAAAAATAGTGATGCAAGGTGTGCATTGGGATTGATTTTACCAAGGTGGTGAATGAGTCCCAATAGGGCTATTTTTGAATTTTTTTAAAAAAAATTAGTTGATTTTTTATGTTTTATGTGATGTACAATGTAGATCTAAAATGCAAATGCAAAATTTTCACTATTTTTCAATGAAATTAAGTGCAATAATTCAAGTTGAATGAACTTTTCACTAATGCAAATTTGAAAACCCTAGGATACAAATTAAATAATGTAAGAGGAAATGCAAAGTTAATCCAAGCTATTCCTAGGATGTAAATGCAATCCAAATCATAATATGTTATTACAAAGTCAAGTTCACCAAAATATGGACAAGGGAAAATGGTGCTTCACTTCCTTATCCACATTCCACAAAATCCACAATCGAGAGTACCTTAGAGACCTCAACCCAATGAAGGAAGTAAGGTCTGACTATAAGGCATCCTTGGAGATGAATGGAAACAAGAACTAGGTTCACCACCAAGTGTAAACTTGCAAAATGTAAAGTGTTTGAAAACACAATGTTGTAAGCAAACAAATACTAAATAACCTAAGAAAATCCCTAGAAATGTGAAAAAAATAGAATAGAAGAGTAAATATGTAACTAGTATGCACCTGGAAACTTTGAAGAAACTAGAAATAGCTTTGAAAATCTAGAAATGTTGACTTTTTGACCAACTGGGACTCATTCGCCAACCTCAGCAAATTAGTCCCAGATCAGGGTTTCTACCCAAAAAACTGTTTAAAAAAAAAGGGTTCTGGAATCTGCAAAGTGATATGATAAAAACCTCCAATGGGAATCATTCGCCACTAATGGTAAATCAGTCCTTTTTCCATTTACCGAAAATAGAAATAACAGATTTGTACTCCAACACCTACACTTCACTTCTAGATTGAATCTTGGATATGAGTTTGTTAAAACACCTACACAATAGAATATAGTTTGTTTGCTAATGGGGGTTTTCCTCAATCAAACCCATTTTTTGGTAATTAAACCTTGGAGAAATAATGAAATATGCAAAAAACCCTAGCCTTAAGTGTGTCTAAGACTAGGAAATCTGAAGCAAGATGTAACCCTATTCTAATGTGTAAGAATAAGATGCTCAAATGAAACTTGAATGATGCAATAATTCACCCTAGGAGATCCTACATCATTTTAAATGAATCTTAATGATATTAAAACCTTCCTTACGGTAAAAATAAAGAGAAAATGGAAGATGGAATCACTTAGAAGACAAGTCCTTAGGATTGATTTGATGGCTAGTTGCATCTCCTCAACCTAGATTTCTCCATGATTCTCCATAGGCATCCATGATCAACCCTTTGCAATGCAAGATATTGGACAAAAAGTGAGCTTGAAGACCTACAAAAACCCTAAAATGCTGCACTAAAGCTTCAACTTTGTTCTAGATGAAATTGTGAATCTTCTTGTGGAAGACTCTCAATGATTGACTCTTAAATTTTTTATTAAAAAATAACCTAGATTACTTGAAAATGACCTAAAAACTTATATTTATAGGGATCAATACCTAATTTTCCATTATTTAGACCTAAGAGGCCAACATCCACTAAAAAATTGAATTAAGTCAGTGAATTTCCCGCTCAGAATTGAAAGTTGCCCCAAAAGGGACTCATACACCACCCTTGGTGAATGGGTCCCTCCAGAGGGTAGTCATTCACCCAAGGTGGCGAATGGGTCCCACCAAAGGTGACTCATTCACCCAAGGTGGAAAATGGGTCCCACTTAAGGGTTTTGGAGATGTTTTTTTGAGATATGAATGAATTGAATGCTATTTGTCAGGGTTTATATGATATTTGAGTGGAATAAGCCTCAAGATAAAAAAAATAATGGGTCTTAGGGGACTATAAATGCTTATTGAAAGGGTGATTAATGCAAGGGTGCCCAAGATAGGTCCAAATTAGACCACAGATTGTACTATCTCCAAGAAGGGAGTACAATTTCAATGTCCACACTACTGTCATTGCCAAGGTTATACCACCAAATCATAGATTGAATTCTTTGCAAGAACTAAAAGGTTATTGGGATGATTGGTTGGAAAAGCTAATGAAGGAAGGATACAGTCTCGATGAGACCCTCCTAGATAAGGTGATGTCTATGAGATTTGATACGTAATGGACTTTGAAGGACATCATTCAAATTCATAATACTACCATAGCAATGACAATAGATTTTGAAAGATCAAGGTTCAAGGTGGAAGGATAGATGGACTTGATGAAGAGGTTTTGGAGCATATTTTTTAGCAATTTTGAGGAATATCTTAAGTAGAGTAAGGTTAGAAAATCAAAGAGGAATATTCTACTTTTTAAAAAGTAGATTGAAGTCAAGGAAAGTCAACCTTTTTTATGATCCTATTTTATAGGATGGTTGCAACAGTCATCTAGAATACCTTTGCAGTGGATTTTGAAGGAGTTACTTTCCCTGGTGATTAGTTTTGTATAGCAGTTCACTCTAGTACCACCTAGACATTCATATAATTGTGGATCTAAAATATGGGTGCCCTACTTTTTAGGATCTGGGATTTTAGGAAGGGTACAATGTTTTATGTTAGAATTTTCTATATAATGTAGAACTTTCCTCATTGTAAAGGTCGACAAAATGAAATATGATTTGCAACCTTAAAAAATAGGACAATTTCACACTTTATATAGTTAGTTAATTTTTATAAATTTCTTAGTTTAGTAATGACATCAAAAGACAAAGGTTTTCCATGCATCAGTGAATTTTGCTGGAAATAAATGCTACTTAATTTAATAAAATCAATAGAAGGAGCCAAATTTAAAACCATCTATGGTGTCATTTGTGAATGAAATTTTATTGTTATTTTTTTATTTGCAAAATTTGTGATGAGTTAATTGAATGTCTCTGTATGAAATTGATTCTGATGAAATGAATTGCAAATATACTTACTAAAGCTGCATTGTGGATGGATATAACTATATAATTATTTATGATTTGTTTCATTCATTCGTTTTGACTATAAAAAATATTATTATAGAATTGCATGTCTGAATATAAGAATGCTATTTATTCATGTTTTTTTTCTAAAATCCTTGGCGTATCTTTTTTTGTTTATTTGAGAATCTATTATTGAAACATTTAAAATACTAGTTTGTTACCTTCAACTAGAAAAGGCCCCTTGAACATTATATTCATGTTGACCATTGAGTAATACCAACTACCAAGACATTGGAAGATAGGTAATTATATAATTAATTATCCTTTTCAAGAGAAGTAGGGTAGAAATATCTTGCTTAATATTTTTGTGTTAATTTTTCCATTAGTTCACTACTAATGAATGTCAGGCCTTGAGTAATAAAATACAACATCTTAAGGATTGTGGTTCTCTTCCATGTGTTGATGCACCTAGTTCCTCTAAACAATAATTATCTTCATCCTATTGTGTTGCTCATCACTATGTGGCATTTGTAGCTTTATGTGTTTTTCTCATTGCCATTAATGGTGGTACAATCTTAAGTGTAACCATATTTTTTCATGGCAGCAACATGATATTCCCTTGTCCAATTGTCCTTGTCTCTAAGCTTGGGGGTCAAGGATAACTAGTTTTGGGAGGTGTTCATTCTCTTCAAGGATCCCATCTTCCCCTCTTTCTCCTTAAAATATCAACATAGAAATTATGTTGACATTTTAAGGGGAGGCATACATTGGAATTATTTTCTTCACTTTGTTCACATGCATTGGACTTAGTGGTGCATTGACATGGGTATTTTTTTCTTCACTTTGTTCATAGGAATTAAACTTAGTGTGGAGTTGGCATAGAATTTTTATCATCTTGTAGTGCCTTATCAAGGTTACCAGGGCGTATAAATCTTGATATGGTTGATATGGGTACACACCTAGTGAAAAGAAATCCTTCCTAGACCTAGTATGTTTCTCATTTTTCTATCTTGTCTTGGAGGATCACCTAGTGAAAAATAGTCCTCACTAGCCTGTGTTCCTTCCAGTTTTTGATTCACCTAGAAAATATCAAACTCTTCTATGGTATAAGTCATGAATTCCTTTTAACATGGCCACTAGGCATAACACAACTTGCTTTCTAGTGGAGCCATGTGTTTCATGAGTGTCTAGCATAACATAGCTTGCCAACCTTGTGGAACCCATCATATTACATGGACACCTAGCATAAAATAGGTTGCTAGCTAGTAGATACATGTGGCTCATGAGTGATTTTACATCCTTGTGAGAGTATCATTTTGTTGGAAAAAACATTTGATGGATGATATTTGTTATTTGAGACAATTTAAGACTAAGGTCTCTTTTCCTTACCGACACAAATCCCTTTAGTACTAACCTTTTGTTTCATTTATTTTTTAGTGTGTCTTCTTCATGTTTACATCATGTTTTTTTCATTTCATCATCATCTTTATGTTTGATCATGCAATGCATTCTCATCATGTATGATTCATTTTTTTGACATGTATGTTTGTGTATGTTGTCTTGCTACATTTCATACATGTGTGTTCCTTTGTGCTTATGTTGCCTTGCCATGGGATCTTGGATCTTGGGGGCTTGCGTGTTCCCCCTTGGTCTTTAGTCTTCCAATCTCTTCATCATTTGTACAATTTGATCCCCTCTTAACATATATTTCTCTACTTTAGTGTGAGTTTGAGCATAAGTTCATACTCTCACTAAAGTGGGGGCTAAATGTAGAGTCATCAATTGTCACCCTTGACAATTTCACTCTATGTTCCCCCCCTTAATTTATTGTACCTAATTAAGCTCCTAATTTCCTAAATTATGCATTTTATGGCTTAGTTTAAAACAGTTCCCAATAATTTTGCATAAAACAAATGCTCTCATTTAATACTTTTCCCCTAACTCTAAAAACTCCCCCAAATAGGGTTGTGACAGTGGCACCCTATGTTCCTATGTCCCCTTATTTTGTCTCCAAATTCAAATATATAACTGGTGAAATTTTAGTATTTGAATTTCAAATGTCTAAAGTTGGCTGTCAAGATTTAATTTTTGGGAAATTAGAATAATAGTGTATAAATACCTGGTTATTGCATCACTTGAACACTAACAAGTGTAGTGTAGAAAATTGTTCTCCTTTTATGTGATAATACAGTTTCACACCTAATTTGGACCTATTTTAGTGAACTCACATTTATGCATTTTACCCTTCATATATAAGCCCCTAAACCCCTTTATTAAATGCATCCCAAGGCCTATTTTTATCATTTTCCAACATTGCAACATGCATTGAATAAATGCATTTAATTAAGTTAATTCCCCAAAATACATTGATCCTATATTTTTAGGCCAAAACCCATTCGCCCTTAGGTGAATGGGTTCCCTTTAAGATCCAAATTCAAAATTTAAACATGTTTTTGGAGGTATTTTAAAGTTCTAGATTCAATTTTCAAATGTTGGATTTCACGATTTGATAATTGAGAAATTAGAAAGGTAGCCTATAAAGCTTAGTCTTTTCACCATTTTACACTAGGTTGAGAAAAATATTGAGAAGATATTCACAAAATTAGCACTCAAGAGTAAGGAGAACATTCAAGTAAGAAAATTTGAAGTCTTGGAGCATCATTTTAGTTGTTTTTGTAGGTCTTCAAGCTCATTTCTCCAATATTGGTCAAGCATTGTTCATGATTGAAGATTGATGTGTATGCTGGATCATGATGGATTCTAGGTTTTGGGACATGCAACTAGCCATTTCCCTTGATCTAATGAGTTGTTTCCTAGTGATACCATCTTCTATCTTCATTCCACTAGCCATCTAAAGAAAGGAATAATCCAATTTTTGATTTATTGGGGTGTTTTCATTTCTCCCTAATTAGATCCCTCTTTCATTATTCGTGTTCATTTAGAGATCTTATTCTAACACACTTGAATAAGGTTTCTTTTCATTTTAGCTCTAAACAATCTTAGATGAACTTAAGATTAGGGCTTACACACACATTCATGTTTCAAATGTTTTTTTTCATCAAGGTTTAATTACCAAACTTGGGGTTTGATCGAGGCAAACCTGTATACAAATAAACCAAAATTTTTAGTTTTTCTACAGGTATAGATCCAAAAGTAGAGATTGAATGGTATATATGTAGGAAGTACATATCAAAAGCTATAGATCAAAATTTTGAAGTTTTAGAAAATCCTGGAAAGACCCATTTGCCCTAGAGTGAATTTGTCCCAAGAGGACACTTAGTAGAAGCTTTTCGTGATATGTATACAAAATCTTCCCCTTTTCAGTTCTGCCAAATGTTGAGTGTTTATTTTATTTTTATGCTTTAAATTTATGATTCAAGTTTCATACTACACAATTGGATTCATTTAGTATTTTTCATTTATCTCCCAAAAGTGCATTTTAGGCATATTTACCTTGTCCTCAATCATAAGGAAAATAGCCAAGATCTCCACTAAGGTTGACTTGCCTAAGAGTTTAAAGTCAATCTTACCCTAGGGGATCTCTTTTTCCTAATGAAATAAGGAAGATAGGAGCATCATCCCATCCCATATTGATAAACCTCATTTTTCGCCATTTTATTTGGGTGAACCTGACATTCTCACATTATTAATTTTTTGATTTGGAGTCCATTCAAACCCTAGATCTAGGATTTGTATTAGTTTGCATTGCATTGCATTAGTTTGAATCTCATTTAAATGGTTGTCGAAATTACATATTTTAATCTCATTTAGGGTTTTAAATTTGTATTTTGATTCTTTAAAATCTGAAAATAAAAAAATTGAATGCATATTACATTGATTTTGCATAGTGCTTGCATATTATTGTATGTCTAGTCATTTACATTAGCAAATTTATTCGAAATTGCATTTTAAAAAGTGTCACTTTGTTCATTATTTGTCACTAATTTCACTTGCATTAGGACACCTAAATCTAGAAAATTATGTCACTAAAACCATAGTTTGTAATCTGAAATAGGAAGCCCTAGCAGTGAATCATAGGCTCATATTTTAATGTTTGCAACCCTTGCGCAAGGACTCATTCACCCTAGGGTGAACCTGTCCCAATACAAGTGTCTTGCCAAATTTTTGGGTGGCTATTTATGTTTGTTTCTGCATTTTGAAATACTAAAACTGTCTGATCTTAATGTTAAATAAAGTTGTTCTTTTGGTGCTATATTGAGAAAAATTGAAAAAAAATAAAATTATTTCATTATTAGATTATTTCATATTTGTGGTCATTTCCTTTATCTTTTCACATTATTGCATTGTTTAATTAGATTAGTTATCATTTTGCAAACAAAAAACTATACACTACCTCAAAACATTAAACAAGACACTGCACATTAAATGATCAACCTTGGAGAAATCATAGTTATTTGACAACGCTAGATCTCTTTCTACAAGTTAACATATCCCTCAAGCCCTTTAGTAGTGATGACTTTGATATGTTAGATGAAGCTCTTAAGGATTTAATCTCAAGAGGATTTTACACTAAGGCTTGTTATGATAAACCAAAACAAAGGGAAGTTAATTCAATCACATCTCAACTTACTATTTACCCACCCTCACACCAACACCAAGTTAAAAAAAAACATGTGCTTATCATAGGACCACCCAAGAATAAACCATTAACTCAAGGAACTATTTTAAATTTTGAAAGGAAACTTACTAGTAATATTTTTTTGCAAAAACCAAATTATAAAATGTTTCTCATACATATAACACAAGGAAAATTAGGAAACCACTTGTTAGCTCTCAAAAACATAGGTAAGAATACCTCAAGAGGCTGCCAATCTCTTGGTACATTTTAGGGTAACAGACAAAGCCAAATGGTTTAAGCTTTCTACTCTTTAGGAGACCTAGGTAGGTGTACCTATATGAATAAAGCAGACTTAATGTGCATATATTTCTTGAAATGTTTTACTCACAATGGAAGATGTGAGTGGACAAATAAAACTAAATTTGGTATAAATTGTATACAATATTAAAACTAAAACTTAATATGTTCAGTTAACAGATGTAAATAAAATGAATGAATCTAAATGGTGAAATGTAGAGACTAGTGCCTTATTGGGTATGTAGAGTCAAATCAAATAGAAGTGGGCAACCTCTTTCTGGAAACACTCAAATTGTTTGGCATATGTTTTGTTTATAACTTGTATAAACATGCAAGACTATGATTACTAAGCTCTTCTTAATAATCCAGATGAATTTCTCTAATTACTGTGATCAATTAAAAGGATTTAATCTTTCCTTGAAAGAACCGATCAATCAACCACACAGATACAACAAATGTGCACTGATAAACTGAAGATAAATTTGTTATATCAATTTAAACAACCAACAACCATCAATCTTGGAGACAACTTAGTAATAATTTCAATAAGCACAACAGACAATTGACACCAGAAATGAGTAGCCACATCAACTGATTTTCATTGAAATCTCCATTTGAAATCATGCATCCTAGTCTCTATTCTGAAAATTTTATTCTATTGAGTCCATTTCTAACCTATCTACTGTCTAATCTAATTATATCTTCATTTACAATTAGAAATGAATATTTATACATTTGTATCTGAAAAGACACATCGCTTCGCATCCCATGTCGGCGGGCAACTGTATTCGAACTTCAATTAACAATCTCTAAGACATTTTTTGAGACATCCCGTAGTCACACCGAAGGCCAATGTATCATCAACAGTCATCTTGCATCCTTTGTGTTTCGCTATGACCTCTGTTGTCAGGGATATGTCCTACAAATTATACTTCGTCTTACCGAGATGTGCTCTTTAGTGTATTTTCCAGTCACTAAGACAATTCTGAGTTGGGAAGAGGTTTCATAGAACACCCTGTGTCATACTGAAATACCTTGTGGTACATTCATGTTGCTGAAACATGATCATCCTCTCACCGATGAAAAACTTCAGTGTGACAAATGGGTCGTCAATACTATATAACCTTACCTCGATAACCTTTGATAGGATTCCCTTGCGCATGTCGGCAAGACCGGAGGTACTCACTGAGTCCTTATTCCGAATACCCTTTGTTTGGCTGAAGTGCTTTCTCTTTCCATGCTAGTCAATGAAACATAAAGAGTTTGCTGAGACTTCACCCCGAAGAAAAATCTCTCACCGATGAGCTTCTTCTATCCCTAATCGGTAAGACATGAATCATTCGGCAAGACCACATACTGAAGAAATAACTCCTGGCAATACATCGTTCAAAGCTAGTCGATGAGACACAATGTGATCGGTAATACCTCACCCCAAAGTCTTTATCTAGCCGATATGAAACCTTTAGTCGCCAAAACAATAAAAGTGTCCTATGAAAAGGTACCTACAAGTGAATTTCAATAGCTGTGACATCCTTGAGGTCTTGCCTATAGGAAAAAATAGACGTATATTAACAAGAATGCATTATGGGTTGGGGAGACCTTGATAATCTCATGCTGATATGGACTATAATGTAAAATACTCATACCTAGATGGATTTCATGGGACCACAAGACAAAATGTGAGAAAAATATTGTGAAGAAAAGGCCTTTGTATTTAATGGTGAGGACTCCTTTGGAAACTCAGGGGTATGAAAAAATATGTAAAATTATCTAAATTTTACAGTTCTAATAGTGGCTCCGTTTGGGGATGAATGATTGTGAGATCATTGCAAGGATCGAGATCTTTGAGTGAGCAGACCAAACACAAGATGATGAAATCGTGAGCAAAATGGAAATGGAAATGAAAGTGACCCTACACTACTGTGTGTGGAAAATAATTTTAAAGAGGATCATCAAGAGTTGTCCATGCACTAGAAACCCTCAATCCTCTATGTTTCAACTTCATCAGTTTTGAACTATTATGGTCTAAAAATCAAACCATAAATGATGGTTCAAGGCCATCCAAAAGATAGGGCCATACTTTCCTCTGTCAAACACCTAGTTTTTCCTTGAGTTCATCAGATTCTTCTTGAAGATATTCATGCAATCTTCCCTGTCACTGTTATTGAAATTTTTCATAGAATCATCATACTCAACCTGGCCCAAACTCCCTTCACCATTTTGTAATTCAAAATTTCCATCATCATGGGCCAAATCTCTGTTATCTTCAACATACAAAGTATATGCATATTCAATACAACATTTCTCATTATCTTTCTCACTGTTATGTATTATAAAACATTCTCCCAGCTGTATTGAAAATTCACCATCTAAATGCTTCTCTTGCGAATAAAAAAATTCTATGATATCAACATTGTTTGAGACAAAAAAATATGAAAACTTTTGCACCTCTTCCATATCACCATTTGAAGAGGACACTTGATTATGACTCATATTTTCAATATCATGCATATATGAACCAATCAATGTTGGACTTCTATCATCCTTGGTATGCAAATAAATGTCTTCTCCACATGAGTTAGAAATTTCAAAATCACATACCTCATCTTGAATGGACACATATTTTTTATTAACTTCAAAGGTTTCTCCATCATTTCGGGAAATGCACTGGAAGTCATATGAATCACTGTACAAAGAACTTTTACTGTAAAAAAAATGTAAGTTGGACACAAAACTTCAGAATCACCTTCATTTAAATCAGAATCCATAAGTCCATCTTCACAATCTGAATACTCATTGGATCCCTCATAACACATATTGCTTTCCCTGTCACAATCTATTATGTAAGAGAAATCTCTTGTATCTTCATCTTCCGCATGCAAGCTGTCACATGAATCATATTGACTTGCACATGTTTCATCTTCCACTGGCTGCAGTACTTGATCAATCTCCTAATGCTCATTCATGATATCACCATTGTCTACATACATTTTCCCCTGCATGGTATCAGTAGATTTATTTACTAGATCAAAGGTGTGTTTTTTTTATGACTCTGGCCAATAAAATAATTTAAGTTCCCATGCTCCACCAAAGTACATCTTCCTCACACCATTGCAGTCTTGTGCAACATGCCTTTCAATTGGATTGGTATTGACCAACTCTGGCTGGGCTGGTTCTATCTTGAAATTTCCCAAATCCACATCACAAAAGCAATTTATTTGATCTTGAGGTACACAATAAACAACTTGGTTCATCCTTGGCTCCCTATACAACTTGACTTCCTAACCATTCACTGGAATAGTTGCATAAGACAAATCAAACTGGACATTTCCCCCAACTATTGCTATCCACTATCTTGATAAAAGCATCCCAAACTGAGGGGGGTATCAATTACTGTTATATCTATATTATAGGTAACCTGAGGATAAGCAGCAAGCTTAACTTCAACACCTTTTATTATACCCACCACAGGAATAGGTCTGTTATCCATTGCATAGCACTTCCCTCCATTGGTATCCACCCACAAGTTGTTTCATAACTCCTACTAGCATAATATTTATGGTAGTGCTAGAGTCTATAATGCAATTCCTTAGCAATTTGTTATTTATGAGTAATGTAGTGGAAAAAGGATAAACTTGCTGGGGAGTTGTTAATACATCACTCAAGCAAACATCTGGGATTTTTACTTTCTCTTGCCTACTAACTACTTTAGTAGCCACTTTATTTTCAAAATTTGTCATCAATTGAACAACACTGTCCCTATATTCCTTAATTTTCATCATCTCAAGTAGTGGAATAGACATCTTTACCTGAGATAAATCCTAGTGAAGTCAAAAGAAGAACCCTCCACTTTAACCATTTTCTTTTTCTCTAATGTTTCTCTTTTATTTTCTTCCTTTTCTTTTACTTGGCTGATCAGGCTTTTGCATTTCTTTGTGTAATTCCTTCACTTCCTCCTTGTGGACAGGATTTTGTTCACTTTTGTCATGTTGTTTATTTTCTATTTCCTTCGAGACTCCTTGTGTCACTTTTTGATCATTCATAAAGATTCCCCTAGGGACACCTTCCTTCTCATTTACTATCCCATTTCTCAACTAGTACTTACTCTTTGCTTCTTTAACTGCAGCAACAGTTAATCTCTCTATCTCCTCTTCAATGAGTTTCCTCATGCTGCCCTGAGTAGGCATCTCATCAGAATGTTGCTTTGTATAATCTTCCTCAGAATCAGAAAGGATTTGTTGTTCAGCCATGTGGACATTGTACTTCTAATTTGAAACATCATACTAATAACCTTCATCCTCTGAAGATGAGTACCTCTCCTCAACATGGTGAAAAGTATTTGAAGTCAAATACACTGTGTGATATTCTCCACTGTTTCCCATCAACATTCCTTCTTCTTGCATTCTTTGGGCTACAACACAATAATTTGGGGAATGTGGCTTATCACAAACTTCACAAAAATAATTGTTATTCACCATATAGGTTCCCTTCTTCCTCAGTGGATCAAGAGTTTCTTTGTTTCTAGGCCTATCGGTTATAGGTTTTCCATCTTTCCAATTTGTGTTATAAGGCATGTCATGTAACCTCGGCCTTTCATTTTTGTATGTGTCTCCTGTTTGTATTGATAATTATTGGTTTGTTGAGGAGCCATATGATTGTCTCTTTTATTTATTATCCCAACAGCCCTTCTATTGTTTTCAATTGTTAATGCTATCTTTTGGGCTTCAGCCAAATCTCTTGGGAATCTATTTCTTAGTTCATACCCTGTTTTAGGATCAAACACATTCAAATAAACACTCAATGCCACAAAGTCTGGCAATTTTGATCCAGGGGGTATTTTATTCTGTAGTTTATTGAATCTTCAGTTGAAATCATAAATTGAGTCATTTTGATTTTTCTAAATTTGCATCAATTCATGAAGAGTAGCATCAGGTGTACTTTTATTTCCATATTGCTTGAGGAATCGGTCGTGAAATATTTGGAGAAAATCAATAGAGGCTATTGTTAGGCTGTTGAACCAATCTTTGGCTTCTTCAGTAAGCGACATCATGAACAACCTCATATGTAAATATTCATAAGGTACATCCAAATCTTGAATGAAGGCATTGAAACTCCTTAAATGGTCTTCAACAGAAATTGCACTACTCCCTGTAAACTTAGGCACCAGACCTCTCCAACTGCCATCCATAGGGTAAGGGTATAAATTAAACCCTACTAAATCAAACTGTTTGATCATTGTTGTATACTGGTGAGGGGGAGGGTTACGTGGATATTGATATTGGTACATTGGATTATTGAATTGTGTATGGTGATGTGGTACATAATGTTGATTATGAGGTGGCTGCATATTTGTATATTGTGTGGGAATATGAGGTGGATGATTTGGCTATATGTATTGATTCCCTACTTGATGGTGAGGAACTCTTGATGGATCAGAAGGCCATGTGCCATGATTACCCTACTTATGAGGTGGCACATACTTTGGGAAACCAGATGTCTGAATAATATTTTGAGCTTTCTGCAAGTTGACATCTCTCATTTCTTGTATCATTTGGGCTTTCTCCTGTTCTTCTCTCTCCTTTTTCTGAGATTCAAACCGTGTTTTGACTTCCTCCTAAGTTAAGGATTCATAATTATCTTGAGGAGTCTCATGATCATTGGACTCATTTTGGTTACCCTCCATTTTTTATCATAATTGAGTTGACATCTAAGTCGTTCAGCTTCAAATTTAGCATGCCACTCTGCCTATTTTTGAGGATCATAAAAAGGATTTCTTTGATCTTCTGGGGTACAAGGTTTTGCACTTAAATTATCTCTCCATGTATCAAAACGGTCATATGTTTCACCATGTGGTATTGATGATTTTTCTTTGTTAGTCATGCACATGTCCTCACTTATCCTTTTACCCTTATCAACCCTATCATCCTTGTGTGTCCACTTACTGCTGCTAGCAGGAGCTCCAGTATGACCTCCCCTATATTGCGATCTTCTTCCATTCATGTTGCAATGTTTTTGTCAGAGTCGCCACTCACTTTTCAAAAGTGAGAAAGTCTTTGATAATTCTTATTCCCAGTGGAGTCTATTCAAGGTTTCTGACTCTATGATTAAGGCCCTGATTCTGAGTTGACTCCCCAATAGAGTTTCCAATTTGTTAGCTCTCAAAAACGTAGGTAAGAATACCTCAAGAGGCTGTCAATCTCTTGGTACATTTTAAGGTAATAGACAAAGCCAAATGGTTTAAGATTTCTACTCTTTAGGTGCTGCTAGACCTAGGTAGGTGTACCTATATGAATGAAGCAGACTTAATGTGCATATCTTTCTTGAAATGTTTTACTCACAATGGAAGATGTAAGTGGACAAATAAAAATAAATTTGGTATAAATTGTATACAATATTAAAACTAAAACTTAATATGTTCAGTTAACAGATGTAAAGAAAATGAATGAATCTAAATGGTGAAATGCAGAGACTAGTGCCTTATTGGGTATGCAGAGTCAAATGAAATAGAAGTGCTCAACCTCTTTCTAGAAAACACTCAAATTGTTTGGCATATGTTTTGTTTATAACTTGTATAAACCTGCAAGACTGTGATTGCTAAGCTCTTCTTAATAATCTAGATGAATTTCCCTAATTACTGTGATCAATTAAAAGGATTTAATCTTTCCTTGAAAGAATCGATCAATCAACCACATAGATAAAACAAATGTGCACTGATAAATTGAAGATAAACTTGTTATATCAATTTAAACAACTAGAAAGCATCAATCTTGGAGACAACTTAATAATAATTTCAATAAGCACAACAGACAATTGACACCAGAAATGAGCAGCGACATCAACTGATTTTCATTGAAATCTCCATTCGAAATCATGCATCATAGTCTCTGTTCTAAAATTTTTATTCTATTAAGTTCATTTCTAACCTATCTACTGTCTAATCTAATTATATCTTCATTTACAATCGGAAATGAACATTTATACATTTGCATCTAAAAAGACACATCGCTTTGCATCCCATGTCAACGGGCAACTGTATTCGAACTTCAATTAACAATCTATGAGACATTTGCTGAGACATCCCATAGTCACATCGAAGGCCAATGTCTCACCTACAGTCATCCCGCATCCTTTGTGTTTCGTTGTGACCTCTGTTTTTAGGGAGATATCCCACAGATGATACTTTGTCTTATTGAGATGTGCTCTTTAGTGTATTTTCTGGTCACTAAGACAATTCTGAGTCGGGAAGAGGTTTCATAGAAAACCCTGTGTCATACCGAAATACCCCGTGGTACATTCATGTCGCTGAAACATGATCATCCTCTCACCGACGAAACACGTCAGCATGATAAACGGGTCGGCAAGACTGTATAACCTTACCCCGATAACCTTTGATAGGATTCCCCTGCGCATGTCAGTGAGACCAGAGGTACTCGCCAAGTCCTTATTCTGAATATCCTTTGTTTGGCTGAAGTGCTTTCTCTTTCCGCGCTAGTCGGTAAAACATAAAGAGTTTGCCGAGTCTTCACCTCGAAGAAAAATCTCTCACCAATGAGCTCCTTATGTCGCTGGTCGGTAAGACATGAATCGTTCGGCAAGACCACATATCGAAGATATAACTCCTGGTGATACATCATTCAAAGCTAGTCAATGAGACATAATGTGATCGGTAAGACCTCACCCCAAAGTCTTTATCTAGCCGATATGAAACCTTTAGTCGTTAAAACAATAAAAGTGTCTTGCAAAAAGGTACCTGCATGTGAATTCCAATTGCTGTGACATCCCTGAGGTCTTGCTGAAAGGCAACAATAGACGTATATTAACAAGAATACATTATGGGTCAGGGAGACCTTGATAATCTCATGTTGATATGGACTATAATGTAAAATACTCAGACCTAGATGGATTTCATGGGACCACAAGATAAAATGTGAGCAAAATGTTGCGAAGAAAAGGCCTTTGTATTTAATGGTGAGGACTCCTTTGGAAACTCAGGGGTATGAAAAAATATGTAAAATTATCAGAATTTTACAATTCTAACAGCACTAACAATACATACTTCATTACCATTACCTCAACCAATCTTGCCTAGTGTGCTACGCCCTTAATATTGGTGTACATCAGGTTATGAATAGTCAGCTTGTGGCTATCTTAACTCCTAATTAAGTCATGTTATCATTATTATATTATTATTTAGTTTTTTTGTTCAACCTAGGTCTTATCGAGGGGTGTCTAAGTCAGCCTATGTGATATCCTATGCATAAATAGGTATATATAGGAGGTTGTGAGTATTTTTTCATGATCATATTGTGAAGTGTGTTCTCATTAGATATATTTGGAGGTTTTCCCCCTCAAAGTGGCTTGTTATTCTTAGTTATTATCAAGTATTTGCATCAATATTCATATCATATTCTTCTATTGTGCAAGTTATTTCATAACAAGTGGTATCAGAGCATGATCTTGGTACCGTAGAGGCAAGGTTTTTTCTCAATATTGGAGACGATTTTGGAAAGAGCATATATTTAAGATTGTGGTGAATTTTTTTCTAATTTTTAAAGGGTTTTTGAAGAAAATATTAAAGAAGCTATAGTCCATATTTTAGAAAAATTGGAGTAGAATTGAGTGAATTATTGCAGAATTAGGGTTTCTACACAATTTCTTTGGAATTTTTATATCTCTCACATATTGTCGAATTTGAGCCAAATTTTTATTGGCTTTTTGAAAAAATACTAAAGGAGCTTACAATAAAAAATTTAGAGAAATTGGAACAAAAATAATCAAGTTATTGAAAAATTAAGTTTTTCACAAATACCACTCTCAAGGCTGAATATCTGCTTGTTTCTTGGAAATTTTTCTAGTTGAGAGTTATTTTTTCCCTAGGAAGTTACAATATATTTTTTAGAGAATTTAAGTTTCATTTGTGTGATTTATTTCAAAATTATTGGTTCCCATCATGACGAGGCCTACAATAAGGGGCAAAAAGAATGTTGTCACCCTGGGGAAGACTCCTGATAAGGATGGTGTAACAATAGAAGATATTACTCCTAATGAGGAAATCAGTAAGGTCAAGGAAGAAATTTCCTCAACGAAGATGGATATGTGTGACCTAAGATGAGATATATCGGATATACAAAACATGTTAAGCACCTATATGACTGAACCAAGAAAGGAGTTCTCAAGCAACCAAGGTGAAAATTCTAGGTCATCTAACATTGACACAAGTTTTAATACTCCTATGGGATCTAGGAATTTATTTCCAAAGGTGGATATGCGCAAGTTTGATGGAAAGGATCCTCTAACATGGATAAACCAAATGGAGAATTTTTTTGAAGTACACCAAATCCCAAATGGACAAAAGGTCATAATGGCTTCCCTATATCTGGAACCAGATCAATTCATTTAGCATCATTGGCTTTGCACTCATCAAAGGAAAAAGGGGTTCATCGTCTCATTGTCAATTTTTATGAAGGAACTCCAAGCACAATATATCAATAGCGTGACAAACAACTTCTTCAGCTAGCTTGCTAAACTTCAACAAATAGGATCAATTAAGTATTATATTCAGCAATTCCAAAATCTATCCTTAAGAGTGGATACAATTACAAAGGAGAAATTGAATGATTTATTCTTTGGGGGTCTCAAGGAACACATTCAACATGAGGCTTGCATTTTTAGCCCTAGCTCTATAAATGAGTCTTTTATCTTAGCACGTAGGGTAGAGGAGAAGTGTTTGATTCCTAAGAAGCAAGGGGATAATGTGACAAGAGAGAAAGGATATTCAACACAACCTACTAGGTTGAATCCACAACAAATTGAGGAGAAGCAAAAGAGTTGTGTTTCAATTGTGATAGAAAATACATTCGGGGACATAAATGCGATGAAAAGATATTGTTCTATATTAAAGGTCCAAGTGAGGAAGAAGAGGAGAAACCCATACTAGAGGATGGAAGGGAGTCAAATTAGGAATCACATGATTCTCAACCAATCATTTCTTTTCATGCACTCTCTAGTTTTAGTGCTCCACAAACTCTCAAGGTGGTGGTGTTTTTAAAGAAGAAAAAGGTAACATTGTTGATCAACTCAAGTAGTACTCATAATTTCATCAACAAAAAGTTAGCTACTCATCTAAATTGTTTTATATATACAACTCCAAAGTTTTAGGTTTCGATTGTAGATGATGATACAATTTTTTTTCAGGGAAGTTTCATAGCATTAAATTGTCCATGAGAGATTATCAACTTGATTCCCCAATGTATGCGATATCCATGGGTGCAACATATATTGTTTTGGGAGTACAATGGCTTACTACATTGAGAACGATTGAGATGAACTTCCAAGAACTATTAATAAGATTTCAATTAGAAGGAAGGATAGTGGAGCTAAGGGGGTTTAAGGAAAAATCCCCACAAATGGTAAGCTCTCATAAAATGAAAAGTTTCTTAAGAAAGGAGTGGATGGATTTGTGGCCCAACTATGTTCATTAGAAGTCTCTCAATCTAATGCTCCTACTCATCTAGATTTGCAAGCTATAAGTGATTGTCACTCAGTTGTTCTTGGAGATATTCCTAAAGGAATTCCTCCTAAGAGGGATCATGATCATTCCATACAGTTAGTTCCAAAGATCCAACCACCAAACATCAGGCCTTACAGGTATCCACACATACAAAAGAGTGAGATAGAAAAAAATATTGAGGAGATGCTAGAGGCAGGAATTATCAGGCATAGCCAAAGTGCTTACTCCTCACCTATGGTGATGGTACATAAGAAGGATGACACTTGGTACATGTGTCCAAATTATAGAGTGCTCAACATGTACACCATTAAAGACAAGTTTCCTATTCCAGTCATTGATGATTTGCTAGATGAATTGAATGGAGCTATGTATTTTACCAAGTTAGATCTCAGATATGGTTATCACCAAATTTGGATTAAGGAGGAAGATATTTCTAAGACAACATTTTAGACTCATGAGGATCATTATGAATTTTTGGTGATTCCATTCGGTCTTACCAATGCATCATCTACATTCCAAAGTTTGATGAATTCCATTTTTAAGAAGTTCTTGAGAAAGTTTGTGTTAGTATTCTTTGATGATATTCTAATTTATAGCAAGACTTGGAAGAACATTTGCAACATGTGGATCAAGCATTACAAATACTTGAAGATCATCAACTCTATGCTAAGCCATCCAAGTGTGCTTTTGGTCTTAAGGAAGTGGAGTATTTGGGACACATAGTTTCACATGGAGTAAAGGTGGACCCTAACAAAATCAAGGCTATCATGGAATGGCCTATTCCAAAAACAATTAAGAAACTAAGGGGTTTCTTGGGATTGAAAAGGTACTATAGAATATTTGTGAAGAATTATGGTCATATAGCAACACCCCTCACCACTCTATTGAAGAAGGATTCTTTTCATTGGAACGAATCTGCTAATACAACATTTGAGAGATTGAAGGAGGCTATGTTTACAACTCTAGTGCTTGCCACTCCTAAATTCACCAAGGAATTCATTGTGGAATGTGATGCTTCTGCAAATGGGAAAGGAGTAGTTCTCATGCAAGAAGGTCAACCAATTTATTTTGAGAGTCATCAATTAAAGGGTAAGAATCAACTAAAACCTATTTATGAGAAGGAAATGCTAGAAATCCTTCATGTAGTTAAACAATGGAGGCCTTATCTAATGGGTAGACACTTCAAGGTTAAGACAGATCATGATCGCCTAAAATATTTTTTGGAACAAAGACTATCTTTTGAAGAGCAACAAAAATGGGTCACTAAGATGTTAAGATATGACTTTGAGATTGTATATAAGAAAGGGCAAGAAAATATTGTAGCAGATGCACTTTCAAGGAAGGATGAGAAAGATGAAGCCTTATTGTGTTCCCTTTCAATATTACAAGAAAATTGGGTGGAGGAAGCCAAAGCAGAGTGGAAAAATGATGTTGCGACAAGTAATATCATCCAAAAATTAAAAAGTGATCGTAGTAGTTTAGATAAGTTTTGTTGGAAGGGAGATACTCTTTGGTATAAAGAGCATTTGTATCTCTACAAGAATTCCACTCTTAAAAAAAATATTCTCACAGAGCTGCATGAGTCTCCAGTTGGTGGTCATTTAGGATTTTTGAAGACATATCATCGACTCAAGCAATATTTTTTTTGGGAAGGGATAAAAGGTGATGTTCAAAAATTTGTGGCTAAATGTTTGGTTTTTCAAAGGAATAAAGAGGAGACGATTAAGACACCAGGTCTCTTGCAGCCCTTATCTTTTCCTAGCCAATGTTGGGAAGCTCGGTATCCATGGACTTTATCATAGGGCTTCCCAAATATAAAGGTTATAATGTCATCATGGTAGTAGTTGATTGCCTCACTAAATATGCACATTTTATTGCATTATCACATCCTTTTATAGCAAGTGCAATGGAAAAATATTTTTTGGAGAATATCCAAAAGCTACATGGTACACCTAAGGTTATTGTTAGTGATCATGATCCTATCTTCACTAGTCTCTTTTGGAAAGATTTATTCTCATGTTTGGGTACTCAATTGGCTCATAGATTTTCATACCATCCTCAATTAGATGGGAAAACTAAGGTTGTTAATAAGTGTTTGGAAGGATATCTACGTTGTTTCACTTCAAAGAAAAAATCTCAATGGGTAGATTGGATACCACTTGTAGAATGGTGGTATAACACTTATTTTCATAGCTCATCAAAAATATCTCCATTTTTGGCACTTTATGGATATCATCCTCCTTCCATCACTTCATCAATAAAGGTTTCACCAAGAGTTCAGGCAGTAGAGGACCACATGCTTCATCAAAAATAGGTACTTTTAGGACTCAAGGAGAATTTAGCCATGGTACAAAATTGAATGAAACAATAGGATGACCAACATCGTAGTGAAAGAAGTTTTGAAGTTGGGGATTGGGTCTTCTTGAGATTGCGGCCTTATAAGAAAATATCACTGAAGCAACAAAAAACTAATAATAAGTTATCTCCAAGGTATTATGGGCCATACCAAATCATGAAAAAAATCAGTAGTGTTGCCTACAAGGTAGAGTTGCCACCAACAACAAAGATGCATCTAGTTTTTCATGTTTCTTGTTTGAAGAAGGTAATTGGGAATAATATTCCAACTCAAACAACACTACCAGAGCTCGATGAAGAAGGAAGAATCATTTTGGAACTAAAGTGCATTCATCAAACACACACAAAGAAGATAAGGAATAGAAATCTCACGGATTATCTCATCTAATGGAAGAATTTACCAGTTGACGATGCCACTTGGGAGGACGAGGATTTCATTCAAAAGAATCCAAACTTGATTAGCATTGAGGACAATACTTATTTTAAGAAGGGGGGCATGCTACGCCCTTAATATTGGTGTACATCAGGTTATGGATATTTGGCTTGTGGCTATCTTAACTCCTAATTAAGTCATGTTATCATTACTATATTAATATTTAGTTGGTTGAGTTGGCCTAGGTGACATCTTAGGCATAAATAGGTATATATAGGAGGTTGTGAGTCTTATTTCATGATCATATTGTGAAGTGTGTTCTCATTAGAGATATTTGGAGGTTTTCCCCCTCAAAGTGGCTTTTTATTCTCAGTTATTATCAAGTATTTGCAACATATTTCATATCATATTCTTCTATTGTGCAATTTATTTGATAACATAGTGCTTCTCATTTTCCTTTGCATAGTGAAAAGGAGTATGATCTTGTGGAACAACTTAAAAACACTCCTGCTAAGATTTCTTTATGGGATATCATTCAAGATTCACATAATTACCATAGCATGCTTCAAAATACTTTGCAACAAGTAGTTATCCCTCATAGTGTGCAATCGAATGATGTAGAAACCCTAATTCAAGGTATGAATGCAATTAAAATTGTTATTGTCTTTCATTGAGATGAGTTACCTCCATTGGGAATAAAAAAAATAAAAATCCTTCATGGTAATGGTTGTCTTTAATAATATTGGGATAAAATGAACTCTCATTGACAATGGTTTAGCTCTCAATGTGTGTAGTGTGAAACTTTTAGATAGGATTAGAGTAGAAAAGGATATGATTAAACCTAATTATTTAGCTATTTGTGGATTTGATAATGTGGGAAAATAACCACTTGGAATGATAACATTGCAAACTCCTATCCATGTCATGCCTCAAGAGCTTTCATACAATATTCTTTTGGGCAGATCTTGGATCCATGAAATGAATGGGGTACCTTCAACTCTTCATCATTTAATGAAGTATGTCTATAAAAAAAGGTTTATAAAATCAAGGCTGACCCTCACCTAGAAATTTGTTCGCACACTGAGAAAGATAAGGAAATTCCTTTGAAAACATTGATACCAACTTCCAAAGTTGAACCCATGTATGAAGAAGATAAAGAAAAGAGTATTGAAGAAGTCACAAATTAATTGGAAGATGATTAGGGTTCATTGGATTTGACACCTAAATTCATGGAAGAATACAAAATCATAACACAAGATTCTAAAAAGGGAAAAGAAACGATGGTGATTCCAACTCAACATTCAAAGGAGCCTTCAAAAGCATCTAATTCAACATGTATAGAAGAGGACACAAATTACACAAATTATGATGAAGTTGATTATGAACAACCACCAAACTCAAAAGAAATGGAAAAAATTTATGGAAGAGGTTATGAAATTTTGAAACAACTTGGTTATAGTGGAAAAGGATTTGGTGTGAAAGAACAAGGATTTTGTGTCCCTATAGAGCCTAACATACAAGAAGAAAAAAATGGTCTTGGATATTTCCCTTCTAAGACAAAAAAATTAGCAAAAAGGCCTTCACTACTTAACATCAATACCATTATGCGAGATTCTTCTAAGACAACTCCCACTTTAAAGCATCCCAAATTAATTGATACAACAAGTGATGGATCTTTAGATTAATTTGAACATGATGAAGCCTTGGTAGAAATGCTAGGTTTATGGAAAGTCACCCACCCCTCACCATAGACAAGGATTCACTTGTGCCCTAATTACTAAGGAATACTTTTGTACAAAAAAGAAAACAAGTGATAATGAAGAAGAGCAAATTCCTAAAATTCCAAATCAATGTGCACTACCTATGGGAGATAAAATTAACATACCAATGGATACATCTAATGAAGAGAGAATGATTCAAATAGGTAGGTGCCTTTATGAGGATGAAAAATAAGACCATGTAACATTATACATGACTTTCTTGAATTTTTTTTTCTTGGAAATATTCAAATATGCTAGGTATTAACGCTAAGATAGTTATGCACACCATTGTCATTGAGCAAGATGCTAAATTGATAAGAAAAAAGATACACAAGATGAATCCTAAGATTTATTTATTGGTTAAGGATAAAATTGAGAAGCCCTTAGATGTCATATTTGTTGGAAACACAAGGGAAGAAAACTAAGAGGGGGAGGGTGAATCAGTTGTCATCGAATTTCAAACTTATTAAACTTATTAATCCTTATTCTCAGATCTGATCAATATTAATGAAAGCATGAATCAACAACACATCAAAAACACACATAACACCAAGATTTTTTTTACATGGAAACTCTGTTAGGGGAAAAACCACTGTGGAGGTCAGTCCACATGATTATACCCTATTAAAAGTATAAGAAGAATAAATTGGGAATGCACATGCATTCAAGCGTACTGCCTAGAGCTCACTGTTCAATTACAAAGGAAGGAACACTATCTTATAGAAAGATTCAGATTACAATAGTCTGGATTTTGAATTGAGAAAATAACATCTACTAATGCTTGATTATAGTTTTGGTTAAGCACATGAACACTTCTTCACTCTTTTTCACTCTTCTTCACACTTTTCTTTTCCTTTGAATGATTAAAACATTATTCACACATACACACTTTCTCACACACTTCAATTCGAATAAACAATCACTCTTATATATCTGCAACAAGAAATTTCATCACTTCAAGTCAGCCACAAAGAAATAACAAGATGAATACAAACTATCGACCCAAAAAAATAGATAATTTTCAATGTGAATCAACCAAGGTTAGCCACAACTTAGTGAGGACCCAAAACAACATCTCCAACATGAAAAAACTTCAATTAATTTCTCCTTGAAAATCCACAACACCCTACAAACACCATGTCGGCCAAGAATAAGAAAAACATGAACACACAAGAGGAAATATCGGATCATGAGCACAATGATCAATGTAGACATGCAAAAAAGATAGAGCATGAACTAGAAATATCCCCAAACATCACAAATCGCTAGAGAATCATCCACAATAATTGAACTAACTAGAATCACATAATCTTCAATCAAGAACACCAAATGAAGCAACACAAAAACTATTAGAATGAGAATCTTCAAAACTCGATCAAATCTTCATGCATGTTGAGGTGTGTTTTTGCATTTTCTGAACACAGGTAGTGTGTAGATGCACTGCTTCTCTTGAAAGGAAATCTCCAACAACAAGTTGCTGAAAATCACCCCAAGGTCTCTTGGGTGTCAGGTCATGACTTGCTTGGAATGTCTTAGTTGTTTTGATGTGATCTTGTTGGTAATCATAGGGCAGACTTACATAAGTTAAGTTGGAGGATAATTAGATCTTATAATGGAGTTATTGAAATAGGAAAGTTGGTGCATGATTGTTGCAGGTTCAAACAACACTCTAGAACTCATATTTCAGCTTCAAATTTGGCGTTACAATGTTCAATGAACCTTGTTCAAAGTCACTATTAAAAAAGGAAAAAAGGGTAGGGAAGAGAGGAAGTTCCTAGACCTAAAACTAGCAATGAACGATGATAATGGGGAACCCTACTATGGACAACCTTCCTAAAACTAAGTTCCACTTAACCAGATTACTTCACAGTCTCATGAAACTAGTGCAAGCTTCTCAGGACTGCAGATATTCAACCATTCATTCACTATAAGAATGAATAAAAGGTAGAAATTTAGTGTAGCTTCTAATTTATAACCATACTAACTTTACACAACTATTTATCATCAATAAATAGAAAAAAGTATGTACAAGGAAGGTTTCGAACACACAACATAATTCTTCAATACCAATGAACAACATTAACTAATCTACTCATAACTTGTAAAACTCACAAATAGCAAAGTAAATCTATTCAAGTTAACTAACTATGGGAGAAGAACCATGTAACATGCAATTGAAACTCAAGAATCCACCAAAATCCAATGAACTTCTATTAAAATTCTAGTAGCATGTCTTTACAACAATTCAATTCTCTCTTGAAAATGAGAGGATACCCCTATTTATAGTGTCCAAAAAGAAAAATGAGTGGCCAAGATTCAATCTCATTGTGTGGCCAAAATTCACTACAAATTAGGGTTTCACCTACCCCCAAATATTTTGCAATTTAAAATTACATTTTGTCTTTAGCCTATTTTTTCATGTGACAACATAGTAGCTCTTTTGTTTTTTAGTTGATTTCCTTTTGTTGCAGCTACATTGTGAGGAACTCATCATCAATCATGGGAATTCCTTCATTCCTCTTCAAGGTGGCATACTCCACAAATTTTTAATCAATCCCCGGAGCTTATCCCACTCCAATATGTCTGACTGGATCACCTGGAAGTTAAACATCCTAGATTTTTTCATGAGGTCATCCTAGTCCTTGTCTTATTTTTGAGCATTCTTAATCACCTACTCGCATTCAACGAAGGCTTGAGCAGCAAAACCCATGAAATTTGGCATAAGTGCATCCGCGGTCCTGTTCTCCATCTTCTTTTGAAAGTAGGGCTTTATCTTTTTCAGATCTATCTTGACGATGGGAACATCAAATTTTGTCATCAGCCTTAGGTATTCTTCAGAGGCCACCCTGACCTCTTTGATCCAATCAATTTATAGCTCCACCTCATGGAGCACTTGTTCCAACACTTCCTTCCTATGGTCTAGGCTTAGCTTCCACATCTCCACGAGCCAATGATCATCATTTACCAAAGCAAATTCCTTCTCCTATGATCCATTAGGTATCTTGAGAATAGCCTGAAGCTTGGGGCATGTGATCCTATATAGCTTTGGGAAGTCAGTACAAAATTTCCTTATTCCCTCAAGTACCTTTTGTAACTCCAGGAACTTGTTGGCTATCTTGACAGCATGACCTATTCTCATGTTTCCATTGTAGAGGATTTTCCAGAACCAATCCTTTGTGGCCATCATCTAATTCTTTCTTTTCTCCAAATGGTCAATGTAGTCCTTGGATAGCAATAGAGGCAGTGTCGAGGACGTGGTAGGGAGCTCTTTGACTAATGACCATTGCTGGATGTATGTTGTTAAGTCAGCCACCTATGCTTTCAACTCCTCCTTGGAAATATTATCTTTGTGCATTTGGTGCATAATGGTGGCAACAAATCCTTGGAGATGGTTAGTCTTTTGTTCGCTTATTGATGTTCCCAAATTGAGGGTAAAGACATTATAGCTTACCCCTTCTCCCACAACTGGAGTGGCTATCTGCATAGTTTTGGATCCAGATACATCCATTGTTAGTTGAGATCTGACCTTTGGCTTCTTCTCTTTCTTCATGCTTATTTGGTCTCAAACCAAGATGGCCTCCAGCCTTACCCTCAGATCCTTTGAGGTTGGGGTTTTCTTTTCATGTTGTTTCTGAAGCCATTCCAGCATCTCAGATTCTCCTTTTGGTGATTCACGATCACCTTCTTCTTCACGAGTGTGTTCAATCTCCATTGCTTTACCACCTAGAGTCTCCCACTTGGTCTTTTCTCCCTCTTCTTCATCAGAATCCTAGATGAATACAATTTCCTTTCCTAGAGATTCAACAACTACATGTTCCTTGGGGTTGTCCTCCCCTTTAGTGGATTTCTTATCTTGTTCTTAGTCATGCCGATATTCTTCATGATGTTATGCTTCTAGGATTTTCTTAGTTTCAACCTCTTCCTCAAGCTTATCTTCTTCTTGCTCTTCCTTTTCCTTTTCTTATTGCTCCTCAGAAAGAGGCATCTCTTTATCATGGTCGAGACTTTTATCGTATTCCCCAATTGGAGGATCACTGTGCTCCTACACTTTCTCATCTACCTCCTTTTCTTCATCAGAAGGCTACCTCTCTACCTCTTCTCCAACATTCTTGAGTTGTCGAGACAACTCCTCTTTGATTTCGGGGTGAAAGGTTTCTGCAATATACTTGGTGCCCAGTTATTCAGTATCTTCCTCAAATGACTATGTTTCTTCTTCTTCTCCTTCATGCACCACCTTATCAATTACTAGGTGTTGGTACTCAAGATGCTCATGGTAGTTGTCTACTTCTTCCTTCATATCTTTTGTTTCCTCTCTTTCTTGCCTCTCCAACTCCTCTAATATTTGCATTGTTTCTTTCATCTCTGGTGGCTTAGTTGGAGGAGTAGGATTGGGGAGATTCGTAACTATCTGCGGCAAGGAAACTTATATTGTCAGGTTCATGAACACCCTAAAGAGCTCCATTGGGATATTATGCATTGGGCAGGTGAAGGCCTCCAGGAGCAAGAGAGCAGGCATTGGAATTATTGTTGTAGCCAGTGGGAGAGATGTCATTGGATACATTGAAGTAGAAGAGAGCGAGGAAGTTGTGGCTGAGCAAGAATCTATGGTTACAACTTGTACTATGGGTGGAGTAGAGGCAAGGTGGACAAAGATATCCACCACAAGTGGAGAACTAGCAACAATTTCCTGAGAAGCAGGCAGAGGAGCAATAGTGGTAGAAATGGAAATATCAGAGGTAGTGGTGACTGCGAGAGTAGAAGCAACAAGTGGGGACTTCAGTTGCTTGGCCTCTAGTTCTCCCTCATGGAGAAGATGCTCCTGGATGGTGGGTATTTATGTGAAACCACCTGATGTCTTTGATTTCATGGAAGGTTCACCTTCTGAGGCCTTCCTTGAATACACTTTGGGCTTAGGCTATGCTGCAGTCTCTTTTCTTTTCCTTGATCATGTAGTGGGAGGAGATTTTGAAGTTTACCCTGGAGAGGTAGCAATAGTAGAAGCACTGTCAGTCTCACTTTTTGGCTCATCCTCGAGCTCACCATAGGTAAGGGTAACTCCTTGCAGATTCAATTGGGTGATCTTCCCATCAATCCACTCTTTAGTCCTTGCCTCGATCGACTTTATCAGAATGTCGAGTTCATTGGCGTCCTCTTTGTTCCAGTCAATTAATGGCAGCAAGAGATTGGCCACTACATCGTATCGAGGATTAATCATTGTATTTTTATCCTCCACCACTTGATCTAGCACAAGGAACAAGTTGAACTTCTTGACAAAGTACATTGTCATGTGCATGTATTGCCTCATCCACACCTATTTGTTGTCCCTACAGTTGGCCCAAAAGTCCTCAACATCATGTACATGGGCGTGCTTAGCTGCGACTATCTTTCTGAGTTTGTCATAGGGATCCATCCATGAACGGGTAGTGTGGAGCTCTAGGTGGTATTCCATGAGTTCTTTATCTGAATGGTCTACACACTAGGATGTGTGGAGTTCATACATCCATTGGCCGAAGGAGAGAGGATAAGGAATCCCTACCTTATTTTTGCTGCTTAGGAGGGCATGTGCTCATTGTAGCTGCTGAGAGAGCTCTAGCAATATTATCCATTCATTTGGATACCGGGGTAGCTTGTATGGTTTCTCTAAGAAACCTTCAGCTCGAATGTATGTCACTGATACATTTTGGTATTTTTTTTGATGACAGGTCGTCGAAATTCCGACGAACAGCCGTCAGAATTCTGACAACCCGTCGTCGAAAAAAATACCAAAATGTATTAGCATGTGAATTTAGGGAATTGTATGAATAAGAAGTTGAACTAGTGAATTTAAGTTTTGGCACTATGGGAGACTCTATTTTAAAAATCACCCCCAAGAAATCTGATAACATGGCCTATAAAGGCGTCATTGACTTTGCTGTATCCCCTCTTGAAATTCCTGTATTAGAGCTGAGGGTACCTTTCATAGACCTTCAATTCCCTACCTAGATCAATATTTGGTGCCACAAATAATCCCCTATATTGGGTATGGTTAGAAAGCAAATAAACAAGGTAAGATGTCATATAGAAGTGTGAGGTTTCCTTCATAGCCACAAATTTCTCGTCCATGTAATTACTAATTATTCTTGCCCAATAGAACATGGTTTTGCCTCGGACGATCTCTTCCACGAAGTATAACATCCACTCCTAAAAGAAGGCTATAGTTAGAAGGCCCATAAATCTACTTAGTAAGGTTACCAAGTCATGGTAATCCCCGTAGAAATCGCTTCAAAAGAGCTCCTAGGGCACCTAGTTTGCACTGTCCCTCTTTTCTTTTAGCCAATATTGATTGATGAACCTTTTACACTCGAGGGGGTCCTCATCCCATGTCTCCTTGCCATTCTCCTTCAATGCCTCCTCCATCTCTCTAAAGGTAGGGATATGGAAGGTCTTCCCTATTGACATGGCAAACAAGTTAGCCAAAACATTCCCATCTCTATCCACTATTGTTCTAGAATCTTCTTGGTATGCCTCCCTGCAAGCCATTACAAGCTCAAGAACAATGAGGGAAGGTAGGAAACTGACCACTTTGGCCAACCCACCGCTTGTAATATTTCTCGCACTTTCTATTGTGGGGTTGATCCAGACCCTTTGCTTAAATTCATCAATATCTATGTGTCTAAGATTTGTATTTGAGATTTCCCTCCAATCTATGTTGACCTTGGAGTTAATAGGCTCCCCTTGTAATTTGTACTTCATCTGGTCTTTTTCCTCTTTGCCTCTAGGTGCTTTAGTTGACTTCTTTTGTTTATCTTTCTCCACGATCGCCTCTGAAGGTCCTACACCTAGTTCTATATATCCTATGGGTGAGAGAGAGGTAAGCACATTCAAGCATGAAAACAAAGGGAAAGTTAGCCGAAATCCTGCAAAACAATGTTAGATCAGACAATTCATCGCTTGAAGATCCTAAGATATCTTCTATATTGACATTAACCTTTCACAGGAGGGAGTTGTAATAATTCAGGCCTAGGGGTACAAACTTCCTTTTGCTAGTGGCTATTCTAAAGCAGTTGCAAAAGGGATTGCAATCAGGGCACGATGGCCCTCTTGTCTTGACCCATCTTAGGATTTGATCATTGTGTGGTTTCCACCAAGGAGGTCAATTCATTTGAGCATGTGGGTTAAGTTTGTTTTGAAATTTTGGAGGCATTAGGCTCATATTTTAGGTGTGCGAGTGCAACAAGTTGCTTGGTCGGCTATGGCCTACCATTGAAACAACACTGGCAAGGCGGTGTTCTACCATGCATGACCCATGGCTTCAATGGGAAACATCAAAGTGCACATGGAATTTTAATTCATCATGGGTTGGAAGGTGTGGGTGGTCATTAGGTCATAGCCATTTTGAATGGTGAAGGTTAAGCGACAGTCTGACAGGAGAAACCCGCATCATCGGGTCCATGGAGAGCTTCATTTACTTGTTTATCATCAGTCGGTCAAGAGGCAGTGGCAAGGTCAAGCCCCCCATAGCAGGCCAATGGAGATCCATGGATGTTTTGGGATGGCGGGAGTAGGATAGAAGTCCACAACTAGCCACCCACAAGAGATAATCTGCCTAGGGCTTATACTTATTCATTTTATTTTTCTTCAAGTTTGAATGGACATCGAGGTTTCAGATTGTATAGTTTGAAAGGATGGAAAGCAATGGCCATTTGAAATGGAAAAAAGACCATGGTTACCTGCAAAATAAATATCACGGGGTGAGGTCCACTAAAAAACCACTTAGCCATTTTCAATGTGGGGGTACTAGACAATGTTGATAAGATCAGGACCCGTCTGCCAGAATGGCGATAGGGTTTCACCGTTTCAAGAATTCATTTGTGTGGATGCAAAATTCCAATGGAGGTCCGCATTGTGTGACCCGCATCGTATTGATTATAGTTTTGACTTGGACGGTGGGCCAAATGATAGAAGCTGATAAGTGGAAAGATGGGCCGCAAAAGCTATTTTGAAACAACAAAGCCAAGGTAGAACTCTGAAAATGGAAGTTTGCAGGGCGATGACTAAGGCGGAACCTGCCTGCCAGAGGGACATGATTGAATAGTTGTTTGGAATGGTGACATTTGAAGGGCTCTCTAGTGGTGGAAGCCCATGGTTGCGGATTTGGATAGGTCCAAGGATTTCTTTGTTTAGGCTTTGGGAATTTGAACCAATTTTAAGGAAGCCAAGTTGGGGCATGCTCCCACGGAGTAGACCCAGAAGAGGATATCACTATTTCAAGTTTTAAATGTGTTTTTAGAGGATGACAATGACAATGGTATGGGTGCGGGCCCATAGAGGATGAATGCTCTATTTGAAGAACAACCGTGGGGAGCGTGAGTTCCACAAGTGGCTGATGGTACAATCTTTGAAGTTTGCTAAGAATTTAATTCATGGATTTTGTCCGCCAGGTGTGTGGTTGCTAGTTATCAAGTTTTCTTCCCTTTAGATTTAGCAACTTTATAGAAATCAAGGAAAACATAATACATGACTCATGGATGGAAAACCTAGCTCTAAAACATGATGAAGGAGGTTGAGCAAGCAATAGGTAATAGCTTAGAATCGGCGAATGATCATGGCGGGCACAATGGCGGCGCTTGCTGGGCTCTCTGACTCCTTTTATGAACAACTTTCAAGTGAAAATGATAGATCAGGAGGGGCTATTTATGGATTTTTTTCATTTAATTCCCCTCATAAATTCTCATATGATGGAATTCTAGGTTGGTGGTTAATCATTTTGAAAATGGTCGCGGGAAGGACAGAGCTTGCTAGGTAGATGACAGTGAAGAGTTGGGTGTTTGAGGTTCAACAAATAAAATGGTGATCAAAGAGGTTGGTCTCGAATAGTAGAAACTCATTGGATGATGGCTGTTTGGAGTGGGCCAACCGATAGGGAAACCTACATGGAGCGGCCTGTGAGGGAAAACCCGCCTAGCCCTAAGGACGCTAGTTCTAAATAGTGAAGGAAAACAACCAAGGGAGTTTTGCAATGGCCTAAAGCCTTGAAAGTTTGAGGGTGGGGAAACATGGCCAACTCAACATGACTTCTCTAAAGCTCACTAACCACCTAGAACAAAAAATAGGGGGCATGAAAAATGAGGTAGCAACAAAAGTGACCCAGGGAGGCGAAAAGAAAGAGGGTCCCCATTCTAAATAGGGCATGTGTGCTAAAGGTGCAACAAATGGCGACTTTGATAGAGAAAAATCCTAAGAATTCTAACGATAAGTGTTCATTGAAAACCTAGAATCTTTGGTTTTGCAGACCAGGGCCAGGTTTCCAAAGGTGAACTAAGAGACTCGAAGGAGAAAAAAATCCTTGATTGAATCAGATAACGAAAGCATCTCAGAAGTGTGTGTGTGAACAATGAATTCATTTCCTCTCCTTGGAGACTATGACCAATAGCTATTAATCAGGCTAAGCAAGCTATTTCAATCATCTAACTCCAAAAGTAACCTGGACATTGCCCCACTGCCAGTCAGGAATCCATAGCCCTGATGGAGTTGTCATTATGATCCCACAAACATTTCTTTACTACCAGCTAGGCATCTATAGCCCTGGTATAGTTATTTGTACACCCACACGGTTGCTATATTTTCAACATTTCTCTCTCTTTTGATATTCTTTTGATATTACTTCTTTCACTCAACCACATAAGCATCAAAGCTCATAGTGGGCTTGGAACCACAGTGGTCATTGAAGCAGATTTAAGATTTTCACTTGCTTTGCTTTCATAACAACCATTACATAGTTCCTCAGAATAATTAGTGCATTTTGTAGAGGATCTGAATTGAGTGTGAAAGGATTCAATAAAGGGTTGAGTTCTAGGTCAAGCGCGAGTTCAAATAAGGAAACTTCTCCATAGCAACAATTAGAGAGCAATGATTAAGAGTGAATAATTATCCAAAGAACAGTAAGAGCGGGCAACAGAGTGAACCGTTCATTGAGTGAGCATGACCACCACATCAGGAAGAAAGAGACACCCTCAGCAAGGTAAAAATGGTTAGGAAATGAGAAAAACAAAAGCAACATGAAGTGGCGAAAAAAGAAAACCAAAAGCAACCTAAACTAACCTATATACAGGTACTTACAAGAGCAGCTCGGGAGAGCTCAGGCTTGGAAATAATGCTTCAAGTGCTGCCCATTGATGGGCAATGAGACATCTTCACCAGTTAAGGTCTTGAGGAAAAAAGTATTATCTTCAAGAATTTCAGCAATCTGAAAGGGGTCAAGCCAAAGCTTGTCAAATTTGTCATGTCCCCCTTTCTTCTTATGGTCCTTGTCCCAACATAGGACCAAATCAACAATTATGAAGGCCTTGACTTTGGCTCATCGATCGATCGAACCACCTTTTGACTACACCTTGATGCTTAGAAAAATTCTCAATGGCATGGTCATGCACCTCTTCTAAGTGTAGCAACTCACCTAAGCGAGCTTCTCTTCGGTCCCCTTTGTAAAAGGCATTGATGAATTGAAGGTTGTGGATTTTCAGGTGAATTAGGAACACGGGCTCTAAGCCATAAATAAGGTGAAATGGAGAATCTCCTAAGGAACCCTTATGGTATGTGCGGTCTACCCAAAGGGAAAAGCGGAGTTGGGTATTCAAGTCCTTGGGATTCTTTTCAAGTAGCTTTTTGATGAGAGTAATAAGGTTTTTGTTTGTAGATTCAGCCAGAACATTGCCCTACAGATAGTAGTTGGATGAAAACTTAAGGGAAATACCATAGTCAAAGGCCCAACTAGAAAATTTAAGTGAGGCAAAGGCTGGACCATTATTGCATACTAGCGCATACAAACACCCAAAATGATTTAAAATAAAGCTTTCAAGAAAATTCACAACTACCTCTGTAGTGCATTTCCTACAAGCAATAGCTTTTGTCTATCTAGTACAATAATCAGAGGCAGTTAGAATGTACCTGTGACCCACAGATGATGGTGGGCTTACCAGACCAATGGATTCGAGACCCCATTGTGCAAATGGTCTCACCTCCAAGACTGGTTGCAGCAGGACAACAACATTCCTCTCTTTGGTTGCAGCAGTTTGGAAGACATGGCATGTGCAAACATGGCTGTGAGTATCTTCAAATATGGTCGGCCAATAATATCCTTCTCATAGGATTTGATGAGTAGTAGAAGAACCTGAGCCATGCCCTATACCAAACTTATCATGGGATTCCTTCAGCACGTGTGCTGCTTCTTCTCCAAGGCACCAAAGGTACACTCCTTCATGATTCCTTTTGTAAAGGACAGATCCTTGTAGCATATAGTTTCTGATTTTCATTCTGAGGGCACACTTTTTAACTACTTGCAAGCGAGGCGAGCACTTGTTGTTCAGCAAGTAGAAGATCATGTCATTGTACCATTTCCCTAGGGAAACATCCTCGAGCTGATACTGTTGAACCGTAAGTTCAGGTCCTATGTCAGTTGTTGTTTCAACTATCATTCAGGTGAGGGCTTTTCCTCTTACTAACTTCATTGGTTGAATTTCAATGTCATACTCTTGCAGCAGGGTGACCCATTTTTCTCTTCTTTCCCCTAGCTCATTTTGCATCAATAATGTCTTCACTGCTAGATTAGGGACAATGGTGAATACCTTGTTTTGCAGGATGCAATATCTAAATTTCTTAACTCCTCTGACAAGGGAATATGTCTGCTTTTCCATGTTGTGATATCATAATTCAACATCCTTCAAAGGAGCACTCATGAAGGAAATTGGATGCATGTTCCCTTCATTATCCTTTTGAGTCAGAATTTTGGTGCACGAGTGATCTAAAGCAAATGAATATATAAAGAAGGGATTCAAATAGTTAGGGCTGACTAGTATAGGTGCCTCAGCAATGAATTTCTTAATTTCTTCAAAGGCATGTTTGGCCTCTGGAGTCCACTGAATTTTGGCATCTTGCTTCAACATTGCGTTGAGCGGCTTAACAATCTCAACAAAGCCCGTAATAAATTTTCTAAAGAAGTTTATCTTTTCGAAGAAAGATTTCAATTCTTTCTTGCTGCTTGGTAGCTAAATCTTCAGTACATATTGGATGCACTTGGGGTCTATGGAGATCCCTCATTTTGAAATAACATTCCCAAGCAACTTTCCTTTAGTGACTCTGAAAATACATTTCTTTAGGTTAAGGGAAACCCCAAATTCCCTGCACCTCTGAAAAACTTTACACAGATCAGAAACATGATCATTACGCTTCTTAGAGAACATTGTGAGATCATCCATGTAAATGATGATGCATTTTCCAATCAAATCCTTAAAGGCTATGTCCATCGCATGTTGGAAGGTGGCACTGGCGTTGATGAGTTTGAATGACATCCTTTTGTAGGAAAAGGTTCCCCACTTAGTGGTGAATGCAGTTTTATGCCGATGCTCATATTCCACCATCACTTGGTTGTATCAAGAGTACCCGTCAAGGAAACACATCATCTGTGAACCATTAAAAATCTATAATATCTCATCTAGTGAGGGCACAGGATAATTTTCCCTCTCTAAAGCTCTGTTCAGGTTGCGAAAGTCCACTTACAATCTAATTTCTCCATTTATTTTTCTTACTGGGACCAAGTTGGCCACCCATGTGGAGTGCCTGACAGGAAAGATGATTTTGGCTAACAACAGATTTTGTACTTCCTTATAGATGATGGGCTCCAGCAATGCATTGATGGGACATTGTCTTTGTTGGAATGGCTGCACATCTTTCTTAAGGGGAATAGTGTGTGTAATAATGGAGGCATCATAGGTCTTCAAATCTTCATAGCTCCATGTGACCACGTCATAGTATTCCTGTAGAGCATCAATGATCCCCTTCTTCTCTTTTGTCATGCATACTTTGCCAATAAATACGTTTTTGACCTCCCTAGTTGTTCTAAGGTTGTGGGTGTCACATTGGTTTTTTATGGCATCCTTCTTCATTTGTTGATCTTGGTCTCAAATTTGATCCAGGTCAACTATGCATTCAACCTGAACCATACCTCTTGGAATAGTATTCATTTTGAGGTTGATGACCCCTTTTGTGTCAAATTCAGCTTCTTTAGGGTCAGCTTCATCAATTATTTGGGTTGCAAACACATCAAAACTAGTAATAAATTCCAAGATATGCTTATCATCATTGAATAGATGGAAATGGGTGACATTGTCTAGCATAGATGGGGTGGAGGTCAACTCAATTGTGAATCTCTTGAGGCTAGACAAAGAGAGGGGTTGAAAAGTGTTGGCTACTTGAGCTAAGGAATCAACAGTATGGTTCTGAGAATGAGGGATCAACTATATGTTGAATGCATCTAGGATTTCCAAAAGATCCTAGACTCTATGCCTATAGTTTTCCAACCTTCTATCATGAAAAGAGTATAATTTTCTAACTTGTTTCACTACCAGTTTTGAATCAACAAATACTTGCAGCATTTTGAATTTCTTCGTTAGAGCCATTAGAAGACCATGGACTAACGCTTCATATTCTACTACATTATTGGTGCAATAAAACTAAAGCCTATGGGAAACAAAGTAGGTCTTACCCATAGGGCTGATGAGTTTGAATCCAGCTCTAGCTCCCTGCTTGGACTTGGATCCATCAAAGCATAGTGTCTAGAACTTGGAGGGTTCTTTGACTTCAGGACCAATCATGTGTGCATCCCCCTCTAGTTGTTCATTTTCATTTGTCACTTCTAGAGCAGGAACATGCTCATCATGATTGGTGACAAGTTGTCTAGTTGGCGGCTCTTTTCAGGATATTGCTTGTCCTTTGATGTGTTCTACTACTGTCTGACACAAGTGGCACTCAAATTCAAAGTGGGTAGCGTTATGGAACCTGCATCAACTAGGTAGCAAAATATCTTGAAAATTCATCCTTACCCCTAGGCTGAGCTTATCTTGTATGCATTTCCCCATGAAGTATTGGAATCAGTCTAGCAGTCCTAAATTCCCATCCTCATAGGACTCATCATCTTCTTGTTCCACTAACATTTTTTTGCTCTAGGGCACGTAGGCTAGGTTGGCAAGAGGACTGCATAGTACCAAGAGGACCTCATCAAATACCTCTTCTTCTAAAATTTTTGATTCTCCTTGATAAGTCACGGGATAATCATTGCCCAATTCTATTTTCAAAAATAACACCTCATTGGTGTTGTTGTATTATGTGATCATGAAATTCATGCGGGGTTCTTGGTCAATGCAAATATGATTTGGAAGCCCCTTCCATGGAAACCACATGTGAGAGAAATCAGTTTTGGCATGTCCATTCAATGCTCAGGTGAAGTCTCGACCCAAGATTATTCTATGTGTCCAGAATATCCGCAACCTAGATGTCAATAACTTATTGCACCCTTGGGTCTACAACAATCTGGATGGTGATACAGTTGATTTCTTTGACAATGTTGACCTCCATTTTGTCTAGTTTAGTTACTTTTCTTCTTGAAGGTTTGGGGAAAATTCCAAGGGCCTTGCATACAACCAAAGGTGTGACATTGGTTAATGCACCAGAGTCAATCAAACAATTGTGTAGGTTCTTCCTGAATATCCTAATAGTGGTAAGGAAGGGAGGTGTTTCAAACCTTCCTTGGAAGAGAACCATAGGTGCGTCAACCTAGTCACCTAACCCTTGTAATTTTCATTTGTCTTTTCCTTGGATTTCCCTTGATTTTCCTCTTTGGTAAGTTGTTTTCCAACTTGTTGATTTGGAGGGGTGTCCCTTTTCCTTCCTAGAATTTCTTGAATTACTGGTTCATGTGGTGGCTCTTCGAAGGTGACCTTCTTGGTGGGTACCTTTTTTGTTGCCTTGGAGGATGGGGTTCCATTAATCACCCTAAAGAAGGCGTGCCTAACTATAGGAACATTAAGCAACTCAAAGGTACATAAGCTGATTTTGACTTCCTTGAACTCTTCAAGAACATATTCACCCATTTGCACAATTTCAACCTTGAAAGCTCTACCTATGGAGGAGCTAGCTAGCTATTTTTAAATTTGACTCGGTTGTTTGTTCTTATCGAGGTATTGAGTTGGTACATGGGGAAAGTCAGGATTGTTGTTGGCATTAGGGTCAAGTAGAGTGCTAAAGTTATTGGGTTGAGTGGAAGTAGTGAAAGGTCCTCCTACTTGTCTATTCCTCAAGAAATATGGACTTGTTCTTTGGTAAAACATTTGGACCTCGTCTTCTCAAAACTCTTCCTCATCTACTAGACCATTGTCTAATGAATTAAAGAGATGAGATAAATCTTCTTCATTACTTACCTCTTGTACTTATTCATTCTTGGCAAAGGTGGTCTTGAGCTTAGGTTCATTACTCTCACTCTATTGGAATGGGGCCTGGTTGACCATGAGACAGGAGGAATCATATGGGTTGGACAAAAGTATGTCTCTACAAGTTGCACTATCAAAATCGTTTTGGACTTGCACTTGAAATATTTTTGTGACTGTTTGAAACATAGGGAAATCCAATTCAGAATGCCTACTAGTCTTGTGAATCCTGCACCATCCAAATAAGGCAGCCTCGATGAGATACACTCCACTAG
This sequence comes from Sequoia sempervirens, assembly GCA_007258455.2. NCBI lineage: Eukaryota > Viridiplantae > Streptophyta > Pinopsida > Cupressales > Cupressaceae > Sequoia > Sequoia sempervirens. Next base: position 444,850,144 of record VDFB02270651.1, read on the forward strand.
TTGTCTTCTCATTACTAGCGGGTTGATCAAGAGGAGTGGAGACACCCTCATTTTTTGGTCTGGTATTGCATGTTTGTTTTTTTCTTTGTGAGGGCCTCCTTTCAAAATTTTGATTGGATTTTTGTACTCACTCATAGTTTGGTGCCAACAAGGTACTCACTTTCCAATTGTCCTGGTTGTCATGATTGAGGTTGGATTGAAGGCTGCATTAAGAGGCCTACAATTGATTTTTTTGATTCCAGAGTTGGTTCATCTTTGTGGACATCTTTCTAATCATCTATGTCAACTCATCCAACTGATCTTTCTTAGCATTGCTTGGCTATGGCATCTAATTCTGGAGAAAGACGGGCTATGCTACCAATTGGTTTTGATGAGCAGGCAAGAATTTGGGCCCTTGTAGGTATGTTGGTACTTGTGACAATTGTGCACATGCCTGTTGTTGCTAAGGCTACAAGTAATGAGGTACCAAGGGCATGTGGTTCATTGGTTGTCCTGGATGAGGGACTATAGGCAACTACAACACCTGATTCATTAGGGGCATCAGTTGCTGTAAACCCTGAGTAAGTCCTTGAATTTGCATTGGATGGGCATCCTTCCCCAAGGAAGGTAGCGGATGAGAGATGTTCTGTCCCAATTCGGTGCTGGCTATGACTACCTTAGCATAAGCATCCACTAATGAGGTAGGAGCTAGTCACATCCTCTTTACCAATGCAGGTATGAGGTTATCTAATGCTGCATAATAAATGGGAAAGGAAAGAACATCATTGAGTGCATATGGGGCTTGCAACCTTGTGTATGCTCGATGGAATCGATCATTGAAGGAGATGATCTTCTTGTTGACTTCCCTTTGGATGAACATGAATTGTTGATATAGCTCTAAATGAATGATTAGGATCTTGTACTTCTGTAAGAAGGCATTCCTCAACAAGGTCCAAGATCTGATTGACCTAGTCAATAGGTTGATATACCAATAGAAGGCCTCTTCCCCCAAGGAATAAGGGAAAATCCTACATGCTATGTCATCCTAATCAATCTGCATATCTTTCAATGTTGCTTGGAAGATCTTAATATGCTCTTCATCTATCCTTTGCAGATCATGAGGATTGAACTTCATACAAAAGCTCTCCAGGTTCTTAGGCATGTCATGTTAAGCATTGAAGAATAATGGGGAAGGATTATTTCCCATCCAAGCCATTAGGGGAGGTAGGGGTGGTACTTGCCATTGGACAACAACTTGGGGCTGCACAGGGACAATGACATTTGGGACTGCGATTTGGACTTGGAAGGAAGGGATAGGGGCAATGCCCTAGTTGTGTGAAGCAAGTGGTTGAAATGTAGTTTGGGATGGTTGAGTGGAAGATGTAGAGATGGAAGAGGAAGGGTGAGTGTGTGGCTAATGGATGAAGGAAGGAGGTGAAACTAAACATGAAGTGGATGGAATAGAGGAGGAAGAAGAGGCTATGTCCCCTCTCTTAGTCTTTCTAGCCCTTGTAGGGGGATGCAATTCCTAAAATTCCCCTTTGCTTGGTGTTGATCTCAAAACTCTATGGAGTCTCTCAAGGGAAAATCATCCAATTCGCTCCAACTTAACTTCAAAGGGACCCTCCTTCTAGCGCCAGTTCTGTTGAGGTGTGTTTTTTCACTTTCTCAACATAGGAAGTGCGTAGATGCACTTCCTCTCTTGAAAGGAAATCTCCAAGAACAAGTTGCTTTAAATCACCTCAAGGTCTCTTGGGTGTCAAGTCATGAATTGCTTGGAATGTCTTAGTTGTTTTGATGTGATCTTGGTGGTAATCACAAGGGAGACTTATGGAAGTTAATTTGGAGGATAATTAGATCTTCTAATGGAATTCTTGAAATGGGAAAGTTGGTGCACGATTGTTGTAGGTTCAAAAAATAGTCTAGAACTCCTATTTCAGCTTCAGATTTGGCTTTACAATGTGCAATGAACCTTGTTCAAAATCACTATTAAAAAAGGAAAAAAGGGCAGGGAAGAGAGGAAGTTCTTAGACCTAAAACTAACAATGAAAAATGATAATGGAGAACCCTACTAAGGACAACCTTCCTAAAACTGAGTTCCACTTAACCAGATTACTTCACAATCTCATGAAACTAGTGCAAGCTTCTCAGGACTGTAGATATTCAACCATTCATTCACCATAAGCATGGATAAAAGGTAGAAATTTATTGCAACTTCTGATTTATTCCCAAACTAACTTTATAGAACTATTTATCATCAATAAACAACAAAAAGTATGTACAAGGAAGGTTTCCAACACACAACAAAATTCTTCAATACCAGTGAACGACATTAACTAATCTACTCATAACTTGTAAAACTCACAAACAACAAAGTAAATATATTCAAGTTAACTAACTATGGGAGAAGAACCATGTAATATGCAATTGAAACTCAAGATTCCACAAAAATCCAATGAACTTCTATTAAAATTATAGCAACATGTCTTTACAACAACTCAACTCTCTTGAAAATGAGAGGAGACCCCCTATTTATAGTGTCCAAAAAGAAAAATGAGTGGCCAAGATTCAATCTCATTGTGTGGAAAAGATTCACTATAAATTAGGGTTTCACCTTCCCCCAAATATTTTTCAATTTTCAAATTACATTTTGTCTTTAGCCTATTTTATCTTCATGTGGTAGCACTATGGCTCTTTTGTCTTTTAGCTAATTTCCTTTTGCTGCAGCTACACTATGAGGAACCCATCATCAATCACATGAATTCCTTCATTCGTCTTCAAGGTGGCGTAATCCACAAATTTGTTGATCAATCCCCAGAGCTTATCCCACTCCAATATGTCTGATTGGATCACCTAGAAGTTAAAATTCCTAGATTTTTTCATGAGATCATCCTAGTCCTTGTCATATATTTGAGTATTCTTAATCACCTACTTGGATTGAGTGAAGGATCGAGCAAAAAAACCCATGAAATCTAGCGTAAGTTCATCCACGGTCTTGTTCTCCATCTTCTTTTGAAAGTAGGGCTTTATCTTTTCTAGATCTAGCTCAATGATGAGCACATCAAAGTATATCATCAACATTAGGTATTCTTCAAAGGTCACCCTGACCTCTTTGATCCAATCAATTTTTAGCTCCACCTCATTGAGCACTTGCTCCAACACTTCCTACCTGTGGCTTTCTCTTCTTCTTCTTGGTCATGACCATGTTCTTCATGATGTTTTGCTTCTAGGATTTTCTTAGTTTCAACCTTTTCCTCAGGCTTATCTTCTTCTTTCTCCTCAGAAAGAGGCATCTCTTTATCATGCTCAGGGATTTTATCTTGTTCCCCAGTTGGAGGCTCAGTGTGCTCCTCCACTTTCTCATTTGCCTTATTTTCTTCATGAAAAGGCTACCTCTCTACCTCTTCTCCAAAATTCTTGAGTTTTTGAGTGAACTCTTCAAGCTTAGGGTCAAAGGTTTCTACAATATACTTGGTACCTAGTTCTTCAATATCTTCCTCAGATGACTATATTTATTTTTCTTCTCCTTCATGCACCACCTTATCAATTACTAGGTTCTGGTACTCGGGATGCTCATAGTATTCATCTGCTTCTTCCTCCATATCTTTTCTTTCCTCTTTTTCTTGCCTCTCCTACTCTTCTGATATTTACATTGTTGCTTTCATCTCTGGTGGCTCAGTTGGAGGAGGTGGACTAGGGAGATTCACAACTATTTGTGCCAAGGTAGCTTGTATTGCAGGTTCAGAACACCCTAGAGAGCTCCATTTGGATATTCTACATGGGGTGGGTGAAGGCCTCAAGGAGCAAGAGAGCAGGCATTGGCAATGTTGTTGTAGCCAATGGGAGAGATGTCCTTTGAGAAATTGAACCAGAGGAGATTTGGGAAGTTGTGGCTAAGGAAGAATCTATGGTGACAACATATACTGTGGGTGGAGTATAGGCAAGGTGGACTGAGATATCCACCATAGGTGGAGAAGTAGCAACAATTTCCTGAGAAGCAAGTGGAGCGGAAAAAGTGGTAGCAATGGAAATATTAGAGGCACTACTAATTACGAGAGTAGAAGCAGGAGATGGGGAATTCTTGGAAGGTTCACCTTCTGAGGCCTTCCTTGAATACACTTTGGGCTTAGGCTATGCTTTCATCTCTTTTCTTTTCCTTGATCATGTAGTGGGAGGAGATTTTGAATTTTCCCCCGGAGGGGCGGTAGCAACAAAAGCACTGTTAGTCTCACTTTCTGGCTTATCCTCGAGCTCACCATAGGTTAGGGTAACTACCTAAAAATTCAATTGGGTGATATGCCCATCAATCCAATCTTTAGTCCTTACCTTGATTGACTTTATTAGAATTTCGAGGTCATTGACCTCCTCTTCGTTCTAGTCAATTAATGGTAGCGGGAGATTGGCCACTACATTCTATCGAGGATCGATTATTGAATTTTCAACCTCCACTTGATCTGGCATAGTGAAAAAGTTGAACTTCTTGAAAAAGTACACTGTCATGTGCACGTAGTGCCTCATCCACACCTCTTTTTTGTCCCTACAATTGGCCTGAAAATCCTCAACATCATGTACACGGGCATGCTTAGTTGTGACCATCTTTATGAGTTTTCCGTAGGAATCCATCCGTGGATGATCAGTGTGGAGCTCTAGGTGGTATTCCACTTCTTCTTTATCTGAATGGTCTACACATTGGGATGTGTGGAGTTCATACATTCCTTGGCCAAAAGAGAGAGGATAAGGAATCCCTACCTTATGTTTGTTGTAGCTACTGAGAGAGCTCTAGCAATATTATCTAGTCATTTGGATACTAAGGAAGCTTGTATGGTTTCTCTAAGAAACCTTCATCTTGAATGTATGTGAAATTAGGTAATTGTATGAACAAGAAGCTGAACTGGTGAATGTAAGTGTTGGAACTGTGGGAGACTCTCCTTTCAAAATCACCCCCAAGCAATCTGATAAAATGGCCTATAAAGGTGTCATTGACTCTGTAGTAGTCCCTCTTGAAATTCCTATATTGGATTTGAGGGTACCTATCATAGACCTTCAATTCCCTGCCTGGATTAGTATTTGGTGCCACAAATAATCCCCTATATCGGGTATGGTCAACAAGCAAATAAACAAGGTAGGATGTCATATAGAAGTGTGAGGTTTTCTTCACAGCCACAAATTTCTCCTGGAAGAGATTACTAATTATTCCTACCCAATAGAACTTGGTTTTGTCTCAGAGGATCTCTTCCACGAAGTATAGCATCCACTCCTGAAAGAAGGTTGCAGTTGAAAGGCCCATAACTCTACACAGTAAGGCTACCAAGTCATGGTAATCCTTGTAGAAATCACTTTGAAAGAGCTCCTATCGTACCTTGTTTGCACTTCCCATCTTTTCTTTTAGCTAGTATTGATTGATGAGCCTTTTACACTTGAGGGGGACCTCATCCTGTGTCTCCTTTCCATCCTCCTTGGATGCCTCCTCCATCTCTCTGAAGCTAGAGACATGGAAGGTCCTCCATATTGAATTGGTGGACAAGTCAGCCAAAATATTCCCATCTCTATCCACTATTATTGTAGAATCTTCTTTGTATGCCTCCCTGCAGATCATTACAAGCTCAAGAGCAATTTGGGTAGGTGGGAAATTAACAACTTTGGCCAACCCACTGCTTCTAATCTTTCTCACACTTTTTGTTGTGGGGTTGATTAGACCATTTTCTTAAATTTATCAATATCTATGTGTCTAAGATTTGTATTCGAGATTTCCCTCCAATCTGTGTTGACCTTGGAGTTAAGAGGATCCCCTTGGAATTTATACTTCATCTAGTCTTTGTCCTCTTTACCTCTGAATGCTTTAGCTAACTTCTTTCCTTTGTCTTTCTCCATGGCCGCCTCCAAAGGTCCTATACCTGGTTCCATATATCCTATAGGTGAGAGAGAGGTAAGCACATTTAAGCATGAAAATAATGGGAAAGTTAGTCAAAATCCTACAAAATGATGTTAGATCATAAAATTCATCGCTTGAGGATCCTAACATATCTTCTAGATTGACATTAACCTTTCACAGGATGGAGTTGTAATAATTTGTGCCCAAGGGTGCAAACTTCCCTAAGCTTGTGGTTGTTTTGAAGTAGCTGCAAAAGGGACAACAATCAGGGCACAAAGACCCACCTATCTTGACTCATCTTAGGATTTGATCATGATGTGGTGTCCACCAAGGAGGTCAATTCATTTGAACATGTGGGTTAAGTTCATTTTGAAAATTTGGAGGCATTAGGCTCATCTTTCAGGCGTGCAGGTGTAGTAGGTTGCTTGGCTATCTGTGGCTTGCTGTTGAAATGGCACTAGCAAGGAAGCATTCCACCATGTGGGACCCATGGCTTGAATGGGTGTGATCACAATGCACTTGGAATTTTAAGTCATCACGGGCTGTAAGGTGCAAATGGTATTTAGGTCACAACCATTTGGCACAACGAAGGTCAACCGGTGGTTTGACAGGAGAAACCCACATGATTGGGTCCGCGAAGAGGTTCATTTGCTTGTTTATCATTAGTTGGTTAGGAGGTGGTGAAAAGGTCGATCCTCGCATAGTGGGCCAATGGAGATCCATCGATGTTTTGAGACAACAAGAGTAGGATGGAAATCTGTGACCAGCCACCTGCAAGAGATAATCCGCCTAGGGCTTATACTTGTTCATTTATTTTTTTGCTTTAAGTTTGAACGGACATGGAGGATTCAGAGTCTACAGTTTAGAAGGATGCTAGGTGATGGCCATTTGAAATGGAAAACAAACCACAATGACCCATGGATGGAAGTCCACGGGGCAAGGTCTGTCGAAACACCACTTAGGCATTTTCAGTTCGGGGGTACTGGATGACATTGATAACATTGAGGCCCATCCGCTGGAAGGGAAATAGGGTTTCGTTGTTTCAAGAAGCCATTTGTGTGGAGGAAGAATGCCAATGGAGGTCCACATTTTGTGACCCGCATCATATTGATTGCAGTTTTGACTTGGATGATGGGCCGAAGGACAAAAGCTGATAAAGGGAAAGACAAGCCGCGAAAGTTGTTTTGAAACGACAAAGCCAAGGAAAAACTATGAAAGAGAAAGTTTGCATGGTGATGACTAAGGTAGAACATGCCTGTTGGAGGGACATGATTGATCTCCAAAGGTGGAAGCCCATGGATGCGGACCCAGATAGGTCCAAGGATTACTTCATTTAGGCTTCAGGAATTTGAACCAAGTTTAAGGCGGCCAAGTTGGGGCGTGCTCCTGCAAGGGCGGACCCTAAAGAGGATATCGTCGTTTCAAGTTTTAAACATGTTTTCAGAGGACAACAACAACGGTAGTATGGGTGCAGGCCAACAAAGCATGAATTCTCTAGTAGAATAATAGTCGTGGGGAGCATGAGTTCCACAAGTGGTGGATGGGGCGATCTTTGAAGTTTGCTAAGATTTTAATTCATGGGTTTTGTCTGCCTAGATGTGTGCTTGCTAGTTATCAATTTTTATTCCATTTAGATTTAACAACTTTACAAAAATCAAGGAAAATGTAATACATGGCTCGCAGATGGAAAACCTACCTCTAAAACCTGATGAAGAAGGTTGAGAAAGTAATAGGTAACAACTTGGAATCGGCGAATGATTGTGGCAGGCATGACATCGGCACTTGTGGGGCTCTCTAACTCCTATTCTGAACAAATTTCAAGTGATAATGACAGCTCATGAGGGGCTATTTATAGATTTTTCATCATTTAATGCCCTTGATAAATGCTCATACGGTGGCATTCTAGGTTGGTGGTTAGTCATTTTGAGAATGACCATGGGAAGGAAAAATCCCGCTAGGCAGATGACAGTGAAGAGTCAAATGTTCAAGGTTTGGAAAATAAAATAACAATCAGAGAGGCAGGTCTCGAATAGTAGAAGGTCACTAGGCCATTTGGAGCAGGCCAACGGATAGGGAAACCCACATGGAGTGGCTCGTAGGGGTGGACCCGCCTGGCCCCAAGGACACCCATTCTAAAGAGTGAAGGAAAACAACCAAGGGAGTTCCGCAAAGCCCTAAAGCCTTGAAATTTTTAGGGTGGGGAAACATGGCCAAATCAAGATGACTTCTCTAAATCTCACTGACCACCTAGGACACAAAAAAGGGGCACACAAAATGAGGCAACAACAAAAGTGACCTGATGAGGTGAAAAGAAAGAGAGTCCCCATTCTGAATGGAGCGTGTGTGTTGAAGAAGCAACAATGAGGATCTCTAAAACTCAACGTGGATAAACTAGACATACTCAACAAGAAACCCTTTAGTCCACAACCTCTAAACATCAACGTACGAAACTCACTGATAGACAAAACTTCACTTCACCACTGACAACCTGTAACTCATTTTATTACAATTTTTATAATATCCTCGACATATACAACTTCAAATGCATTAATGCTAATAGTGTTGACATCAATGACAACCCCATATCAGCAACACAACCACAACATCCAACAATCTCCCCCTTTGGCATTGATGGCATCACATGATGTGAAAAACACCTTCCACACAACTGCACTTACTCCTTATTAAGTTCTGACTCTTTTTGCCTCAACATGATTCTTCTCATCACAAGGTTCTTCTCCCCAGATAATCACTAGTTTTTCACATTACTCTTCTCCCCCTTTGACATCAATGTCAAAGATCTCTTTTCTCCACACAAAATCTAAACCACATATCTGAACTTTTGAACATCTAACTACTCCCCCTGAGTAGTAGCCACCACAACATCAATCTGAAATAGGATATGACTATGAAAATCATGGACTAATGCAATACAATGCATCTTAGTTCTAATTAGGAGGGGTGATCAGCCCTAACTTCCCTCTGAGATACTCAAAAGTATCCTTAGGTAATGAATTTGTAAAGATATCTGTAATCTACTCCTTAGTAGGCACATACTCCAGTCTAACTTCCTTTTCACTTACCTTCTCTCTCAAAAAGTGAAACTTGATAGATATACGCTTGGTCTTTGAATGCAACATTAGATTCTTAGAAATGTTAATAGCACTTGAATTATCATAGAATATAGAAATAGGATCATCATACACAACTCCAATATCCTTCAACATATGCTTCATCCACAATACTTGAGTACAATTGCTAGCAAGAACAATGTATTTTTCCTTTGCAGTAGATAAAGAAATTGCATTATGCTTTTTGCTCAAACATGAAACTAGCTTCTTTCCCAAGAAAAATGCACCACTACTAGTAATTTTTCTATCATCCATATCTCCTTCCCAATCAACAACATTAAAGGCACTCAAAGTAATATCATCATCTTTAGCATACCATAGACCAAAATCAACCGTTCCCTTCAAGTATTTGAAAATTATCTTCACAACAGTCATATGGGATTCCTTAGGATCAGTTTGAAATCTAGTAACAATACATACATCATTCATGATATTAGGTCTAGTTTGAGTCAAATACAACAATCCACCAATCATTGGTTTGTATCTAGTTTGATTTTCCTTCGAAGAATCATCATATGTTGTCAACTTGCATCCGATCACCATAGGTGTACCAACTGGATTTGAATCTTCCATACCAAATTTCTTCATCAATTCTTTCACATATTTGTACTGAGATATAAAGATCCCTTTATCTAACTAAGTGATTTTCAATCCGAAGAATAATTTCATCTCTCCAATCATTGACATTTCAAACTCACTCTACATCTCATTAGAAAACTTCATGCACAAACTATCATCTCCTCCAAAACTGATATCATCAACAAAAACTTCCACAATCATATCTTTATCATCATTCTTGAAATACAAGTCACTTTCAACAGTACCTTTGTTAAATCCAAGTTTCAGCAAATACTTGTCCAATATTGCATAGCATGCTTTAGGGGATTGCTTGAGTCCATACAATGTGTTCTTTAACTAACAAACCATATCTCCTTGATCAATCAACTGAAATCCATCAGGTTGCTCAACATACACTTCTTCTTCCAATTCACCATTTAGAAAATAAAACTTGAAATCCATCTGATAAACCTTGTAATCTTTGTAAGCAGCATAAGCAAGAAATAGACCCACAACTTCAATTCTAGCAACAGGGGAAAAAGTCTCTTCAAAATAAATTCCTTCCATTTGAGAATATCCCTTACAAACCAATCTTGCTTTGTTTCTAACCACTTCACCTTGCTCATTCAATTTGTTTCTAAAGACCCATTTAGTTCCAATTACATTTTTATCCTTAGGTTTGGGAACAAAAATCCATGTATCATTCTTCTCAATTTTTTGTAGCTCTTCTTTCATTGCTTCAACCCAATTTTCATCTTTTCATGCTTCATTTACACTAGTAGGCTCAGTCTATGAAATCAAACAATATTCTTCTACAATTCTTCTCCTAGTCCAGAAACCTTTATTCTTATCACCAATAATTTTATCTTTTGAATGATTCAATCTTACATACCTTGGAGTCTTAGAACATTCATAAATTTCAGGCTCTTGATCTCTCTTCTTCTCTTTCACTAGTTTCTTCTTCCTCTTGATCTCCTTGGTTCGCCAGATTGATTTTCACTTAATTTGTAGTCTGAACTTTCTTTGTACTATCATTCTGATCATCATAATAATATCCATAGGTTTTGAATGGTGTAGCAATGTTTTCATCAACCTTAACATTTTCACTTTCAACCATTTTCTTCAATCTTTTTATTGTAACACCGATAGGCCTTGATTTTAGTAGAACAACCCAAAAAAATTCCTTCATCACTCCTAGCAACAAAACTTTAATATATCTTCATCTCTTATGATATAGCATCTGCTCCCAAATATTTGGAAATATCTAATTGTAGGCTTATGACCAATCCATAGCTCAAAAGGGGTCTTACTAGTATCACCTTTGATTTATACCTGGTTGAGGATATAAATAGTAGTACTCACTGCTTCTCTCTAGTAGATATGAGAAACATTTCCTTCCAGCATCATAATTTGAGCAGCATTTTGAAGTGTTTTATTCTTTCTTTCCACAACTCCATTTTACTGAGGGGTTTGCGGTGTAGATAATTGTCTCTTTATTCCACATTCATCACAAAAGGAATTAAATTCACCAAAAGTGAATTCACCACCTCTATCTGATCTCAGACATTTAATCTTCAGACTAGTCTTTGTCTTGACCATAACCTTAAATATCTTGAACTTCTCTAGAGCTTTAGAATTCTCGCTTAAGAAAGTAGCCCACATCATTCTTGAATAATCATCAATAAGCAACATGAAATACCTGTAACCTTGTAAGCTTCGGATTCTAGAGTGACCACACAAATTAGTATGCACAAGCTCCAACAATTCATTTGAACAATGTTGTTTGCTCTGAAATGAAATTCTATTTTTCTTCTCCAACTGGCGTTCCTTGCATATGGCATTAGTAGGCTTTACCAACTTAGGAAGATCTCTCACAATCTTAGTAGAACTTATCTTGACAATCTTATCAAAGTTAACATGACACATTCTCCTATGCCGCAACCAACTTTCATCAACTTGAGCAATCAAACAAATTTTACTATCAACATTCAGATGAAAGATATTACCTCTTTTTTTTGTACCTGAAGCAATCACATTTCCAGAACACCCTAGTATTCTGCATTTTCCATCTTTGAACTAAAGATTGTAATCCTTATCAACCATCTGTTTGACACTTAAAATATTATGCTTCATACCTTCCACATACAGGACATCATCAGTACTATTCTTACCATCAAGAGAAATGCAACCTCTGCCATGGATCACACCAACTATATTATCACCAAATCTCACAACACCACCATCATACTTTTCCAAGTTCACAAACTTACTTTTATCTCCTGTCATGTAATCTGAACATCCACTATCAATTACCCATTCATCATTTTCTTCAACTTGAGCAGCTAGGGCTTTCTCCACATTTGTACAAATAGAAAATTTAGTAGACATAGGATCATTTCCTTGATAGCAATAAACACCCATTTGTCTTCACCTTTATCAAATTCATCATCTGTCACACCTTCATTGGTAGCATAGTAACACTTCTTTTAAAATTTAGGATTGTTATGTCTTGGTTTAGAAACTCTTTCCAGACACCTTTATGCAAAATGACCTATCTTATTGCAAGAAAAAAATTTAATAGGAAACTTCCCTTTATACTTACCTTCACCTTTGGCTTCTCTTTTTACCATTAGTGCTTCAATCTCATCCAGTTCTCCTTCTTCTTCAAGTTGTCTCATTTCCTCTTCATACTTGAATGTCTTTGTAGGGGAACTCTCACCTAGATCATATCTTTGTTTATCTCTTACAGATGTAGTAGCCTTGAATGCATATTCAACCTTAGGAAGGGCATCACCAATTCACTCAACTCAAAAGAAGTAAGCTTACCAATCAACATATCTTGAGTAACATTAGTCATAGTTTTGAGCTCTTCAATAGCTATATCTTTGACTTTGTAGGCAGTAGGAAAAGATCTAAGCACTCTCTTATTCATCCAGCTATCCACCAACACATATGATACCACACACAAGTTCATTCACTCTTTGCATGAAAGTAGTAACATTTTCGTCATCACCCATTCTCAACATTTCATATTTCCCTTTCAGACTCTACAACTTAGCAATCTTCACATTAGCATCACCTTCATACAAAGTTTCCAACTTTTTCCATATCTCATAAGAAGTCTTCAGGTCCATAACATTAGTCATCTCAATATCAGTCAAATCGCTCAACAATTCTTCCTTAGCCCTAATATGGTACTTAACATAAGTACTATTCAGTGAAATAACATACCTATTACATGTAATTCTCTAGTAGGGTTCACTAATGCATCTCAGATGGCACTCCATTCAAGTCTTCCATAGAGAATAATGTTTTCCATCAAATATCAGACTATCCTTCTTGTATGTCACCATCCCAGATTGCCTCAAGCTATTAAAATTCTTCCAAGGAACTAAGCTCTGATACCAATTGTTGGCAACACAAGGGCAGGAAAATAACAGGGGGGTGAATCAGTTGTTACCAAATTTCAAACTTATTAAACTTGTTAATCCTTATTCTTAGATCTAATCAATATCAATGAAAGCATCCTGTTAGGGGAAAAACCATGATGGAGGTCAGTCCAAAATATTATACCCTATTAAAAGTATAAGAAGAATAAATGGGGAATGCACATGCATTCAAGTGCACTACCTAGAGCTCACTACTCAATTACAAAGGAAGGAACACTATCTTACATAAAGATTCAGATTACAACCATCCATATTTTGAACTGAGAAAATAACATCTGCTAATGCCTGATTACAGTTCCGATTAAGTACCTAAACACTTCTTCACTCTTATTCACTCTTATTCACACTCTACTCTACCTTCTAATGATTAGAACATTATTCGCACATACACACTCACTCACACATGTCAATTCAAATAAAAAATCACTCTTATATATCCGCAACAAGAAATTTCATCACAAGTCAGCCACAAAGAAATAATAAGATGAATACAAACTGTTGGCCCAAAACAATAGATAGTTTTCAATGCAAATCAACCAAGGTCAGCCACAACTTAGTGAGGACCCAAAAGAACATCTCCAAAATGAAAACACTTCAATTAATTTCTCCTCGAAGATCCACAACATGCTCCAAACACCATGTTAACCAAGAACAAGAAAAAAATGAAAACGCAAGAGGAAATCTCATATCATGAGAACAATGATCAATGCAGATGTGCAAAAAAGATAGAGCATGAAGTAGAAACATCCACAAACATCACGAATCACGGAGAAGCATCCACAACAACTGAACTAACTCGAATCACATAATCTTCAATCAGGAACACCAACCTAAGCGACAAAAAAATTGTCAAAATGAGAATATTCATAACTCGATCAAATATTCACGCAGATCTGTAAAAATCAACATGGATAAACTAGACATACTCAATAAGAAACCCTTTAGTTCACAACCTCTAAACATCAGCATACAAAACTCACTGACAGAAAAAAAACTTCACTTCACCACTAACAACCTACAACTCATTTTATTACAATTTTCTCAATATACTCGACATATAAAACTTCAAATGCATTAATGCTAATAGTGCTAACATCAATGACAACCACATATCAGCAACACAACCACAACATCCAAAAATATTTATTCATCCTATTGACTATTCCCCATGGATCTCAAACATTGTAGCAGTGGAAAAGCATGATAATTGTATTAGGATGTGTATGGATTTCCATGATCTCCATAAATCATCTTTAAAAGATGATTTTCCCCTTCCTAATATTGACATTATAGTAGATTCAACCGTAGGTCATGTCTTATTATCATTCATGGATGGATTTTTAGGATATAATCAAATCTTTATCAACCCTCAAGACCAATTCAAGAAAAAATTTACTAGACCTTGGGGAACATTCTATTGGGTTGTCATGCCTTATGGATTAAAGAATTCTTGCACAACATAAAAAAGAGCTATGGAATTGATATTTCATGATTACATACATAAAATTCTAGAAGATTATGTTGATGATATTCTAGCTAAATCCCTAACTCGTCAAGATAATGTTAAAATATTTTGAAAAATATTTGAAAGAATGCATAAGTATAACATAATGTTGAATCTAAAAATTTGTGTCTTCGGTGTTGAAAGTGTTGGAAACAAGCAACACTGAGAGGGGAGCTGAATCAATGTTAAGCAAAAATTCAAGTTTATTATTCTCTGATTTAACTTACTTAACCATTCAATAAAAGAAACATGCATCAACAAAAATAAAATAATCTCAACACCATAACACCATAACTTTTATGTGGAAACCCTGTTAGGGGAGAAACCATAGTGGATGGCCAATCCACAATATAATATGAGTATACCCAAAATAAGAAGTAAAAAATGAGAATGCACTTGCATTTAGGCTCACTGCCTAGAGCTCACTGCTCAAAATGGATGGGCTCACTACCCTACAAATATTTGGAATGAATCCAAAAAGATGAATTGATGAAATAGCATCCACAATTCCTGATTACAGTTCCAATTTAGCTTTGATGAAAATCTACTATCCTTCAGATAGATTCAACACTTCTAGTCTACTCTACACAACTCGCACTCCAAAAATATTAATGCATAAGTGAAATTGTGCATAATTGCCCAATCGCTCTTTCTAATGATCAGAACATACCACCACAGAATTTTTTTTCCACACAACAAATGATATATATAATCTCTTATATCTCCATAACTAGAAATAGAATCACTATAGGTCGGCCTTAATAAAAATTGGAAATATTATTAACTGTCAGCCCAAAATCTAACACCGTGAGCTAGATTGTAGCTAAGACCCATAATTAAATGTTTGAACATAATTTTTTTTTCAAAAATTCCACTTTACACATCCACAATGTTTTATATTCACTGAGTTGGCTACAACAAACAAATAGGAATAAAACATTCTATCAGACCTTCAAGCTCGTACTACCACTAATGTGACACCACAAAATTCAGAAATAAGATAATATACATGCTCACCAAGCAATCCTAGGGGTCCACAATACAAAACAATGATCTGGTGAAGTAGACAGATTGACTAACTAACCAGATACCTTGTTCTTCACATATTCTGCTGGTAACACATAGTATTGAACTTTATATGTCGGTATAACTAGATACAGATCTACGGACCATGAAGATTACTTCATTTTCCATCAATGACAACACTAGAAGCCATATTCCAACAATCTCCCCCTTTAGAATTGATGGAAACACTTAGAAAAATGACTAAGTGTCAAAACGAATAAGCACAGTGCCAAAATTCAGAATATGTTCCCCCTAAGAATGTTAAGAAATTTTTCGTTGCACTCTCTCCCCCTTTGACATCAATGATGAAATTCGAGAAACCAAAATTTGCAAAAGCTATTGAGACTTACAAAAATTTGAAGATGTTTGCAAAGAGATTCTTCAACCCTCTTAAGTTTGAGCCCAAAATACTTTTCAAACTCTCCAAAATGGTTATATGACCACATAGAAAATATTACAAGGTTTCTACTGCTTCGAGACTTACCGGATCAGGAGTGGTCATAGCATCTTTAGCTTCTTTTAGAGCATTTTCCATCATCTCAATCTTTGGAATTATTAGTCCTTTAAGTTCACATTCTCTAATAATGATCCTTTCATTTTCAAATTTTAGAATCTTTATTTGGTTTAGCAGAGCTATTATCTGATTTTCTTGATTACAAACACTTCTAGCTAAGGGGTTAAAAGTGCTGGAAATATTGACCAATTGTTGTTCAATGTCCATCTTCTTTTCATTTTCTTCAGTAAATTTTGACAATACCAAGCAAGATTTGTATACTTTTCCTCCTTCAGACATAGCACCTTGAATGTTATTTATGCAAGTACTCAACAGATCTTTGTCTTTGGCAATCAATTCTTTTAGGCTACCAACTCTCTTCTCCTGGAACTCCTTTCTCACTTTAACCAAAGCTTATTTCTCAAAGGACTCAAAATGAGAATCTACAGAGCTTATTAGCTTCTTTAACTCACTAGAGGAGGAACCTGATGGGTCCAAAACATAAGTAGGCATCATTTTCTGTAAAATTCCAAATGCAAGCTTTAACAGTTCACTGTCCTCTATGTGAGATTTTAGTATATTTTCACTAGCTTTGGCTTGGGTAATTTTAGCGACCTTCATCATCTGAATTGGAGATAGAGTAGATAAGTTAATTGAGCTTTCATCCAACTCAGGTTCTAACTCTTCCTGCTGCTCCAATAAAGATTCCTTCACTTCCTCTATTCTGATTTCTTGCTCCTTTTTCTTTTCAACCTTGGATTTTGCTTCAGGATTGAATTCATGCATTTCATCTTGTATAGTATGCAGCTCCTTTTCCTCAGCTAGCATTTCAATAGGGGCGTTAGTTATAATAGGTGTCTCTACATCTTTCGCACCAAGAGAATTGAAAATATCCTCAAACTCCAGAGGATAAGACACATTCATGCTTTCCTCATTCACATTCTCTTCTCCTAAATCATTTGCCTCGACATTCACTTCTTCATTTCTTTGAACATTTACTTCCTCAATGTTAATCTTTTCTTTTGACAAAATTTCTTCTAGAATTTGCTTAGTTTCACTGACAATAGCATCAATTTCACCAAACATGAGCTTATTTATTCTTTTTTTCCTCCTAAATTCCTTTTTAGCCTTTTCAAGGAATAAATTCATTTCTTCAATTGACATTTCTGAGCACAAATTTTCTATGACTCTCTTCCTCATATTTTCTTCTTCTAATAAGGTGCTCGACCTCCTAGACTCCAAATCATTATACAGGATTGTAGGAAAACCATACATGATTTCTACAAGAACTTTATTGAAAACAATCATATGCTTTATTGTTGCTTCTTCAAGAATTTTCTTACCAAATTAATCAAAAGACTCATACCAATCACATAGTGGCTTAATATTTCCATCTTTCATTGCAACATTCTCAACTTCCTCAATAGACACACTATGCTTTCCAACTTTTTCCTTTTTCTTTCCTTCTTCTCCTTTCCCAAAATATTTTCTCTTATTCAATTTGACAACATGAGTACCAGTAGCCTTTATCTCCCTTACTACTTCTGAATCAATTTCTTCCTCTTCATCTATAGACACAACTTTGTAAGCTCTTGTCCTTTTATTCTTCTATCTTTTTTTGGAAGCCTTGGCTTGATTTGACTAAGTTGCAAAGGAGCTCCTAGTGTGAGAAAGAGATGTTCCTAGACTAGTTGATTCTACCTTTTCTTTCTCTTTAGCTACTTCAACTTCTTCTCTTTGTCTATTCACTTCTCTTAGTTGATGCACAGGGATGCCAAAACTCTCTGCAAGGGCTTCTATCTCTTTTCTTACCCTTCTGGATATCATGGGCTTTTTCAATTCCAAGTTAACTTGTAAGCCTTTTTCTACATAAGTACCAAACCTTTCTTCACCCTAATCCACTAGCAATTTTAGTAGGTGTTCTTCATACATCCTTAGAATTTTTTCATCTACTTCATAACCCATAGGCATGATCCAAACTATTCTAGAATCAATAGCTTCCATATGGCACTGGTCAATGTCTACCATGAAGCAAATAAAGTCTTTGTATTGCTCCACAATTGTTGCAGGAATTCTTTCTCTAGCATGCATTAAATTTTGGAAGGTTTTGAAGTATCCCCACAAGATTGTATTATGGGTCTGTCAATCACCCAATCCACATCGCATATTGTTAGAAACCAAGATCAGATTTACAAACTGAAAAGACCTTCCACAGAAGAGAAAATCAGAAAAAGCAGAGAGGTTGCAAAAGAATGTGCAACATAATATAATTTGAGAATTCAATAATTACATGATAAAGATTTATTTTATAAAAGCAAAGATGCAAAACCTTAATCTTATCTTGAGCAACAAGATAGCTCAACAAGATAAAGATGAGAATTAATTAACCTAGGAAATAAATAATACCTAAGTAAAGTTATGTAAAGTATAATTAAATATTAATTACACCAACACCCCCCCATAAGTGCAACTTAGGGAGAAGTAGATTATTATGCAAATATGAGTCCTGACAACAAGGCCTGATAAGGTACTCATGTACAAATGCAAAGAGAGAGAAAACCCAGTGAGAAAAACCCCCCCTCAGAGAGATGAACTGCTACGAAGAAGCACTGGAAGAACTCTAATGAAGCAACACTAGAACCCCAAATCCAGCAAGCAAGGAAAGATACTTCTGTTTGCAAAATACCATATCGAAATCACAAATGCAACAACAGACCTGATGCCAAGGAACACTGGAAACTCACATACTAGATCAACCCTGGGATCTGTAAACAACAGTAGATGAAACGATGAAAGGACCCATAATGATGACAAATCTAGAAGTTGTTTCTCTTGAAGCCGATGCCAAACTGAAACTAAAACTGCCCATAGGATGAGTACCATCAAGATTTTGGAACACTGAACATAAAAACATGGCCCTCAAATGAGAAAGATATGAACCAATGCGGATCAAGAACTATAAAATCCCAACTAAAGTGTGAATCAAAGCAAACCAAAGATGTGTCTAGCTAAGCAAGAAGGAAGCTAAAAGGAGACAACAAGAAACCAGAAAAACTCATGCGAGTTGTCACCAATACAAATAATGGATGCAAGAACCCCCCTTAATGGAACTTTATATCAGTTTGTTATTATAATACCCAATGATTGCATAAGGAGATAATGTAAAACTACAGAAACATAATCGAAAATGCAAACCTAGCACACGAAACAAAAATGAATGCATGTATAAAATAAGGTACACATATTATTTAAATAACCTCAGATCTACATAGAGGCCAAAACTAGCTTTCCAACGCCATGAAAATCGCAAAAAATAGATAAGCGAGTCACAAGATATGTCTCCTGGAGTGAAAAAGGAAACATCTGATTTCTGAGGTAGGAAAAAGTATCAAAAAGGAAAAACCAGAAAACCACAGCAGCACCATTGCATAGAGCTCAGAAATATCTTTCTAGCGATATCTTGTTTGCAAAAAAATGACACTGTATGTGAAGGTTATGCTCGTTTCTGTGAAAGTGCTCAAAAAATGTCCGATTTGGCCATCTGCAGCCCTCAGGAGCTAAAAAAATTTGGCCCCTGGTCACATGCAGAACTAGGGGCTGGCACACAGGGGGTTGGGTAGAAGCTCTCGGTCGCTGATATGACGAGGGCTGGGCCTTGAGATTCGGCGGGGGTTGGGGCCCGGCTCCTAGTCCCCGATATGACCAGGGGCGGTTTGAAGCGAGCTCGCGGGGGCTTAGGCTAGAGCCGATGGGTCTTAGCACCTGATTCCCATATGGCCAGAGAATAGCTCGTGGGGGCTGATAGCTACTGGTGGTGTGTGGGCAGAGGGTTCCGGTGGCGGTGGCTATGGGGCGGTGCAGCGGTGGCCGCCCGGTGGTGGACGGATGGCGCTGTGTTTTTAAATGGGCCGTAGGTTTTTTAAACCAATTTTTTTATTTTTTGATTATTTTTTAAATTTTTTTTCAAATCTAATGTCTCAAGAACTATCCCTAGGGACCGTATAGCCCCTGGGCAAAAAAAAATTTCCTCTTCGGATGACTGTGTCCAAATTGGACAAACTTTATATGGAAATAGGGGTTTTTGGGCACTGCAAATCGAACGACGAGGTCCGTTTGGGTGCAAAGTGCTCTAAAAATCAGGTGACCCCCGAATCTATCAGAAAATCACCGAGCTTGAGACCCTTGCAGATTTGGAAAACGGTGATGAAAATGAATAAAATAAAAGCCATTTCTGACTTTTTCCAACGCTCTAAATCCAACGAAAAACCCCGATTTGATCCAAAATGCTACATAATGATGCTCAAGGATTGAAACCCTCGAGGGACATCAAACAAGCTCTGCAATGTGTTCCTCCAAAAAATCTGAGAAGGGGCTGTAAATCGAGGTTCTGATACCATGTCAGAAACCAAGATCAGATTTACAAACCGAAAAGACCTTCCACAGAAGAGAAAATAAAAAAAAGTAGACAGGTTGCAAAAGAATGTGCAACATAATATAATTCAAGAATTCAATAATTACATGATAAAGATTTGCTTTATAAAAGAAAAGATGCAAAACCCTAATCTTATCTTGAGCAACAAGATAGCTCAATAAGATAAAGATGAGAATTAATTAAACTAGGAAATAAATAATACCTAAGTAAAGTTATGTAAAGTGTAATTAAATATTAATTACACCAACACATATTTTATATCTGAACAGCTACTGGCATATCATTACTCCATTGAACTTTACTGGCTCCTGATACTTCACCCAAGAAGTAGAAAAATAAACATATCAACAAGTTACCATACATGAATGTATTCTTCTTATCCTTCTTGATTTTTCTGAAATTCTCCATTAACTAGCTTCTGAGCAATTCACATAAATCATAGTCTACATTTTGTTTCACCATTTCATATGGTACATAAATAGTTGTGTCGAATACAAAATTCTCCTGTCTTGAGTGATAAATCTTATAGCCGATAATCATTGAAGCAAATTTTACATCCATTGCAGCAATATCGCCTATCGTCATTGCCCTTTTGTCCCATTTTGAGCTTGTCGCTTCAGTAACCTTATCATTCTTTATAGACTTCAAGACTGGAAGCTTTCTGGAGGAGTTTAGTCCTCTAACTACACATATAGCTTCTTTAGTGAATTTGAATGGCACATACAACCACATGAATTCATCATGGACACGGCTTAACAAATATCAAACCCATTCATCTTCTTTGAATATGGGGAATTTTGCAAATTGTGCAAATTTCTTATCTTCTAGGGTTTCGAATTCTGGTTTCATAGTAATATCTTCTTGAGTTATATGATGAGTGTACAAATCTAGCAAATGTGAGGTTCCCAAATCTTCAATGTTTGCGTGCACATAAGCCCTAATACCCTCAATATGAAAGACTTCGTACAACACTGATGAAAATGCACCTAAGAGTTCTATATCTACAGACTTATATGGATGCCATTTGAACTTTGAATGTGGACTATCCTTAACTTTGACTTCCAAAGGAGTAGACATGATTGTGATCACACAAATTTATAGGTTTTCAATAAATACCTTTCGGAGACGAAGATGAAATTTCATCGCAAATTCTCCTTTATGCTTGAATCTCTCCACAAATTCGCAATGATCACCTCAAAGCTCACCAAAACACTTTTCTCCAAATGAAATATGACAAATGAGGGTTGAATCCATTCCTTTTATTTTCCACATACCTAACTCTTTTATTTTGCAATAAATACTCTTGCCCTAACTCATTCAGTTTTCTTCCTTTTAGGCACCAAGAAAGATGACTATTATGAAGATCGCCAATATGCTTCACTAATGCTTCTAACTGATCAAAAAATATCTAAAAAGTGTCAACTCTCCTACTGGACATATCCAGATTCTAGTATCTTTTACCTGCAAGAGGGGGTTTGAGAGTCTTTCTTGATAACTCCCCCTATGCTAGAGACCTAAAATTAATTCCCTGAGGAATTACCAGAAGTTTCTTCTCGTGTACGTCTGTTTGCTTCTACAGAGGGATTCTTCTTCACCCATTTCTTCTGCATCTACTTTTTGATCACATTAGTAGTAAATTTTCTATTCCCTTTAACATCCTATTGCATGTTCTATTATACTGGACCTCTTTTGTTTCAATAGAATCTAGTGATGTGGTCAAATTTGTTGCAATTGTAGCACACAACATTCCTTTGTCCAGACCAATTGTTCCATTGACTTTTTCTTAATCTGCATTGGTTAGAAATATGTCCAAATCTATTGCATGCATAGCATCTGACATCTCTATGAAAGTTGTTCATCACAATTCTGTATTCACTTGACTTATGGCCATATTTCTAGAAATTAAAACACTGAACTGAAAATGATGGTCTACTTGATTTCACCCTAGTTCTACATTGAGAAGCCATATGACCAAATTTTTTGCAAACATAGCAATAGCCATTAAATCTCTAAGCATTTGGTTTCCTTACCAGATCTCTTCCAATTCCTTTCATATAACTTCCTTGTCTGGAATTCCTCTGTCCAGAGTTCTTTTGTCCAGATCTAGAACTTTCTCTTTCTTGATATCCAAGACCTTGTCTATCACCATCAGTCCTCTATCCTTTGATCAGTTCATCAAGTTTGGTTGAGCTTGCTCTAAATTTCTCCTTATACTCATTTTCTATAGCAAGTTCATCTCTAAGGTCATCAAGCTACTTTTCAAGCATTTCTTCATTGTTATTGGATTGCTCCAATTCATTTTCTAGTTGAATGCATTGTTCAGACTTTTCTTTCAAGGAATGTGCAAGATTTTCTTCATTCGTCTTTCTATCCTCAAGCTCCTTGGTCATGCTCATCATGGTGGATTCCATCTCTTGCTTCAAGGTAGCATTTTCCTTGGAAAACTTTTCACATTCTTATATTTTCTCCTTAAGAGCTAGACTGAGTTTTTCATCTTCCATACCTTTCTTCTTTTATTTGAGCTAACCACATAGTTCCTTTCTTTTCTCTCTTAATTCATTGATCTAGTCTTTTAGTGATTGGATGAACTTTTCTTCATTCTCAAGATTTTCTTGCAGTTTTTGGTTCTCATATTTTATCTAGTCAAGATCATCTAGGGACACCATAAGTTGTTGTTGAAGACTTCTTGTATCCATTGAAAAAAACCTTCCAATATCTCCCCAAGCTGTAAGACTTCTTCTGAGGAACTAGCTCTGATACCAATTGTTGGAAACAAGTAACACTGAGAGGGGGTGAATCAGTGTTGAGCAAAAATTCAAGTTTATTATTCTATGATTTAACTTACTGAACCATTCAATAAAAGAAACATGCATCAGTAGAAAGAAAATAATCTCAACACCATAACACTATAATTTTTACGTGGAAACCCTTTTAGGGGAAAAACCACAGTGGATGGCCAATCCACAATATAATATGAGTGTACCCAAAATAAGAAGTACAAAATGAGAATGCACTTGTATTATGGCTCACTTCCTAGAGCTCACTACTCAAAATGGATGGGATCACTACCCTACAAATATTTGGAATGAATCCAAAAAGATGCATTGATGAAATAGCATCCACAATGCTTGATTACAGTTCCAATTTAGCTCTGATGACAATTTGCTATCCTTTAGATAGATTCAACACTTCTACTCTACTCTACACAACTCACACTCCATAAATATTAATGCATAAGTGAAACTATACATAATCACTCAATTCTCTTTTTGATGATTAGAAAATACCACCACACAACATTTTTTCCATAGAACAAATGATATATCGAATCTCTTATATATCGAAAACTAGAAATACAATTGCTATAGGTCGGCCTTAATAAAACTTCAAAATATTATTAACTGTTGGCCCAAAATTACAATTAGATTTACAATGTGGATCTAACATCATCAGATAGATTGTAGGTAAGACCCATAATTAAATGTTTGAACATAAAAGAAATCAATAATTTTACTTTACACATCCACAACGTGCTATATTCATTGAGTCGGCTACAATGAACAAATAGGCATCAAACATTCTACCAGACCTTCAAGCTCATGCTGCCACTAATGCAACACCAAAAAATTCAACAATAAGATAATATACATGCTCACCAAGCAATCCCAGGTGTCCACAACACAAAATGATGATCCGGTGAAGTAGACAGATTGACTGACTGACCAGATACCCTGTTCTTCAGATATTCTACTGGTAACACATAGTATTGCACTTTATCTACTAGTATAACTAGATATAGATCTGTGGACCATGAAGATGACTTTAGTTTCCATCAATGACAACACTGGAAGCCATATTCCAATAGAAAGTGGATTTTTTAAAGGTTTTATTGTACAACATAGAGGCCTTGCGGTGGAAAAAAAAAAGATTGATGTTATCATTAATATGCTTCTCTGAAAAATATTTCTCAATTACATACTTTACAAGGAAGGATTCAAGCTATTTTCCATTTTGTGGCATCCTTGGTGGATCAAAATTTTCCTTTCAAACAAATTCTTAAGAAGGAATCAAAATTTAAATGGAATGAGGATTATAAACAAGCTTTTGAAATTTTGAAAGAGTACCTCACTATCCCTCCTATTTTACAACCCATCATGCAAGAAAAACCATTTATCCTATATATATCAGCATCTACCCATGCTTTAGCAGTATTTTTGGCTCAATAAGATGATAATGCTAAAGAACACCCTATTTATTACATCAGTAAAACTCTAATTGATTATGAAAGTCGATACACAATGATAGGAAAACAATGTTTGGATCTTATGTTTGTTACTAGTAAATTGAGACATTATTTAATAAATTTGAAATTCATGTGGTTACAAATTTTGATCCTCTAAAACTTCTCTTTGCTAAAACAAACTTATCAGGACATTTAGCTAAATGAGTTATGTTGTTAACTAAGTTTGATCTTAAGTTTTTCTGTCAAAAGGAAATCAAAGGAAAAGCCTTGACCAACCATTTAATGATGCTCCTTCTCCATTAACATTACCTAATATGGACTCGTTTCCTAATGAAATTGTGTTGACAATTGAAAAAGATACTTGGGAATTGTACTTTGATGGTTCTAAGTTTTGAACTGGCTTCGGAGTGGGGGTTATACTAATTTCGTGCTCAAGAAAGGCTATTCCTTTGTCTTAGTAATTAAACTTCATATGCATGAATAAAACTATAGAGTATAAAGCCTTAATTGTTGGAATACTTGCAACCTTATCCTTAGGTGTCAAACACATTAAGATATTCAATGATTCTCAACTAGCCACTAAACAAGTAACTAGATCAATCAAGCAAAACATAATAAACTATCCAAATACAAAGATCTTACAATGAAATTGCTAGAATGCTTCAAATCACATACCATTGACAATATTCCATGAAAGGATAATCAACATGCAAATGCAATGGAAAGTGTGGCTTCCCTTGTATCTCTTGAATATCCCTCTATTGACTTCACTTTTGTCATCCATATGATAAAAAAACCCTCTATAGATGATAATATAAGAGAAACACTTGTGGTAAATATTGAAACCTCTATTGAATGGTACACACCAATATTTAACTACTTAGAAGAAGATACCTTTACTGAATGAACCACTAAGAAAACTAGAGCTCGTATTTGAAAACTTGCTACTAGGTATGTTATTCTAGCCAATGTCTTGTATAGGCGATCCTTTGATGTTCTTTTACTTAGATGTCTTAAACAATAGGAAATCCCTATAGATCTTAAGGAAGCCCATATTGGTGCTTGTGGAGGAAATTTTGGAGGAAGATTGTTAGTGCAATTTAAGCTAACTCGCATGGGATAAGTTATTGGTGACATATGGAACAAGATTTTTTTGATCATGTTAAGAAATGTCACAAATGTCATGAGCATAAAAATTTGATCCATGCTCCTAATTCCTAACTTCGTGTTGAAGTTCCTATTTGGCAATTTTTGGTTTGGGGTTGGATATTATTGGAAAGATATCACCACCCTCTTCTTCTGGAGACATGTTCATAATTACCACAGTAGATTATTTATTGACATGGATAGAACTCATTCCTTTTCACTCCATAATAGCTGATGCAATTTGTTGTTTCATATTGGAACACATTATTTCTCACTTTGGCCTTCTTTCCACAATAGTCTCAGACAAAAGTACACCATTTAAGAACAATGATGTGAAGAATTTTTTTGGAACCATTTCACATCCAACACCATTTTTCAACACCTTACTACCCACAATCTAACAATCAAGCATAATCAACTAATAAATTTTTTGAACAAATCTTGAGAAAAATTATAAGTAAACATAGTAAGGATTGGAACAATCAATTATCATATGCATTATGGGCTTATCGCACTAGTATTCGAATACCTATAGGAAACACACCTTATAGAATTTTTTATGGTGTTGATGCAATAATTCCCTTAGAGTTAAAAAATATTTCATTAGGAATTTCTCTTAGAGGGCTTATTAACAACATTATGTTTAAAGAGAAATGATTACAACAACTTGAAATTCTTGATGAACAACACATTAATGCTCTCGAGCATCTTCAGGCTTATTCTAAAAGGATGCAACGTAGTTACAATGATAATGTAATCCCCCGCTCATTTAATAAAGGTGATTCAATATTATATGAGAATCAATGTAATGCTAATGACACCCTAAATGAAAAAGGAAAGTTTTTTCCAAATTGGTTAGGAACCTATGTAATTAATGAAAGCAATGGGTCTAGAGTGTACACATTAAAAACAACAGATGAAACACCTCTCAAAGAGCCTATCAACATTGTGAATTTGTATAGATATTACACTTAGCATCCCTTTTGAACGGTATGTATATTAAAGCATGTTGCTAGATGTAGTAGAATTTTTTCTATTCTATTCTGCATTGCTTTATTCTTGACAAACATTCCTTGTGTGTCTTGAATTATGTGAAGTAATTTTTCACTATGTTTAATTATTACTTTCTTTTGCATACTATGCAATATATCATGTGTGTTGCATTAGAATAGATCATTACATGTATTTAATTTATTAATTAGATCTTAAGTGCATTTTAGTTTAACACATAACACTTAATCAAACTATCGTATCTAATATAAACTCAGATGTTTAGGTTAGATCAAATAAAACTTAGATCATAAAGACATTTATTAAATACTCTTAGAAATACTATTTAATAGACTGCATTGACATCTAGTTCAAAACAAAACATAAAATCCTCATCTATTAACATATTATGAAAATTTCATATACATATCAAAGATACAACAACACTAATGTAGCCTATGACTAAAAAAATCCTTAGGGCATGGTGGCAGTACTCATCATAAGACAATCGATCATGATCTGCCCATGCAGCTCATCCAATCCAATAGGACCCATGCCTCACCTAAAGCAATCCCCTCTCGTACCAATGTTGTGATGTGCTCTTGACCTAAGAGATATCTATTATCCTGCACTCTAGTGATCTCTCCTTGTAACCTAATGAGTTCTAACCACATGAAAACCTGCATCTCATTGTTAGTCAAAACTCGGGAGGCTCCAATCTCCTTGTATGTAGTCTAAAGTTGTACAAGTTTACCTCTCAATCACTCCTCCTCAATGGCAGATAGATCAACATGCCTCATGACCTTCTTGTACATAGAACACCATCTCACTAAGGGCTCAAAAAGCTCAGCATGACACCTTGCATTAGGTAGTGGCATATGCTCTACCTATATGTCCAAATGTGGGGGCAAGGAAGGGGCCATCTCCGTAGTGACTCAATAGAAGAGGTCTCGCCACTCTCACATACACACTACAAGATGAAAATCATAAAGAAAATTAGAGCATGCCATGATGTGTAAATAAAAATGAATGAAATCTTTAAAAAATAATGGATCTATAATAACATATAATTACCTTGATATCCAACCCACCAATAGGGGTCTAGCTATATAATGATAGGTCCCTCATGTGTAGGAAGTGTGGAAGGTACAATACCACTATCTTCCCCATGCTCATAAATAGTGGTGCCTATTGTGGCTACCGAATATGACCGGGTGACTCATGTGTTATATGTATGTCTCCCCTCGTGGGAATTTTTGGCCTCATCCAACTCATTAGGATCATCAATCATTGGTTGTAGATCCTCCTCCTCATCCTCCTCCTCTAGGTCCTCTTCTCTATCATCCTTATTTTCATCCCCATCGACCACCTCTTCTCTCTCATCTCCTCAACTTGGAAGAGGTCCAACATTGTGTGCAGGATGATTGTAAGGGAAGATGTGTGTCAATCGTGTTCTTTCCTACCAATGCTCATAGGCTATAGTGGTACCTACATCATGAAGGTCCAATGCTGGGGGAACATCATGGTTCTTATCATCTGAGCCATTGAAGTACACATCATTAACTATGGGATATTGAATGTCTCTAAGCTTGGAGCCACTCTGTCTAAATCTTAGGTATGTCATCCCAGTAGGAGCCAATCCTACTACATCCTAACAAGCTGATGTGTTGATTTGGCCACTGGGGTATGGTACGATATGGCCTCCATACTACGTCATCCACCTCTAAATAATCAGACTAAATCCTCTAATATAGTATATCCCTAAACTCCTAGGCTCATCTCAAAGTATAGAGAAATGCTAATGGGTACACCATGGCCACTACTATGGGTAACTTGTAGACCTAGTGCATGTGATATGCTTGAAGATACAAACCTACAAGAGTGTATAGTGCACTTTTCTCTCCAGCTCTCCATAGACAAAGCAACTGAGATCATAGTAAAGGTGAGCCAACATACTGTGACCCCAAGTGTAAATGGTTTGATGACACTCCATCTCACGGATAGTGTGTAGGAGGCCACCATCTAGGTGTGCACCTCATCCATCAAGAACAAGAGCTAGTTCCATGGTGAGTGCATGCACATAAGCCAATTAAGCTCCACATGTGCCCTGATCTTTGTTGGTGCAAAATGATTATTGGTACATTATTGATTATCCTACCACATCTTCCTATGTGTGTGATCCTCCTCAATATGGATAGTCTCAACTCAGATCAATAAACTTTGGATGCGATGAACATCCTCAAGTGTAATTGTCATATCCCCTGAAGGTAGATGGAATATACAAGTATCTACATCCCATTTCTCCACTAATTCCATCAGCATCACATCATGATATATCATCTGTAAAATAATGTATATTCAGAATAATCATATCTCACACAAGATATATATCTCCTCTATGGTCATATGAGTAAGCTACTCCCAGAGAGATGTGAATAATTGACCTAAACGAGCTAGCATGTGTAGGGTGGAACTTGTAAAAGACAAAATAATTCATCAATATCATGCTTAAAAACATTCACAAAGAAATTAAAAATAAATCAGCACTTGGGGGCCAAAACTAGACACTTGGGCCATTTTTAGATAAGGGGTCTAGGATGTTACAAGTATGAGCAAGTTTGGTGGTATTGTCATTAATGTTATCATTGATGTCAACATAGTTCATTATATTATAGATTGTTCTTGTATAGTTGAGATGCTATTGAGATGTTGTGAGTACATGGAGTTATCTTTATGATGTTGCAGATGTATTGAAATGATGAGTTTCCAAGTGCTTTTGAGAAAATTAATAAAGAGAGAAGTCAAAGTTATGAATGTGTTCAGAATGTGCTCTAGTATATGCTCCACATTTCTCCTATGTTGATCCTATGCTTGTGCAAATATGAAGGTTGGATAATTGTGATCTAGTGGTGATAGCTCCTAAGTTGTAGCTTCTGGTTTGATGTGGATGTGAAAGTTACATTCACCGATGTGTGAATCAATCTGGTAGAGTTATTTTTTTGTGACTGTAACAAATGTTTCTACTCTATAGTCCTCCACTATTCTATTTCAAATCTTGCATATCTAGAATGAGTCTTATAATGCTTTTCTCTTGATTCTGGAAAAGACGTGTGTGGTTTGGTGATCTAGAAGTTATGTTTTAGAGTTGTTTTATATGTTTGCATAGTCTGGATGGACTGAGGGAAGGAGTTCGGTGTTCAAAGATTGTTGCACTTGATGTAGATGTATCTGAATGAATCTAAGATGTGTTATTGTGCATAATGAAGCATTTTGCATCATCCATGTGCTATCTTCCTTTTGGAAAGCATGTACATCAATGTTCATTTGTGTTTTCATTATGTTTTGTTGACTTGGTGTTTGATCCAAGACATTATTTTTGGTCTTGGTTAAATATTTTTATTGGTCCACTCCCATTCCTTTCCACTGCGTGAATGTTGAGTTGCCAACCTAATTTGAATTTATGAAATGAGGTGTATGTGGCCAACCTTGGAGAAAGTTTCTAAGGTTGAAGATGGTATAAATGCAAGTTGAATTGGGAAGAATTGGATGATTAAGCAAAGTGAAAAAGTAAGCCACAAATCAAAAGAGTAGAAGTGTGTGAAAGTGAGTTGATGCAATAGTACTTCATTGTGTTAGATTCCTGAAGGTAGTGAGCTAATGGTTTCTGCAATATTTTAATCAAGGCTATAGATGTGTGTAAATTGGTGTGGTGGATTTTTTGTTTCCTTTTGTATCAGTAGGTAGTGAGCCTCCCTATTGGACAATGATCCTTTTTGTAGATAGTGAGTCTTTGTATTTGGACAGTGAGTCCTCTTCTGGGTAGTGAGCTCTTGGAAGTGAGCCTTTGTAATAAGTTTTTCTATCTCTTTATATTGTGAGTTAATCCTCATCGTGGTTTTTCCCTCATTGGGTTTTCCACATGAAATATGTTGTTTAGTGTGTTTATTTTACTTTATGTTATCTGCATTTCATGTTCATACCTAATAACAAAATAGTGTGGTTGTGAAGCTAATAAGTATTTAAAGTTTTGAATTTGAATTTGGTGACAATTGATTCACCCCACTCCTTTCATTTTTCCTGCTCCTTTTAATAATTGGTATCAGAGCTTTGGTTCCTTGGTGTAGAGCTTAACCGCTTAAGGAAGATCCGATTGTACATAAGTTGGTGATCCATATGTTCAATGGATCTGAGTACAATGAC
Organism: Sequoia sempervirens; assembly: GCA_007258455.2. Classification (NCBI taxonomy): domain Eukaryota; kingdom Viridiplantae; phylum Streptophyta; class Pinopsida; order Cupressales; family Cupressaceae; genus Sequoia; species Sequoia sempervirens. The sequence goes on from VDFB02270651.1 coordinate 444,881,206, forward strand.
TGGAAAGTATAGATGAGAGGATGTATTATTTCTCTTGGTTACAAGACCTAGAAGGCTGTTGAGACAAAGTATGTTGCTCTAGCAAATGGTCCTACTACTACATATGAGGTTTCTACTTATGTGGAGAATGAGAAGGCGAGGTATGATATTTTCAGTGCTTTATCTAAAACTAAGCGAACTAAGGTTCTTTCTTTAGGAATTGCTCATGAAGTCTGGAAGAAGTTGGAAGATCTTTATGAAGGAAATCAAAGAGGAAAGTTGACAAAGAAGCTTTCGGCAAAGCATAAATATGAGAATCTGAAAATGGAAGAAAATGAAGAGTTCAAAATCTATTTCTAGAGGGTTAAGATGACATCAAATGAAGTTAGGAATCAAGGGGGAAACCTGAAAAATGAAGATATAATTGAGAAGATCTTAATAACCCTACCTTATTGTCACAGTGATAAGATCTCAGTTATTGAAGAGATGTATGATCCTAAGTATACTAAAGAACATTTTTTTGTCACCTTGACAACATTTGAGATAAGAAAGTTCAGGAAAGAAGAAAAGAAAAAAACAACACTTAAGGAAATGAATATTGAAGATGATCCAAATAGTGATGGTTTTGATGAGTTGGAAACGAATTTCACCAGAAAGTTGAAGAAAGGTACTAGAAATTATAAAGGTATTTTTCCCTTTAAATGTTTTAGTTGTAGTAATATTGGTCATTATGCTTCAAGATGTCCAAATAGAGTTTTACATAAGAAGAACAAGGATTATAAAGATAAGGATAGAAAGGATAAGGAATAAAAGAAGTTTTATTATGCTAAGGAAGAAGCCAAAATTTTTTATGATGAATCTGAAAATGAGGGTGATGATAGTGAATGCTTGGTATTAACTTTGGAAAACAAATTTTTATATGCTAACCCTAGAAAATGTGCAATAAAGAATGCTCCACAGAACAAAAAGAATAATATGGAAGGTACTTTGGTCACCACCTTTCATGCAAGATAGGATGAGGACTACTAGGTGATTGATAGTGGATGTTCTAATCACATGATTGGAGATAAGAGCAAGTTCACTAAACTTGAAAAGTATGATGGTGGTTTGGTCATGTTTGGTGATGATTCAAGAGCTAAGATTTGTGGGAAAGGTACAATTATCTTTGATGGAGTACATAGCACTGATGATGTATATTATGTAAAAGGTTTGAGGCATAACCTTTTGAGTGTTGGAAAGATGTGTAGCAATGGTTTTAAACTTGTGTTTCAGAATATTACCTATGAAATCAAAAAAGGATCCAAAGATATGGTTGTTGTTGGAAGGAGAACTCATGGAAACATCTATCAGCCTAAAGGTGTGGATGGTCAGTGTCTTGTATCTCAAATCAATGAAAGTTGGTTATGGAACCAAACGATGGGACATGTAAACTTTGATAATCTGGTCAAGATTAGCTCAAGAGATGTTGTATGAGGTCTACCTAGAATCACAAAGCCTGCTAATACTATTTGCAGAAGTTGTCAGTTAGGGGAACAAAAAAGATGCAACTTTAAGGGAAAAGAGCAATCTACTATCAGAATGTTAGAGTTAATTCATACTGATCTCTATGGTCTGACTAGAACATGAAGCCTCAATGGTGACAGGTATTTCATGCTCCTTATTGATGATTATTCTTGAATGACATGGGTTTATTTTCTTAGAGAGAAGAATCAGGCTCTTGATAGATTTAAAGTGTTCAAAGCAAGAGTGGAAAATGAAGTGAATCTGAGAATCCAATGTTTGAGATCTGATAGAGGTGGAGTGTTCACTTTTGGTGAGTTTAATACATTTTGTGAACAACATGGCATAAAAAGATAGTTTTTTCTCTAAGAACCCCTCAGTGGAATGGGGTAGTTGAGAGGAAAAACAAACAGTATAGGAAACTACAAGAACCATGATGAAAGAATCAAATGTACCGGATGTGTATTAGAGAGATATAATACACATTGTTGTTTATGTTCTTAATAGAGTTCAGATTAGAGGCAATAACACAAAGAATCCTTTTGAGTTATGGACTGGTAAGACTCCTACTGTGAAGTAATTTAATGTATTTGGAAGTATATTTTCCATTAAAAGAGATGATGAAAATCTTGGGAAGTTTGATGCTAGATGTGATGAAAAAAAATTTCTTGGGTAATCTACTACTAGAAAAGCATATAGATGCTTCTATAAAATATTGAGGAAGATTGTTGAAAGTGCTAATGTGAAAGTTGATGAAGACATGCAAAACCTATTGGTATAAGAGAAGTTCAACCTGATGATCCTATCTGTGGACAAGTACCTGAAGAGAATAAGGAGAAGGAAGAAGGAGAGGAAGAAGAACAAACTAAAGAAGAAGAAGAAAATGAACTAGAACCTGTTTCTAAGACTCCGAAGTATATGTAGAAGAATCATCTGAAGGAACAACTAATTGGAGATAAGTTTGAAGGTGTGAAGACAAGAAGTAAAGTAGCAGGTGAGGTAAATTTGTGTTTACTCTCTAAAATTAAACCTAAGCCTGTGAGTGAAGCATGTAAAGATGAGAATTGGATGAGAGCTATGAAAGAAGAGTTGTAGCAAATAGAAAAGAATCAGACATGGGAATTAGTTCCTAGACCTATGAATAAGAATGTAATTAATTCAAAATGGGAATAAGTTGAATGAAAATGGTGATGTTACAAGAAATAAGGCAAGACTTGTATGCAAGGGATACTCACAAGTTGAAGGCATAGATTTTGAAGTAACATTTTCCCTTATGGGTAGAATGGAAGCTATTAGAATGTTTTTGGAATTTTCTACCCACAAGGATTTCAAAGTATATCAGATGGATGCCAAGTTAGCATTTTTGAATGGTGAATTGGAGGAAGAAGTGTACATGGAACAACCTGAATCATTTTAGTTATCTGACAAATTGGATATGGTTTGTAAGTTGAAGAAGGCATTCTATGGACTGAAGCAAGCTCCCAATTCTTGGTATGAAAGATTGGATAGATACCTAACAAAGCAAGGATTCAAAAAAGGATTTACTGACAACAATCTCTACTTCAAAGTGCAAGGTAACAAAATGTTAATAGTGGTAGTATATGTTGATATCATCTTTGGTGGAAATGAAGGCATGTGTAAAAGACTTGCTGGAGAAATGCAAAAAGAATTTGAAATGTTCATGATTGGTGAGTTGAATTTCTTTCTTTCTCTTCAAGTAAATCAAACTGATAAGGGGATATTCATTTCACAATCTAAGTATGTAAAAGAGCTGTTAAAGAATTTTGGAATGGATGACTCCAAACTGGTTAGTACTTCTATGGTAACTAGATGTAAGCTGAGTAAAGATGATGAATCTACTAAAATTGATTAGAGAAAATACAAATCTATGATTGGTAGACTGTTATATCTTAGTGCTACCATACTTGATATCATGCATGCGGTATGTTTAGTTTCTAGATTTCAGTAAAATCCTAAAGAGGCACATGTTATAGTGGTAAATAGGCTATTTAGATATGTTAAAGGTACACTGGATCATGGCTTATGGTATCCTAAGGATGTTAATTTCACCTTGAGTGCTTATATCAATCTATATTGGGTTGGTTGTGTGGATGACCGAAAGAGTACCAGTGGGGGTGCTTTCTTTCTTGGTGGAGTATTGGTTTCTTGGTTGAGTAAGAAACAAGAATCAATTTATTTATCCACTGTAGAGGTAGAATATATTGCTGCAGCATCCTATTGCACACAAGTTTTTTGGATGAAACAAACTCTAAAAGACATTGGAGTAATATGTGATGAGCCTATTCCCATTTTCTGTGACAACAAAAGTGTTATAAACATTTCAAAGAATTCGGTTATGCATTCAAGAACAAAATGCATATCTATCAAATATCATTTCCTGAGACAAAAAGTGCTGGAGAATGAAGTCATGTTAGACTTATGTGACAACAAAGGAACAAATTGTAGATATATTTACTAAGGATATTTCGAAGGATACTTTTGAGTATCTTAGGGAGAGCTTGGGGGTCATTGGTCCTCTAAACTAGGTGAACATGAAGGTGCATCATTCAAGTGAATTCACATATTTTTCATTTATTTGGACTGATGAATGGGTCTACTCCACAGGGGGGTAGAAAAGCTTTTCATTGTTGTAGTATGATTGAATGGGTGCACTCCTAAGGGGGAGTAATCAGATTTTTTGATATTTTCCATTGATGTCAAAGGGGGAGAGAAAGTCATGTGAAAAATAGTAAGAAAGGGAAGAGAAGGTGTTCTTCCAGAATATTGTGTAGAATGTTGTCTTTGATGGTTTTTCACATCATGTGTTGCCATCAATGACAAAGGGAGATATTGTTGCAAGTATGAGCAAGTTTAGTGGTGTTGTCATTAATGTTGTCATTGATGTCAACACAGTTCAATATATTGTAGATTGTGCACTTGTATAGTTGAGATTCTATTGAGATGTTGTGAGTACATGGAGCTATCTTTATGATGTTGCAAATGTGTTGAAATTATGAGTTTCCAAGTGCTTTTGAGAAAATTAATAAAGAGAGAAGTCAGAGTTATGGATGTGTTTAGAATGTGCGTATGTGCTCCATATTTCTCCTATGTTGATCCTATGCTTGTGCAAATTTGAAGGTTGGCTGATGGTGATCTAGTGGTGATATCTCCTAAGTTGTAGCTTTTGGTTTGATGGGATGCGAAAGTTACGTTCACTAGTGTGTGAATCGATCTGCCAGAGTTAGTTTTTGTGACTGGGAGAAATTTTTCTACTCTGTACTCCTTTGTTGTTCTATTTTAGATCTTGCAGATCTAGAATGAGTCTTATAATGGTGTTCTCTTGGTTTTGTCAAAGACGCATGTGGTTTGGTGATTCAGAAGTTAAGCTTCAGAGTTGTATATGTTTGCACAATCCCGATAGACTTATGGGAGGATTTTGGTGTTCAAATATTGTTTCACTTGTTGTGGATGTATCTGAAGGAACCTGAGATGTGTTCTCATGCATAATGAAGCATTTTTCATTGTCTTTGTGCTATCTTATTGTTGGGAAGCATGTACAACAGTGTTCATTTGTGGTTTCATTAGGTTTGGCTGACCTAGTGTTTACACTTCATTTCAAGAATTAAATTTAATGAAGCATGTGTTTGATCTGAGACATTATTTTTTGTCTTGGTTAAGTATTTTTATTGGTCCACTCTCATTCCTTTCCACCGCAGGAATGTTGAGTTGCTGACCTAATTTGAATTTATGAAATGAGGCATATGTGGCCAACCTTGGAGAAAGTTTCTAAGGTTGAATATGGTATAAATGCAAGTTGAATTGGGAAGAATTGGATGATGTTGCAAAGTGAGGAAGTAATCCGCAAATAAAAAGAGAAGAAGTGTGTGAAAATGAGTTGAGGCAGTACTACTTCATTGTGTTAGATTCTTGAAGGCAGCGAGCTGAAGGTTTCTGCAATCTTTTAATCAAGGCTATAGATGTGTGTAAATTGGTGTGGTGGATCTTTTGTTTTCTTTTCTATTAGTAGGCAGTGAGCCTCCCTATTGGACAGTGAGTCATTTCTATAGGTAGCGAGCCTTTGTATTTGGACAACGAGTCCTCTTTTGGGCAGTGAACCCTTAGTAGTGAGCCTTTGTAATCAGTTTTTCTATCTCTTTATATTGTGAGTTAATCCTCATCATGGCTTTTCCCTCATTGGGTTTTCCACATAAAATATGGTGTTCAGTGTGTTGATTTTAATTTTTGTTATCTACATTTCATGTTTATACCTAATAACAAAATAGTGTGGTTGTGAAGCTAATAAGTATTCAAAGTTTTGAATTTGAATTTGGTGACAACTAATTCACCCCCCCCTCTCAGTTGTCCTGTACCTTTTAACATAGGACACATTGGCCATTTTGGGATGCTTTGTGACAAAACGAGATGCTTTGCGATATTTTTGGATGGGGTCCCAAAACCTTCTAAAATGCATAAAAAATTCTATAAATATAAAAATGTAAACATAAAGTAGAGTACAATAGACTAACCATATCTTGGAGCTCACCATGCACCACCTCAATTCATAAAACAATCAATCTATGAGGCTTGTATGGTCATCAACTCAAAATTTTCAATCACTCTACAACAAGGTAATTATCAAAAGGTAATCGTCAAAATGATAGTTATAATTGTCATTTTCATTCATATATAATCGACTTTATTAAAGAAAGAATATTTTATTCTAAGTGCATTTAATTCAAATCAACATAATGGGAGAGCTAGAGAACTCTATTTTGACATCATTTGTTGTGTTGGATTCATGGTTTCATCCCCAATATTATTTTATGTTTATTCATAAGTGATATTATACTACTAATACCCTATTTTAAACATTCACATCACAAAGAAAATAAATTCAATGTGGTTGGATTGATACCCCGATTCCACCTCCATAAGCAAGTGTAATCAGGGGTCATACATCTACCCTTGAATTTGATTCTCTATAGAAGTTTGATTTTGAACAACTAACAAATCAGTTTGGGAAATGCGGGTCCTAACATTGTGGTTTTCCAAATGACTACATTGGGGCCTTCATTCTCCCATTTTTAAAATATCCATATGAGTATCCTTTTATAGTATAATTCACTTTCCAAGTCCTTAGCTTGCATATGCACATAGTGTCATATGGCCACTAAAGTGGGGGCTCAATGTAGTGTAGAAAATTGTACTCCTTTTATGTGATAGTATGATTTCACACTTAATTTGGACATATTTTAGTGACCCCACATTTATAAATTTTTACGCTTCATAAATAGGCACCTAAACCCCTTTATTATGCATCCCAACATCTATTTTTATCATCTTTTGACATTGCAACATGCATTTAACAAATGCATTTAATTAATTTAATGCCCCAAAATACATTGATCTTGGATTTTTAGGTCAGGACCCATTCAACCTTGGCTGAATGGGTCCCCTTTAAGATCCAAATTAAAAATTGAAACATGTTTTTGGTAGCATTCTAAATTTCTAGATTCAAGTTTTCAATGTCGTCTTTTGGGATTTAATAATTGGGAAATTAGAAAGGAAGCCTATAAAGCCTAGTTTTTCATTATTTTGCACTAGGTTGAGAAACAAGATTGACAAGATATTAAAAAAATTAGAACTCAAGAGCAAGGAGAACATTCAACAAAGAAAAGTTGAAGTCTTCGAACAACATTTTCGTTATTTTTGTAGGTCTTCAAGATCATTTTTCCAAGATTGATCAAGCATTGTTCATGATTGAAGATTGATGCATATGGTGGAACATGATAGATTCTAGATTTTGGGACATGCAACTAGCCATTTCCCTTGATTTAATGACTTGTTTCTTAGTGATCCCATCTTTTATATTCATTCTACTAGCCACCTAAAGCAAGGTATAATCATATTTTGGGTTTATTAGAGTGTTTTAATTTCTCCCTAATTAGATCCATCTTTCATTATTCATGTTCATTTAGGGATCTTATTCTAACACACTTGAACAAGGTTTCTTTGCATTTTAGCTCTAAATAATCTTAGAAACACTTAATATTAGAGCTTACACATGTAGTGCCCCTCATACCATTCTCTAATAGACTGATAGTTGATTTGGTTAGGATGAGACATTATGGTACATTGTTTGATGTTGGACTTATTACTATGATGATACTTTGATGATACTTCTATTACTGGAGTTTTATGCATATGTTATGACTAGTATATGGATTTATTTGATTAGCTAGACTAATTCTATCGTGAGCATTATGTGGTTATCTGATCATGACTATTGTGCAATTATCTTGTGATTGTTCTTATCTTGTTTGTTATGTAATTGATTGTTATGAGTTGATGTGGTAACTTGATTGATGTGTTTGGGTGAAAGGGACAATGTTGCATTACTTGTGAGTACCCTACTACGCTGCGATTCCCTTTCATGGTGTGCCTAATTATGTGTATATGGTTATGCACGACTATTTTGTGTGCTACAGGTTATAGGTACTAGGCATCAAATCCACCTCAACTGTCAGGTTTGAGCGTGCCTTAAACCCAATGGAACAATTGATTGAAGATAGCACTTTGTCTCCTACCCTAGTCATCATCCTCAAAGAGGATGAGTATATGGTCCATTACCTCATCAATGTTGTCAGTTTGTTTGTGGTCAGTTGGTCTTGCTTTTCAACCTTGGTTAGGGTTTAGGTAATTGTTGTTGACATTTTGTTTGTTTAATTTAAAATTTGGTTGATAAATGTTGTTATGGTTAATTGATGTATTAAAATAAGTTATTGAGTAAGAAAAAGGGCACTTGATAAATAAATAAAAAATATATTTATTAATAATCATGTGTTATAATAAATTAAATGTGTAATAAAATATTAAACTAAAATAAAAATCATAATCGAATGTTGTAATTAATAAAGATTAAAAATAATAAAAAAAGATAGAAAGGTTTTTCATGCAGCACATGCACAACTATGAACGGATTTTCAAAAAAGAAACTTAATGCTTTCTTGGGGATTTTGAAAGAATTTATTAGATTTTTGGTTTCAAAAAATGAACATCCTTCCTTTTGTAAATAATTATCCTTTTCAAATATTTTTTATTATTCATTCTATTTTCTAGGAAGGGAAGTAATCTTGTCTGGAAGAAAATTTCATATGCTATGGATTTTGTGTGGAATTGGGGATTCTGGGAAATTTGATTGGGAATTGGAGAGTTTGGATTGCAAGTTGGGGGATTCAGAGTTTAGCATTAGATTCCCATCCCATCCAACATTGGATCCAAGTTGTCTTTGCTCTTTGTTCTTTCTTTTGTTTCTTTGATTAAGGTAATCAATTTCGCTCTCTTTTTTCCTGTTGAAACAATGCTTGATTGTTTGATGATTTTTGCTTATTGGTTTCCGTATAATAAAGAAATCAATAAATGTGTATTTGCAATATTGCAATCTGTGCATTCCACGATATGACGACTAGTTCACCTGCCAATTATATTTTCTTTGGAAGTTCTTAAGCTTTTCAGTAAACCCATTTTGTGTTTATCCTGCAAGTATTATATTCCTGGACATTACATCGAATTATGTTTTCCATTGACATTTTCTTGAAAGTTTCTTAAGCCTTTTCAACAAACTAATTTGTGCAACCCTACAATCATCACACTCATTGAGATAACATCTATTTGTGGCATTCGCTCAAAACCCCAACCAAATCTAATTGCATTGAAATATTTTGGCCTCTCATCAAATTTGTTAGTGCACCCTATATCTTTCCTACATAGAATAAAAAGAATGAATATGTTGAGGTCGTCCACTCTATACTTAGCGTCAATCTATGGAAAAGCTACGCACAGGTTAATCACTTCTAATAGACCGAATTCCCTTCTTACTCCCCTGCGGTCTTGCTACCATGGCATCACTTTGGGTTTGGACTATATATTTATTTGAATTCTACTATTTGTTTTCATCTCATGATGAAAATCGATAGTGTTTACTATGTCGCCCTTCATTGCATGTCTGCATCCGATTACAAATAATCAAATTATATATACATAACATAGTTTCATAAATCTGTATTGTGCTTAACATTCGATTACCTATAATTTGATGAATCTACATTGTGTATGGCATTCAAATTATATATCATTTGATGATATGCAGTTTGTTTGGAAATTCGATGAATAAAACTTAGGAATGGCATTCGATTATTTATGTATATGTATGTGTATATATAAGTGTTTACCACATTATTATCTAATTCATTATATTGAAAACAACATTTAGTTTATAATATATATATACCAATATATGTGTATATTTATTTATATATATATATATATATATATATATATATATATATATATATATATATATATATATATATATATATATATATATATATATGTTCATAAATTATGGTGTTAGAAAAATAATATTTCTACTTTGTAATTAATTGATTATGTAGATAGTAAATTGGTAAATTAAATAGGGAAAATTTTTACTTATATTTTCATAATTGAGGATTTGATTACATAAATTGAATTAGATTATCTTTTCAGTAATTATTGAATCTTGATTTCTTTTAGAATTATTTTATAGTTGATGTGCAAATTCACTATGAAATTAGTTATTAGAATAATTGTTGATATAGATAATTATGAATTATTGTGTTAAGTGCCCAGGGTCATCCCACAATAATGGGTTACACTTTTTGGCCAAACTTGACACTGAAATCAACATTTTCAAAAAAAACTTCACTTTCTGACACCTATAGTAGGCAAACTATTAAGAATTTGAAAATGATGTAAACTAGTGATTTGTGAGATTTTTTCTGTAGATTTTAAATATATATATTTTTAAAAAATTGGAATTAAATTGTTTTTTTTTGCGTCTCCTTTGATAACTAGTTTTTAATAGTAAACAACATTTTTTAAAAGTGATGTGTACTTCGACACGCATAACTTTTTTTCTACAAAGGATAAAATTTTGATTCTTTTTAATTTAGGTTGCTAACACTGGTATCTATTGGTTTCATTTTGTTTCATAACATTTTGTTGAATATTTTTTTTTTAATTAAGTTTTGAAGTCAAAACATTTACAGTTTAGACATAGGTGCACTTCGGCACGCATAACTTTTTTGGTATGTATTGAAATTCAAATTTTTTTTTTGTTAGAATGAGGACACCAATACCTAGGGCGTATATATTTTTCAAATTTTTTTTTCTCAAATTTAATATTTTTCCACAATGATTTTTCACTAAACTTGATGTTCAGTGAAAAACCTATGTTCAGTAAAACTAAAAAATATAATATAATATAAATACAAAATATATTAAATTTATAGCTGTTGGAAAGCTCATTTCAATCTCTACAATTATCCAACTTGGTTTATCAAGTTGACTCCATTTTCACCTCCTTCCCAAGCTTCGATAGTCAAAAAAATGCATAAATTTTGAAATGGTGGAGGGGAAGGTGAAAAAAGGGGGGTTCATTAGAACCCCCCTTCTAATGAAGGGGGTTCATTCAAACCCCCCTTATATGGTGCAAAATGGGGTTCATTAGAAGGGAGGGGATTCATTAGAAGGGGGGAGGGTTCATTAGAAGGGGGGTTCATTAGAAGGGGGGTGGTTCATTCGAACCCCCTTCATTAGAAGGGGTAAACCATTTTAAATTTTTTGATGAGCATTTCTAATTTTTCTTCGTCTGAAAAATTGTAACCCACTATTGTGGGTTTACCCCCCATTAAGTGAATTATGTGGAAATAATATATTTTATGGTTGTATTGCTTGATTGATTGCTTGCATTAGATATTGTGTTTGATTTTTGAATTGAGGTGATTTGGGTAATTGTTTAAAATTGGGAGTCATTTATGCAAATTGTTAAGGTTGACTTCTAGAGGCTTAGGAGGGAGTGTTTTTGTATGATTTTTATGATTGTTTCATTTTGGAAGTGGTTTGGTAATGTTTGAGTTGTTTGCAAGAGGGTCAATGCCTTGTAATGTGTTTAGATTTTTGTGATTTTGATATGTGTGCAAGAGGGTTAATGCCTTGCATTGTGTATGGATTCATGTGATTAGGTGAAGTGTGGAAGATGGTAAATGCCTTGCTTGATGTGTAGGGTTTACTAGTTGCAAGTAGGGGGAGTGGCTATAAATGGGGGGTGAAACCCAAAGTTGTGTCTAGGATAACCCATTTGAGGGTTTCTTAATCTAGTGATAACTAGAATAATGAATTATATGGATGCGAAGATTTCACATTAATCAAGATAATGATATGCCTCACTCATGGCTCAAGTGCTTGTTTAGGCTTGAGATGAGATGGGAAGGCCTATAATGGAAAGATCAACTATCTTGTCCTCATGAAAGGTATGTTGATTCTGCATGAGTTTGTATGGGGGTTGGGGATTGGGAGAGGCTACTAGGATAACCTAGGATGGGGGTCAAGTTCTAGGAAGATTCGCCAAGATAACCCATATCAAGCTATGTAATGACAATCCTCCCTATTGCAGTCTAGCATTCCACAATTATGTTTTCCGCTTCTGTTGTTTGAATGCCTTTGGAAGTGATGTATGTGATGTTAATGTCGTTGCAATGTTGTGTTGGAGCCATGTATAGCCCTTGTTTATGTTAGCCTATTTTTTTCTTGATTGACTGTTTGTAGTGGAACCTTGTGTTATCTCCTAGCATGGGGGTGGACCTTAGGGTTCCACATGGTTAGGAGGTTGGTGCTTTTTTCCTCCATTGGGTATCCTTGTTGCATGTTCGTGTGCATGGAGGTTGTTCCTTATAGAGTGGATTCTAGTTCATGTTCCAGTTTGAGAGGACTATCTTTCATGTATTTGTATTGGATTATATATCGGTTGTACCATTTATTATAATCTGATGTATTCTTCCCACATGTACTCAGGGAAGCATTATTGTAAATAATGTAACGATGTAACAGATTTTGATGTACTCTCATGTAATGAAATTTGTATATATATTTGTTAGAAATAATATTTAATGTTGTTTATCTGATGAAATGTTATGGAAATCTATAATGTAGAATCATTTAATGTGGTGGTTCAAAATGAAATTTGCTTGTTCTAAGTTAAATCTTGTTACCATAGTAGTTAATGAAATAATTCTAGTTTCTTGGTTGATTGTTATGTGAGTAGCACGGTCATGGAACCTTAGAGGACCTAGATTTAGATTATATGTTAAATGCAATCTATTGTTATTTCTTTCAAAAAATAATTTTTTTAGATGTTATTATGTCATAGTTAGTGTTGTCCTTTGGGGTTCCTTTGTAGGGTGTTACACCTAGTATCAAATCCCAAGTTCTAACACTGGGTACTCTGGTCTCATATGAGCCCATTATGTTGTCCTAATTGCTTAGACTCTGAAGATTATGTTTTCCCCCTTCTATCATCCTCGCCTTACAATATGAGACTTTTCCTTTGATGGTGTTGTGTAGGAATATTCCTAGAGGTCAAGGTCGGGGTCGTGGTAAAAGTCAAGGTGATGACCATAGGGCTAACTTCTAGAACACTCCTTCTGAGAGTTCCCACAAGAGTGATCATGAGGAACAACAAGGCTCTCAGAATGATTAGGAAAGTGGGGGTCAGAATTTAGGTCATCTAGAGTTAGAGGGAGCTCAGTTGCGTCATTTTCTTGAGGAGGTCCTTTCCTGCCTAGGCCCTAGAAAGGAGGGTAATCAATAGGTGGTTAGGGAAAGAGAAAGATCTCCTAGGAGGAGATATGTTACAACAAAGTAGGAGACTATTTTAGCAGGTCATATGAGGGATCTATTGAGGGCACATCTTCCTACCTTTGATGGACCTAGTAGTTGCTTGTAGGTAGAGAATTGGTTGATATATTTTGGGTAGGTGTTTTTACATGCACCTGTATGGTAGTAGCACCAAGGAGAGATGCACCATCATGTACCTAATGGGTTTTGCTTCTACATGGTGGCAATTGGAGGAATATAAATTACATTTGGATATTGGTTTAGTTTCTTGGGAGATGTTTCTAGAGAGGTTCAGAGCTCACTTTTTGTCAAACCACTGGAGGCAACGTTGCGCTGATGAGTTTCATGATTTGAGGCAGATTCCTATGTCTATGGAGTACTATGAGCATATGTTCTTTGAGCTTAAGTAGTATGAAAGTATTGGTGATGACGAGGTGATGTTGGTTCAAAATTTTATTAGGGGTTTGAATGCTCATATTAGTGGGGGAGTCCATTTTTTTGAGTTGAAGAACATGGAGGTCATAGTAGAGAAGGCTCGATTGGTAAAGGAGAATCTAGCCATGGTGCTAGGAGGTTAGATAGGTGTGCAGATTGGTAGTGCACCTCCAACAGGATTTGGGTCTCGAGGTGGCCAATCTCTGGTAGCGATTTCCTCTAGAATCCATCATGCACCTGTTAAGGGTGGATAGTAGCAACAACAACAACAACATTCCTAGTTGAAACCTAAGAACTTTTAGTCTCACCAAGGTGGTGGTTCTCAATCTAGGAAAAACTAAAATTGGTGGCGAGCAAGGAGTAATCATTATGACCAGCTAGCCCAAAGCACATAGTCTACAATCAGTAGAGGTAGTTTTCATTTGTCTAGTATACCTTCAACTAGCAGGGGGTATGGAAGAGGAACAATATGTTTTTCTTGTAGCCAGCAGGGCCACATAGCTAGGAAGTGTCCTCAGAATATCACATCAAGATTCAGTCAGAAGCCTACAACCTTAGAGCCAACCAGGGGTGATGTAATCAGGCCTCATAGAGTTTTTACAGTAGTTGATAACCGCTAAGTAGAGCATCAGGACATAGTTGTGGAGACCATAGGTGTGTTGCAAGGTATTGGTATTTCTATCCTCTTTGAATTTGGTGCTTCCAATTCATTCATTTCCCCTTATTTAGTGGAGCGGTGTGGAATGGTGGAAGTAAAGAAGGATGTTATGTGGCAAGTCGAATTGGCCTTTGGAGCTAGAGTAGTGATAGAATCACTCATGTATGGTTGTGGTTTGAAGATTGGTACTCTCTTTACCACTGTGGACCTTCGCATCATACCCCTAGGATCTTATGACATAGTGTTTGGTATGGATTGGTTGGATGCTCATCGAGCAATGATATATTTCCTATGTAAGTCAGTGTGGTGTTTGGATGATTCAGGCAGGGAGGTAGAGGTAGTTGGCATTCAGAGGCCCATCTCCTTGTGTATGATTTCTACAATGCAGTTAAGGAGATGTATGCATCAAGGTTGCTAGTTGTTTGCTATGATGGTTAATGATTTGGAGTTAGGGGAGAGTCAAGAGATTTCCCTCGATGATCATCCTATCCTTAGGGTGTTTGCAGATGTCTTTTCCAGTGAGATTTTGAGGATGCCACCTAAACATGACATCAATTTCAAGATAGATCTTATTCCCGGAGCATAACCTATTTCTTGAGCTCTGTATTGGATGACCACTTAGAAGCATAAGGATCTTCAATTTCAGTTAGAGGAGTTGTTGGCTAAGGGTTTCATTCATCCTAGTGTCTCTCCTTGGGGAGCACCGGTCATTTTTGTGAAGAAAATGGACAGATTCCTTTGGTTGTGTATTGACTATCGGTAGTTGAATAAGGTGACTATGAAGAAAAAATATCCCTTGCCAAGGATTGATGACCTCTTTGATTAGATTAAGGGAGCCAAGGTGTTTTTAAGATTGACCTAAACTTGGGGTATCATCAGTTGTGTATTTTTGAGGTATACATTCATAAGACTACATTTCACACTTGTTACAGGCACTATGAGTTCACTGTTGTGTCATTCGGGTTGATGAATGCATCGTCTGTACTTATGAGCTTGATGAATGGAGTGTTCCACAAATATCTGATATATTTTTCCTTATTTTCCTGGATGACATACTAATTTATTTGAGGACTATGGAGGAGATCAAGGAGCATTTGCAACAAGTATTGCAGTGTTTGAGGAAGAATCAACTATATGCAAAATTTGGAAACATGTGAATTATTTCAGACAGAGGTGAGATATTTGGGGCATGTCATTTCACAACAAGGTATTATTGTGGATCCTTTGAAGATCCAAGACATCATAGATTGGTCTAAGCCCACTAATGTTTCATAGGCTCATAACTTTATGGGCTTAACAGGTTATTACTTATAGTTTGTATAGGGGTTTTCAAGGATAGCTCACCCTATCACTTCCCTCCATAGGAAAGAGAAGAAGTTCATCTAGTCAGAATAGTGTCATTAAACCTTTTAGAATCTCAAGGAGAGGTTGACTAGTGCACCTATTTTGGCAGTTCCTAATCCTACTGGAGACTTTGTGGTGTGTACTGATGCATCTTTGGAGGTTCTAGGAGTAGTTTTGATGTAGGATGGTCACATGATAGCATATGAGTCTCGCAAACTAAAGGATCATGAGTTTAACTATCCTACTCATGAATTGGAATTAGCCTCCATCATTCATTCCTTATTGATATGGAGACATTTTTTGTTGAGGCATTGGTTTGAGTTGCATAGTGATCACCCAAGTTTATAGTACATATTCATGTAGCCAAACCTAAATGCTAGACAAAGATAGTGGATGGAGTTACTGTGTGAGTACGAATTTGAGGTGAATTATATCCATTGTAAGGAAAATGTTGTGGTGGATGCTCTTAGTCGGCGGAGGCATGAGCCTTCAATGGTGACTCTTGGAGTAGATTTGAGGAGTCAAATCCTTGCATCACTTCCTACACACAATTGGTATCAAGAGGTGAAGTCAAAAGTTGAGTCAGGTAGAGCCTTGGAGGGTAGATTTATAGGTTATTCCCTCAAGTCAGATGGTCTTTTGTGGCACTTAGGTCGCATCTATGTTCCTCCTTCAAAGGGTCTTTTTACCCCAATTTTGTCAAAGGCACATCGTGCACCCTACTTAGCTCACCCTGGTGTCAAGAAGATGTGCACAGACCTCCACTAGTTGTATTTTTGTTTCAGGATAAAGAGGGATATTGCATATTCTGTCTCAAGGTGTTTGGAGTGTCAGAGGGTTAAGGAAGAACATCGGCACCTCGCAGGTCTTTTGCAGCAACATCTTGTTCTAGAATGGAAATGGGACATCATTTCAGTGGATTTTATAGCTGGCTTGCTAGTATATTCTCATCGTCATGATTCCATCATGGTCACCGTGGATAGGTTGAATAAGGTGGCACACTTCTCTCCTTTTTGGTTTTTATATAATGCTTCTTTTGTGGCTAGGATTTTCATGGAGGATATAGTCAGATTGCATGGGATTCCTCATAGGATTATCTCTGATAGAGATCTAGTGTTCACTTCAACACTTTGGACATCCTTGCATCATGCGTTGGGGACTCAGTTGAACTTTAGTTTAGCCTACCACCTAGAGATAGATGGGTAGACCTAGAGGGTTAATCAGGTCCTTGAGAATATGCTCAGGATGTATGTCATGGATTAGTAGTCTCATTGGGAGGATTATATGTACTTAGTGGAGTTTTTGTATAACAATGGGTACCACGGTTCTATTGGTATGCTCCCTTTTCACACATTGTATGGTCATCTTTGTAGGACCTCACTGAGTTGGGATCAACTTGAGGACAAAGTCCTTCTAGGAACAAAGATGTTTCAAGAGATGGAGCAGTAGGTTGTTCATATTAGAAAACATTTGGTGGAAACACATGATAAGAAAAAGAAAAATGTGGATTCTCATAGAGTTGATCATAATTTTTATGTAGGTGACTGGGTATTCTTACGAGTGCATCTATGAAAGAGTCTAATCCACAATGGAAAAGTCTTTAAGATCACACTACATTTTGTTGGGCCATTCAAGGTTTTGTAGAGGATCAATCTTGTTGTGTACAATCTTTCTTTGCCATGTTATCCAGATATTTTTCATGTTCTTGACTAGAATGCTTTATAGGAAGAGGATAGTTAGCTAGCTCTAGAGCCCATGGGCATTCTATAGCATAGGAGACTCACCCTCAGGGGTCAAGACATTGAGTAGGTGAGGGTCCAGTGGAATCCTAATGATCATTCTTCAACCACTTGGGAGGATGCATCATGGATGCGAGAGTTATACCCTTTCTTGTTTGTAGGCTTCCAGGAGTAAGCCTGATTCTAGGGGGGAGGATGTAGTGCCCCTCATACTATTCTCTGATAGACTGATAGTTGATCTAGTTAGGATGAGACATTATGTTACATTGCTTGATGTTGGACTTATTGCTATGATGATACTTTGATGATAATTCTATTACTGGAGTTTTATGCATATGTTATGACTAGTATATGGATTTATTCGATTAGATGGACTAATTCTATCATGAGCATTATGTGGTTATCTAATCATGACTATTATGTGATTATCTTGTGATTTTTATTATCTTTTTTGTTATGTAACTGATTGTTATGAGTTGATGTGGTTACTTGATTGATGTGTTTGGGTGAAAGTGACAATGTCACATTACTCACTTGTGAGTACCCTACTACACTACAATTCTCTTTCACGGTGTGCCTGATTATATGTACATGGTTATGCATGATTTTTTTGTGTGATGTAGGTTGCAGGTACTAGGCATCAACTCCACCTAAAGTGTTGGGTCTGAACATGAATTAAACCCAATGGAACAGTTGATCAAAGATAGAACATGGTCCCCTACCCTAGCCATCATCCTCAAAGAGGATGAGCATCTATTTTGATACCTCCTCAATGTTGTCAATTTGTCTATGGTCAATTGGTCTTACTTTTCAACCTTGGTTAGGGTTTAGGTAATTTTTGTTCACATTTCATTTGTTTAATTTAAAATTTGGTTGATAAATGTTGTTTTGGTTAATTGTTGTATTAAAATAAGTTATTAAGTAAAAAAAAGGGCACTTGATAAATAAATATAAATATATTTATTAATAATCATGGGTTATAATAAATAAAATGCGTAATGAAACATTAAAATAAAATAAAAATTATAATGGAATGTTGTAATTAATAAATAGTAAAAACAATATAAAAAAGATAGAAAGGTTTTTCATGTAGCACATGCACAATTGTGGATAAATTGTCAAAAAAGAAACTTAATGCATTCATGGGGATTTTGAGAGATTTTATTATAATTTTGGTTTCAAAAAACTAATAGCCTTTTTTTTGTAAATAATTATCCTTTTGGGAGATTTTTGATTATTCATTTTGTTTTCTGGGAAGGGAAGTAATATTCTCTACAAGAAATTTTCATATACTGTGGATTTTGTGTGGAATTGGGGATTCTAGAAAATTTGATTGGGAATTGGAGAGTTTGGATTGCAAGTTGGAGGATTTAAAGCTCAACATCAGATTTATGTCCCATCCAGCATTGGATCTAGGTTGGCTCTACTCTTTGTTCTTTGTTTTGTTTCTCTGATTAAGGCAATTGATTTATCTCTCCTTCTGCCTGTTGAAAACAATGCTTGATTGTTTGATAATTTTTGCTTATTGGTTTCTGTATAATAAAGCAATCAATAAATATGTATTTACAATCTTGCAATCTTTGCATTACATGACATGATGACTAGCTCACCCACCAATTATATTTTCTTTGGAAGTTCTTAAGATTTTTGGTAAACCTAATTTGTGTTTATCTTGCAAGTATTATATTCCTTTACATTACATCGAATTATATCTTCCATTGAAAGTTGTTTGAAATTTTCTGAAGCCTTTTCAACAAACCAATTTGTGCAGCCCTACAATCATCACTTTCCTTGAGATAACATTTATTTGTGGTATTTGATCGAAACCCCATCTGAATGCAATTGCATTGAAATTTTTTTGCCTCTCCTCAAATTTTTTAGCGCACCCTGTATCTTTCCTATATAGAATAAAAAGAACAAATATGTTGAGGTCATCCACTATGTACTTAGCATCGATATGTGGACAAGCTACACACAAGCTAGTCACTTCCAATAGACTAAACACCCTTCTTACTCCCCTGTGGTCTTGCCACCATGGCATTGCTTTAGGTTTGGATTGTATATTTATTTGAATTTTGTTGTTTGGTTTGAACTCATGATAAAAATTGATAGTGTTTACTATGTTTCCCTTCATTGTATGTTTGCATCTGATTACAAATAATCCAATTATATATACATATCATAGTTTCATAATTCTGTATTGTGCTAACATTCAATTACTTATCATTTGATGAATCTGCATTCTGTATGGCATTTGACGATATGCAGTTTGTTTGGAAATTCGATGAATATAACTTAGGAATAGAATTCGATCATTTATATATATGTATATTTATATATGTATGTGTATATATAAGTGTTTACAACATTATTATCTAATTCATTATATTGAAAACAACATTCAATTTATAATATATACACACACACACACACACATATATATATATATGTATGTATGTATGTATATATATACCGATATATGTGTGTATATATATATATATATGTATTTGTATACATGTATATAAATTATGGTGTTAGAAAAAGAATATTTCTGCTTTGTAATTAATTGATTATGTAGATAGTAAATTGGAAAATTAAATAGGGAAAATTGGTTTACTTATATTTCGATAATTGAAGGATTTGATTAAATAAATTGAATTAGATTATCTTTTCAGTAATTATTGAATCTTGATTTCTTTCAAAATTATTTTATAGTTGATGTGTAAATTCACTATGAAATTATTTATTAGAATAATTGTTGATATAGTTAATTATGAGTTATTGTGTTGAGTTCCCATTAAGTGAATTATGTGGAAATATTGTATTTCGTGGTTTTATTGCTTGATTAATTGCTTGCATTAGATATTGTGTTTGATTTTGGGATTGAGGTGATTTGGGTAATTTTTTAAAAGTGGGAGTCATTTATGAAAATTGTTAAGGTTGACTTCTAGAGGCTTAGGAGCCTGAGTGTTTTTATATGTATATTTTTTATGATTATTTCATTTTGTAAGTGGTTTGATAATGTTTGAGTTGTGTGCAAGAGGGTCAATACCTTGAACTGTGTATAGATTCTTGTGATTGTTATATGTATGCAAGAGGGTTAATGCCTTTCACTATGTATGGATTCATGTGATTAGGTAAAGTTTTCAAGATGGTAAATGCCTTGCTTGATGTGTAGAGTTTACTAGTTCCGAGTAGGGGTAGTGGCTCTCAATGGGGGCCAGAATTTGAAGTTTTGTCAAGGATAACTCATTTGAGGGTTTCTTAATCCAATGATAACCAAAATAATGAATTAGGGGGATGGGTAGATTTCACATTAATCAAGATAATCATATGCCTCACTCATGGCTCAAGGGATCATTATGGCTTGAGATGAGATGGGAAGGCCTAGAATGGAAAGACCAATTGCCTTGTCCTCATGAAATGTATGTTGATTCTGCATGAGTTTGTATGGGGTTCGAGGATCGGTAGAGACTTCCAGGATAACCCAGGATGGGGGTTGGGGTCTAGGAAGATCCACTAGGATAACCCATATCAAGTTATGTGATGACACTCCTCCCTATTGCAATTTAGCATTCCCTAGTTATGTTTTCTCCTTTTGTTGTGTGAATGCCTCTATAAGCAATGTATGCGATGTTAATGTTGTTCTGGTGTTATGTTGGAGCCATGTATAGCCCTTGTTTATGTTAGCCTGTTGTCTTCTTGATTAATTGTTTCTAGTGGGACCTTATGTTATCTCCTAGCATGGGGAGTGGACCTTAGGGTTCCACATGGTCGAGAGATTGGTCCTTTTTTCCTCCATTGGGTATCCTTGTTGCATGTTCATGTGCATGGAGGTTGTTCTTTGTGTAGTGGATTCTAGTTCATGTTCTAGTTTGAGAGGACTATCTTTCATGTATTTGTATTAGATTGTATATCGGTTGCACCATTTATTGTAATCTAATATATTTTTCCCACATGTACTCAGGGAAGCATTATTATAAATAATGTAATGATGTAACAGATTTTGATGTACTCTCATGTAATGAAATTTGTATATATATTTGTTAGAAATTATCTTTAATGTTGTTTATTTGATGACATGTTATGGAAATATATAGTGTATAATCATTTAATGTGGTGGTTTAAATTGAACTTTTCTTTTTAGTTAAATCATGTTCTCATAATAGTTAATGAAATGACTCTAGTTTCATGGTTGATAGTTATGTGAGTAGCATGGTCATGGAACCTTAGAGTACATAGGTTTAGATTATATGTTATGCAATCTTTTGTTATTTCTTTAAAAAAAAAAATGTTATTATTTCATAGTTAGTTTTGTCATCTGGGGTTCCTTGGCGGGGCGTTACAACACACACATTCATGTTTCAAATCTACATTTTTCATTAAGTTTTAATTAGCAAAATTGGGGTTGACAAAGGAAAACCCCCATATAAACAAACCAAAATTTCCAATTTTGCAATAGGTATAGATCTACAAATAGAGATTGAAAGGCAGAGGAAGGAAGTGTAGATAAAAAGCTACAGATCCAAATTTTGAAGTTTTAGAAAATCCTGGCAAGACCTATTCATCCTAGGAGGAAACTCAGTTGAATCTTTTTGTGATAGGTACACAAAATCTTCCCCTTATTAGATTACCAAAAGTTGATTGTTTCTATTTTTGTTATGCTTTAAATTGATGATTGAAGTTTCATATTGCATAATTGGATTCATTTAGTATTTTTCATTTATCTCCAAAAAATGTATTTCAAGCATATTTATCCTATCCTCAATCATAAGGAAAATAACCAATATCTTGACTAAGGTTGACTCATCTAAGGGTTTAAAGTCAATCTTATCCTAGGGGATCTCTTTTTTCTAATGAAATTTAAGGAAGATAGGTGCATTATCTCATCCCATATTGATAAACTCTATTTTCCACCATTTCAACAAGTAAAAGAGAGTTGAACATTAGGAGAAAGAATTATTATCAAGAGCATTATTCAACAAGTCAATAGAATCCATTAAAGGATTTATCACAACAATTCAAGATCCAACATCATGTCAAGGTGTATGTGATTTAATGTGTTATCATTGTTTTGTGAAGGCTAACATTTGTTGTAGATCTCCAAAACATTCAAGAATTCAAGAATTCAAGCAAGAAAGATCCAAGATCCTTGAGGTGACGTGTATGACTTCAGTCTTCAAGGAATCCATTGAAGGGTGGTGAGTTGCAACATTTTGTTCATTCATCATTCCTTCCTTTCAATTATCATTCCTATCATTGACATTGCCATTATGGAAGTGGAAACACTTACATAGGGTTTAACTAAGGAAAACCCCTAAATGGCCCAAAGTTTCCTCTCTTTGTGAATGTGTAGATCTCAGGTTGAATAGGATCAAAGGAAGTTTGAAGAAATTTTATTCATTGTTGCATTTGAAGCCCTAGGCCTTGACAATCCACACAAAGCCAATTATAGAAATATCTGACACTAATCCAACAATTTTTTAGATAGGAAATAAAATTGTAGATCCGACATTAGAGGACTGCAATAACATATATAAAAACTACCTAGCATGATAGTGGCTCCCTTGACATCAATGTCCCAACAAATTTGACTGAAATTTATATCAAAGGTGCATAGGGTGATCTCACAATAGTGGTTTACAATTTTTTGCCAAACTAGAAACTGAAATTATTATTTTTAACTAAATCTTCACATTTGGGCACCTATAGCGGCTAAACCGTGAGGAATTTAATGATGATGCAAACTAGAGTCCCATCAAATTTTTTCTGTAGATTCTAAAAACACTTTTTTCAAAAATTTTGGAATCAGATTGCACTTCTTTTTCCATCTCCCATGAAAACTAGTTTTTTTTCAGAAAACAACATTTTTAAAAAGTGACACACACCATATAATGCATAACCTTTTTTCCATGAAGGATAAAATTCTAATTCTTTTGAATTTAGATTTATAACTCCGATATCTAGTGCTTCCACTTGGCTAGATTGTTTTTTATTGAATATTTTTTCTTTAATCAAGTTTCGAAGTCAAACCAATTACAATTCAGGCATAGCGCGACCGTATAACACATAAATTTTTTTTTGTATATATCGAAATTCAATTTTTTTGGTTGGATCAATGACTTCAATATCTAGTGCACTCATATTTTTCAAAAAAAAAATGATAATCTGCTATTTTTCAACGTGTAGAACATAGACCTTCATTTTTAGTGAAAAACCTATATTTAATAAAACTAAAAAAGAATATACATAATAAAACCAAAACATATCAAAATTATATTCATTGGATAGCTTGTTTTGAGGACTACCTGATTCTAGTTGGGTTTGTGAAGTCTTCACCATTTTCATGTTCAAAATGAGCTTTGAAGTGAAAAAATTTAGGTTTTTTTGTGTCTGAGGGGGAGAATGAGGGTTAAGGGTGGTTCATATGAACCCCTAGGGGTTTGAGTGAACCACCTCACATAATGCATTTTTTATTTGGTTTTTGGGTGGGAAACTAGGGAATGGGTTTGCTCAAACTAGTAGGTTTGTACAAACCCCCAAAATCACATTTTTAGGCATGGGTTCTTTTTTTGTGAGTTTTCCTTCCTCACTAGAATTGTAAACCACTATTGTGGCTTCACCCCATAATGTCCTTAACTCAAATATGGTGTCAAAATTCTTGTTACAGTTTCCCAGTTTTCAAAATATTGCATTTTTAGTCTAGGACACATTGTTCAATAGGGTTATTTAGGGAAATTCAATTCCAATCTGATTTGTAAGACTCAAAAAGATTAGATCCACGTTTGATTGATTCACCATTTCTAGTTGAAATTCAATCCAAATTCCTTGCAAACTTGCATCCTAATGAAATCCTAGAAATGGTAGAATTAACCTTAGGTTTTGGATATTAAACTTAAGGTATCCTTTTTTTTGCATTTCATCAAAATATATGTTTAGATTTGCATATTAACAATGTTTTGTAGGAGTGTAACATACACACTCTGGCTAGATCTTCAAGAGAATTCATATCGACCATTTTATGTGGAAGAGTGGATGGTTAATTATTCTACAATAACTTATGCTTGGATGAAACATGTGATCATTGTGGTAGCTTGCAACATTTTCCAATTTGTGAACATATAGAAAGTACATATACAATTGAAAATGGACTAGTAGAACTTGGAAAATATAAGAAAATGTCTTACAATATAAAAGATGATAAAGAAGAAAAAAAGTGTGAATTGGTTAGTGAAAAGATTCCACTATATCAATTTATGTTTAGTTTTTGAGAGTATAATGTATCAGTATGTAATGCATACCCATAGGTTTTCATGGTTGGACTTGCAATTCAAGTTATGTAAGGACATATTTCAACTTGATACCATTGATTTAATTTTTGAATTTATAGAGAGCTACACTTTATAGTCACATAGTGAGGTGTAATCATAGTAATACAACTCTGAACAGGTTGTTATATTTGTGCATATAGCACTCATTCATGCAAGTGACAACATAGAGGATGATAGAAATATCTTAAGGAAGTATCATTTTTATATCAGCAATGATTGCACGCATTCTACAAAGTTTGTGCAAGGTTTCCTTCAGATGTTCTACTGTGTTTTGGATAGAAGGGTCATATCATTCCATTAGCATATCATATGGTTAGATAATTGTGTATCACCATTCAAGAACTCACAAATATTCTATTGGTTTAGTAGGATGCATAATATCATAGGTGTTCAACATATTTGAATTTTCTGTGAGGCTAGGTATGGAAAGGTGGATCATGATGGTGTAGGATCATGTATTAAAAGATCCCTAGCATGAGAAGAGTTGATGTACAAATAAAAAGTTGACAAATGTGAAATCTATCATCAAATGGTGTAATGCTACAATGGTTCTAGTTAATAAAGTTGTCTATAGTTTGTATATATTTTTTTGGCTGGTAAATGATACTAACATTACAAAATATGAGGATTTTTGTATATTGACAATATCAAGTGAGTTGCACTCTTTTAGAAGCTTTGATGCAAGATCATAGAGTATTCATACATGGTAGATGGTATACTTTTGTTCATGTAAAAATCATTCTTGGAATGAGTGTGATTCAAAGGAGTGGGTTGATGAATGGTCTATAAGAAGTCTAATACTACTTGATATGTATCAACTCCCAATAACACTACAAATTAGAGAGATGGAATCATTAATAGACTTTGATCACATATCAGATCTAGTTCAACCAAATAAATTTACATGCATAGTTTAATAAATTCCTAATTTTATGTTACTTTGCATTTTATTTGTAATGTTGATTAAATTTTTCTAATTGGATGCACACATCAATGAAAAACATATTTATGTAGTTATTACATATGAAGATAGTGAATATGGAACAAATTATTACTTGTATCATTGTGTTGAGGCAAAAAATAAATTGGAAACCATTGTTATAGATGGAGAAAACATTGAGTATCATATAGGGTCACTGTTTGTTATTGGAACATGGCTTAGAATGTACCCAATTAATAAGTCTAATGTCTAGTTGTTTGAGGACTTTGACATGTATTGGAAGTTTTTTTCATTACTCAAACCTTTTCATGACATAAAATGTTCATTTGATCAAATATGGGTTAGACCACTGAACAAGAACTTGTGGAATGTTTGCGAGTCTAACTGTTGACATTTCATGCCACCCTTTGATGACACATCATTGATAAGCAATATGAGATATTCTACATGGGCCATCATGCATGAATTATCCTTGAAGGGTCCTAAAATTGGCTAAGTCCTAGATTTTCAAGCTTTTAGGTTTTTGCTTCCTTGCTTACCTGTATGCCTTCTTTATCACTCCCACTCCTTCTCTTGCTTCCATTTTTTGCTAGGTGCTTTAGGTTCTTTCCATTGGCCATACCCTTTAAACCTTATCATTTCCTTTTGAAATCCTCAAGCCTTACCTCGATCACCGAAGTTCTAAAGAGTCTTTTGAAGATTTGCTTAAGTCTTGGTTTGTTGGACTTCAAGGTTTGGGCTTCCCTCCTACCTCTTCCATCTTCTCACATTTTCATCTATCAATCTTCAAGTGTTGACCTTTGAGCTTACCTCTTTAGCCCTATCGCTTCCTCCTCATAAAGCGTAAGCCTTCCTCCTAACCCCCGATCCCCAAAATATCATCTATGGCTTTCGGGCAATAGAATTTATCCTTTCTCCTTTATTCCTTCTCACCTTTAGTTATTCCTTCAAAAATTTGATTAAGTGTTGAGTTTTTGGACTTTGGGTTTTGGGCTTCTACCTTACCTCTTACCTTTCTTTAGAAAGAGGTAACGCATCCATCTGACCCTTGATGAATCCTTTTGGACGTTGGGTTTCAACCTTCCCTTTTACCCTTTTTTCTTTTCTGATAAGGTATAAGCCTCCTTCCTAATATATGAAGCCTAAAAAGGGTGACCTTTTCAAACATTGCAATTCCTTCCTTCCTCTTCCTTTCTTCTACCTTCCTTTGACATGTGGTAAGTGGTACACCTGAAGTTTGATCCTCGATAGTTTGATTCCAATGATGTGCATAAAGTATGAAGCAAGCCTAATGCCCGATCCTTGACAGAGGTGCTCTTTTTCATGGATCTAGACCATTTAATGCAATGCAAAGGTTTTTTTTCGGGCTCGACACCCGAACCTTTCAATAGATTTGACATGTTTTCTAGGTGACTCCATTAATGATCAAGCTACCTTTTTGAGTGGCCTATTTCGATTCTAAGGCTTCAAAGATGGAATTATTTCTCCCCTAACTTCTACAAGTGGATTTTATGGGTGCCCATGCTCATTTATTTCTCATTGTTGACCTTTCTAATGGATCCATTCCCTAATTACATTTTTCATGGGATGGCTCCATCCTTTAACTCACAAAATTTATTGTTAACCAAGTGGTTAAGGTTAGGGTATGATTTGTGGCTCCAAGTTATGCCTGATATATAAAGGCAAGAAATGTATTCATTTCAAAGGTTCTTCCTCTAGCTCCTCCAAGGTTTTTCTTTGGTAGATTTATGTATTTTTTCACCTTTGCAATTGTAAAGATTTTCTTTTTCCTCTACATTAGTGAAATCAAGCAAGCTTTTCTCTTCTCAACTTTTTTATGCTTGTGTATGATCATTTCCTTCATATCTAAGTGTTTGTATGTCTTTTCATGCATGCAAGTTTGAGTTAAATTATTTACAGTTATTATTTTGAGAAACCTTCCTTTCCTTCTAGCAACATGTCAATCCCTAACCTCTACATTTTCCTTTGGAAATCAACTAAATAGAGATCTATGTGAGTCATCTAGTCCCTTTTATCGATGTTTTTGAGTAGTCTTAGCTAGGAAAAAACAACTTTCCATCTTGGTGTATCAACACCATTTCCCTTATGAGTTGTTAGAGTAGGATAGTGGTAGGTTTTCATGTGTTGGGTTGGACCAACACATTACATTTTGATCAAAAGAGGAAGTTGCATTATGTGGAGATTCAACCTCATACATGCAAAGGTCCCACACTTTGAGGTTGTTTCCATTGTGTCATGTTGGAGTGTTGAACTTCATGTTCAACAAGGTACAATTTTATGTGACAATAGTTTTTGGCACACTCGATGGGACTATTTTCTCTCCATTGAAGAATTTGGTGTCTTATTCAACACACCTTTCCTTTTGAGGCATATATTCAAGCACCATGTCAACTCCATTGAAAATATGTTGGTTCAAGTAGCCTATTTTTACTTTGTTCTGTTGAGGAGTTGGCGTTCTTCAACCACCTGGTGACTCTGCAACATAATTTGGGTGACTTTGTTGGTATGTACCCAAAATCTTTGGTTGGGTGGTCCTCATCTTTCCTTTTGCATTTTCAAAGTGTTTCCTATTATTTCCATGTATGAATAGGTCAATATATAATGGAAACCACATGTATACTCCCCCATTCCATTTCACGGACCCTGCTATTGTGGATTCTCAACCTTCTCAATATGCTTACCACCCAGCCCCCTACTCGGTATTCCTGGACACCCACATATTCATATCAGCAACCCCAAGAGAGTAATCATTATTCAAATCAACCTTGTTCTTTCTTTCACTCCCCAAAATTTGAAGGAAAGAATGTCCATGTTGAAGGATCTCCATAAGCAAATAGTTGAGATTAAGAAGCAAAAATATTTTGATCTACAACAAGAGGATTGGGCTAATCGAGCCTATCATGGGTAGCAAGGTTATTTCCCACAATAGGATGAGATTGTCCATCAAGATCACTAACCACAATAGCAAAAAATAGAGGCTCAATGGAGGTATGAGCAAAAATTGGAGGCACAAACAAGGCAATAACAAGAAGAGTGTACAAGAAGACAAGATGTTGGTAGGAAAGAGCAATTTTGACTTGCCCTTACTTTAACACAAATACTTGAGACTTAGGAATCCCCTTGTATGCCTAGTTTCAAAAAAACACCTCCATCATTTCAAAAACAACCTGCTAAGGAGGAGATAAAAAAGCATAAATTTGTAAGTTTCAAGAACCCTAGAAAACCTCTTGAAACTTTCATCAACCCTCTAGTTGTTTGAAAAAAACATATTTTGCAAGAGATATGCAAGTATAAAATAAATAGAAAGATATAGGGAGATATAGAGAAAGAGGGAGCGAGGGATAAAAATAAATTTAGAGAGATGAAGATAGAGAGAGAAAGGGAGAGGGAGAACAAGATAAATATAAAGATGTAAAGATAGAGATAGAGAGGGAGATAGATATAGATAGACATAAAGAGAGAGAGTGAGGGAGAGAGATAGGGAAATAGAGGTAGGGATAAAGGGAGAGAAAAAAATGGATATATAGAGAGATAGATGTAGAAATATAAAGATATATATATATAGAGAGAGAGAGGAAGAGATAGATATAGATATAGTGAGGGAAAGAGATATTAAGATAAAGAAGGATAGAAATTGATTGAAAGAGGGATAGCAAGAGATAAAGAGAAGGAAATATAGAGAGGGAGAGGTAAAGATAGGGAGGGAGAGATAAAGAGAGAAAGAGAGGGGTATACAAATAGGTATAGGGAGAAATAGAGAGAGATAGAGGGGAAAGAGATAGATACTGAGGGGTAGATAGAGGGATAGATAGATAAATAGAGGGAAAGATATATGAAAAGAGAGAGGGAGAGAGAAATATATATAGAGATACAAAGGGAGAGATAGAGATAGAGAGGAAGAGATATAGAGATACCAAGGGAAATACATAAATAGAGAGGAAGTAGAGATAGAGAGGGAGAGGAAGAGAGGAGAGATAAGGGGAGGGAGGAGAGAGAGGGATGAAGACAAAGATGGAGAGATAGAAATGGAAAGATAGGGATATATATAAATATATATAGAGGGATAGAGATAGATAGAAATATATATGAAGAGATAGAGAGACATGGATAGCTATAGAGAAATAAATAGAGAGGGAGATATAGAGAAAGAGGGAGAGAAGGATTGAAATAAATAAAGATAGATAGTGAGATAGATGAATAAAAGGATTGAGAAAGTGAGAGGGAGAGAAAGTGAAAGAAGAAGATATATAAAGAGAGAGAGGGAGAGCGAGAGGGAGAAAGAGATAGAGAAAGAGAAAGATATAGAAAGAGGGGTAGCAACAAAGAGAGTTATATATATGTATATATAGGAATATTTAGAGATATAGAGATAGAAAGAGATAGAGAGATACAAATAGAGGAAGAGAGAGATAAATGGGAAGATAAAGGAGAGAGAATGATAGAAAGAGATATAAATATGGAAATATAAAGATACAAAGGGATAAATATAGAAAGAGAATGATAGAGAAGAGTGGATAGATAAAGAGGAAGGGATAGATAGAAAGCATGAAGTAATGGTTGAAAGAGATGGAAAGATATGAGAGAGGGAGAGATAGAGATAGGGATAGATAATAGATAGAGAGAAAAATATGAGAATTGTAGATAAAAGGAGAGATATCGATGTAAGAGAGGGGGACCAACCATGTTCAAGGGCCCAAATCATGGAGAGCCAAGAGTGGAAGGATACCTTAACTTACCTCACTCTAAAGGGATGTTTCAGAGGAGGGATGAGAATGATGAGGACTATAAGGTCCTTAAATCACTTTGCATACTCGAAATCTAGAGTGGGGCTAGGCGAGCCAATTTTTGGGTTCAACACTATACCTTAGGTAGCTCTATACCCAAGGACATAAGCATAGTTTTGGGATGACAACATGGTGTGTTGATGTCTCTTAGGTGCACTGGTGTGCATATGACTAGAGGACCAAAAACACAATAAGAACCACCAAAAAACAAGCTGACAACCTAGCTAGTGATTTATAAGGAAACAAAATAGAACTATGAAATAAGAGATACAAATGAATGTGATAAATTCAATCTATTAAAGCTAAGGTGACAAAGATGATCTCACAAAAGAGCCTGTTCACCAGCTAGCTCCAAAAGCATATCCACCTACACACAAGAAAGAAGGAAAAATTTTGGGGGTTGTATAGGGGTCTTCATTAGTTACACCCTCACTTTGGTGTTTCCACCTCCATGGAAAACCAAAAAACAATGATAGAGAAATGTATGATAAAGGAGAAAAGAAGGTAGAGAACACAATAAACACTACAAAATAGTAAAGTGCTATTCAACCAAATCATAGAGGAGAGGAGTGAAAATGCTTACCATCTCCACTAAGAGCTCACTAGCTAATGGAGGAGAAAAGAGAAATCAAGCTCTTGTTGCAATGGTTTGTTCCACACTTGCTCTATAGAGTTGATGGAGTGTTGTTGTTGTTGTTATGGAGTGCCAAAGTGTTGCTTGAGAGTGAAAATGAAGGATGAGAATGCAAGAAGTGATTGTTGAAATGCTTAGAAAGTGTTAGAGATTGTGAAGAGATGAAGTGAACTGAGAATGGAAGAATTTGAAGGAAGAATGAGCAAGAATAAGGAATTTTTGGGTCAGTTGGTCGAAGAGGGATGTTACAATTCATTCCCAATAGGAAGTGTAATGCCTCTTCAAACTTTAGATGTAGGAATCTATTAGGGATGTAAGTGCGCCATGCAAATGTCTATGCATTGTGTAGGAATCCTTGATAGTTATTCTTCTACTGACTCAAAAAATAGATCCTAAGTGGAACGAAGGTAGCCTGTTGATGTGGAATTTTTCCTTTGGATTTGGTCTTCTAAGGGAAGGAAGAGAAAAAAGGGAATTTGCGTAAGGGGTACATATTCACTCCTATACATTTTACCCCCACTTTAGCGAGCACAAATACTGATGAGTGCTTTGGTAAAGTAGATCGAAGAGTGAATAGGGTTAGAAATTTATACCTGAACCATCGAGGAAGCATTCAACGATCTAGTGAACTCGAAAGCGTAGGGTAGGAAAATGACTTCATAGCCCCATAGAACTATGAAGCTACAAAATGAAAGAATCTTACAAGCTCATACTGCAAGGAGGCAACCCCCTAAATCTATCACATGAACGAAGCCTCGAGAAGTAAGCACCTCACAAGCCCGCAGATCTGCAAGGAAGGTGTCTTCCAAGATCTCTCACATGAAGGATACCTAGAAAGTGCCTTACAAACCTACAAACCTACAAGGAAGGTGTCCTCCAAGATCTTTCACATGAAGAAAACTCAAAAAAGAATCCTACAAGCTTGTAGAACTGTAGGGAAGGTGTCCTCCAAGATCTCACATAAAGGAAACCCAAAGAAAGCACCCTATAGACCTACAAACCTGTATGAGAGTGACCCCCAAGATCTCTCAAATGGAAGAAGCTCAAAGGAAGCACCCTAAAGTCCTATAAACCTATAGGGAAGTATTATCCAAGATCTCTCGCATGGAGGAAACCAAAGGGAGGGGACTCTACAGAGTCGAGAAGTGGCTTCACAGGCACACCTGCAAAGTGACATGTTTACCCACATATAGGACATGTCAGAAAGTGGTCACACAGGAAAGTAATCAGACAGTCACATAAACCATTGAAAAGTTGGAAAATTTTCAAAGGGATCCCTCGAGAACCCGGTGTAAAGGAGGGGTGCACTCAAGGGATGCATTGTTTGAAAGCATAGAAGAGATCTTTCTTTCTCGAATCGATTCATCATCAAGGAGTCCTTTTGAAAGATGTTCACTTCATCAAGGAATTCAAAAGGAAGAAAATTTCCCCACACGAGGGGAAGGTCAAAGCTACTGCCACCTCGAAGGGAAGGTTCTCAAGTCCTTTCTTTGCAAACCCACAATGAAGGAAACATGTTCCATTAGGGTTTCAAGTTGAGAATGCGATTATTTGAAAAAACGTTTGTGAAGATTCTCTAGAAAAGATTCATTGGCCACAAATTCATTTTCTAAAAATTGAAATGTTATAGAAGTGGCATTGTCACATATGAAAGGGACAACTAAAGCAAAAAAGAGAGAAAGATAAAAGAAAAGGTAAAAGAAACATCATGAACAAAGGGCATAGGGGTAGCCTGATATTTCAGGGTCAAAGATGCTCATAAATATATATATATATATATATATATATATATATATATATATATATATATATATATATATATATATATATATATATAAGTGTAGTAATAGTATATAAAATTAACTACCATCAACCCATAGTATATCAGACCATGTGAAGAATGCATGAGAAGACAAAGTAAAAATAAAAAATTGGGTCAACATGGAAGGGTAGCCTAAATTCCCCACGCTTTGCATCATCCCCAATTTGTCAAAAATCAATCACAAACATGGAAGAATGATGATACAAATAGAAGAAGGTTTACACACAAAAAAAAAACATGTATCCAAGCACAAACAAGGGTGACAAGGGTCATCCAGGAACACATAGAACAATCATGGGGGAAAACATCACAACACACACACATCAAATCTAAAGATAAAGAAGGGGCCTCCCCTAACACTGATCGACCAAGAGGTCATTCACTTCCCACTCTAGACCATCGTAGGAGGAAGGAGGATGGGCCTGTAGTGGTTGAATGTTAAGGGGAGGAGCTTTCGACCCTCCAACAAAAAGGGCCAAGGAGGAGGGCCTTGTCAGGTCCTCTCCACTGAGCTCTTGTGGAGCTAAGGTCAACGACTTCGCAAAGATTATTGACAAGGAAAAAACTTGTTCTGGAGATTTAAACATGCACTTTACATGAGTGCCATGTTTTACCTCAATAGACATAGAAGGCTGCACCAAAGATTCACTGCTAGGATCGTTGAATGATTCAGGAGCGGTGACAAACTCAAGGGAAGCTATAAATTGTTTCGTTACTAGGATGAAACAAGTCAGCACAGGACCACCTTCCGGAGAAGGTAGGCTCATCTTACATTGTCCATTTATGGAAGGACTACCTTCCACCTCCTGCTTGGCTAGGGGATGTGAACTCCCCATAGACAAGGTGAGAGGTACAGAGGAAGAGGAGGAGGAGAAAACTGCGGCATATACTACCAAATTATTTGGCATATCTATGAGTTTTGGGAAAGGAGGGAAATCCAGAAGGGACATCAGCAAGGGTGTTTCCACCAAAGGAGCAATGAACACTTGCACCTCTTTGTGGTTAGGAACACTCATACTCACAGTGGAAGCTGGTAGCAAGATTGAACTAGATTGGAAAAAAATAGAGGGAAGGGGAGAGGAGGATGTGGTAGAAGTCCCAGAAGTAGGGGTAGTCGTCTCCTTTTCCTTCCTCTACAAGGTAGCCTGCTCAATAGCGAGAGCCTTTCATTGACGCTTGTGCTCATGTACAAGGAAGTTTCTATGACTCTTCAAACTGAAGGTTGGAGGTTGTGAAGGGATAGAGGGCTCCTACTTAGCAATGGGAGTGTCTACTATAGCCATTTCTGATGGAGGAAAAAACTCCTAAATGGTAGCAAGAGGAGCAGTTTGGGAAACAATGGGGGGAATCGACTCAATTACCTCGGAAGTAAGCCTCTTCTTGTTTACTACTTTGGGAGTAGGAGTGGTAGGAGGCTACAGAGGCTATGACATAGAGGGCTCCCCATGAGGATATTTCTTCTTGCTATATCAAATGGTCCTAGGCTTCGTAGGAAAAATAGGAAGCTCAAATGTAGGATGCTTGGGCTTTCGCCAAATGGGCACCATAGGATTCTCTCGCAAATGTAAGATGGAATTTGATGGTGCTATAGTAGAGTGAGAGGAAGTGTCAGGCTGAACAACAAAAGAGGAAGAAGGAGGATCTCATGACTGCTTCTCTTCTTCCCTTCTATGTGCCTTGGCAGCATCACTATCAGCTTTCAAGCAAGCCCTATGTGAAACAACACAAGGTAATGGGGGCTATCTTACTTTTAGTGTTGAGAGCCTTTTCTTGTAATTTTGATAAGTTTGGTACAAAAGGTCCTTCCTAGGCAGAAGAGGACCAATAGGCATAGGCCAAGTGTAATCCAAGGAGTAGCTACCATAAGCAACTAGTGGTTTATGACCAGTGTCATAAATCACATGCACAAAACCCTCATGGATAAATTTTGGACATTTATGCACAACCGAGGGCACTACATTCATAGCTACTAACCAAGGGATACCCAACTTCACTCTAAAGAGTTTAGATCTAGGGATTATGTTGAATAAAAGCTTCATGGATTTAGGCCCAACCAAAACTAAGAAGATGATACTACCCAAAGGAAGTATGAAAAGTCTGTCATGCATGTGGATGATGCTTATAGGTGCATTGTACCCATCTTTATGCAAAAATTTGATTAGCATGATCTCCTTAGTTCTAATGTTTACTTGAGATTGTAAGGAAAATTTGGTGCATCTCAGAGAAATCTCTAAGAACAGTAGTGCCTTCGGTAACTTTCATTTCCATTAGGTTGCCTCAAAGACACGTACAACTATGTCGTAAAGCGGAAATAGACACAGTTTATTTCCCACATTGATCCTTCTAAGAAAAACACATGTGAATTCAATAACATGCATTAACAGATTCTCTAACAGAACCAATACAGACATGAAAGATGAGACAAACAACAAAACACAGATTTACATGGGGAAAATCCTTTCAGATAAAAATCCCCACACTCCAAAGATTGAGCCATTGTATTATTCAGCAACAAAATGGTTACAATACAATTTCAGGCTCATAGCCTTTTTAGAGATTACATCTTGTTCATTCTGGATATAAATGGTAGCAACTAATCACTTAGTACACATGAGAGAGTTCGGCAGCATAACCCTGCCTCTGCTTTGGCCTCATGGCCTTGACCTTTCAGCTAGCCACTCGGATCTCTCTCTTCTTCTCTCCGGCTCTTATACCCCTGTCTTATTCCTCTTCAGAACATCCAATGCATACATATAAGCATTCGTTCTCAACGACCTCTTGTGAAACGGTTCACTTCCAACTGTCGGATCACAACTATCGAATCAACCAGCTCAACATTGTAGATGTTTCCACTTCCTTGCATAGAAGATAATACATCTAGGTCACACCACATAGGACAATCTTCAAATGGTCAAGGGCGTTCAATCCTATGTTGTCATGTCGGTGAGACACTAACTGTGTCTCCCCGATGCCAACACAGCCATCATTCGATATCGCCAAGAGTTTTCCCCATCGGCAAGAGGTTACACCGAGTCCAGAGAGCTATCGCTAAGACTTCGTCATGTTGCCAAGACCTCACGCCAAAGATCACAAGGTATTTCGAAGAGTTCATCAGTCAGCAAGACTATTGCTCTTTGCCCAGACATTACACCGAAGTCTTCAAGTCACATTGACCTCAACATTCTCATCGGCGAGACAATCGCCATTCGATGAGACATCATACTGAAGTTCAAAGGTCATATTGATGTTAGCTTTTCCATTGACAAGACACCCGTAGTTTGCCAAGACTTCATACCAAATTATTGAAGTCATGCCGATGTGAGTATTCCATTCAGTGAGACAATCGTCTTTCACCAAGACATCACACCGAGCTCTTCATGTTATACCAAAGCATCTGACAATCGGTGAGACTTATCGCTTTCTCCAAGACATCACACCGAAGTCTCAAGTCATACCGAGTGCCAAATAATAGTCGGCAAGACATTCATATTTCACCAAGACATCACATCGATTTCAACATGTCATCCCGAAGACCTCTTTGTTCGCCAAGAGTCACACCAAAGAAGACCGTCGGCCAGACATTCCACATTCACTGAGACTTCATACTGAAGTCCTCATGTTTCTCCAATGATTCCATTCACTAGGAGTCTCATGAAAAACACCTGATCACATGTAGCTTTGTCATCCAAACATACCACTATCACCAAGAGGTCATAGCGAACCCCTTTCGTTACCTCGATGACTCCATCTATCGATGAGACATCTCCCTGTCGCCAAGACTTCATGCCAAAGTCTTTGAGTTACCATGAAGACTCCAAGTGTATCCCCGTTGTCGGTGAGACATTCATATCGGTAAGACCTCATA
This sequence comes from Sequoia sempervirens, assembly GCA_007258455.2. NCBI lineage: Eukaryota > Viridiplantae > Streptophyta > Pinopsida > Cupressales > Cupressaceae > Sequoia > Sequoia sempervirens. The sequence continues at coordinate 444,917,973 of VDFB02270651.1, forward strand.
CCAAAACATAACCCTTTTGGCCAAGTCTCCCCGATAGCCGATAGACACCAACTATAGGGCAGACATCTCCCAGTCGCCAAGACTTCCAACTAATAGGCGTAAGTTATGTTGATTACCACATCGGCCAGATAGACCAAAGGTCACACTGATATTAGCAAGACTTCCTATTGTCGCTGAGACATCATTCCGACAGTCCAAGGTTATGCCGAAGGTTTTAGATGCCAATTTCCAAGACATTTAGGAGGTCACAGCGATAGTCAGGATCAACTAGTAGGTTGACCAGACATCTCCATAGTCTCAAGAAATTGCTCACAAGAGGTTTTAGCCTGTGGGATTGAGACACACAATTCCAACAATCTCCCACTTGACGAAAATCACACAGGCACCTCCAAAGCAACTAGAAACTAAGATCACACTAGCTCCACCAGTTTAGACCCTGCAACACTCAAGACACCCAACCAATAGGATTCCATAGATTCAATCCACTAGACAATCTGCAACCAAGACTAGGCATCCAACAAAGCAACCGATCACAGCCTCCTAGGAACCTACATAGACCTCAAACATGCTCTCATGTTCCATCAAGAATTTTGCACCAACATCCAAGATATCAACCATTCAGGAAACAAACCCTGTCATCTTCTAGCATGCCACCTGTGGAAGAAAGATTCAATCCAAGGTGAATAAGCACCATTCCAACGAACACAATCAAAAGATCCCAGTGATACCATCAACAAGATACTGCTACCACTTCATTGTGCTCAAACGCTATACAAAAGCAATATGAACTTCAAATCTTCAATCAGAACACAACCATGAAGTCTTATCTAGAAACAAGAAACTAAACATCAGTTAGAAAAACAATCAGACTGACTCTTCCATCCAACTGATAACCCACATGACTGGAACTAGCACCCATAGCTCGTGCTATTCCATCCAATCTCACATACCTTGAAGGTATCACCATTAGTAAACTTCTGCCAATCTATAACCAACTCATTAACAACAAAAGCAAGCTCCAAGTGTCAACCAATCAAAGAAGATAAAACACAGACATGAACTCCCACTGCCTGAGTAATCTAGATCTAAAAGATCAAAGGCATCGCAAGTCTACCAATACTAGCACATAGAAAATGTAACCTTGTAGTACCAAGGAAATATCTATAATGATATGCACAATCTGCAAAAAACTGCTACAAGAACCATTTCTCTCACCACAAACCTTCATAGCCATAGAGAGAAACTCTACACATCATATTCCTGTAGAACATCCTCCTACATACACTTCTAATAGCTAGCTGTATCAAGAAAGATCTCCCTCTCATCTCAAAAGAAAATCAAGCTACTTCATTCCCCATTTTAGGAAATCAGCCCATACATTATCTCCTACCAATTCTCATCAGTAAATAACATAACACATAAGCTCAAGGAGATAAAAAAAATTATACATCTTCCACCATGAATCCTCCAGAACCATTAAACAATAATTCAAGATCCATATCATGAAAGTGAACATAAAACACATCTGAAAAATATAATGGGCCAAATACCTTTCAGATGAACTGCTGAGTAGACCAAGAGTGGGAATGCGAATACTCCTTTCAAGATATGCAAGTCATCATGACTAATCCAAGAGCAATATCCTCATAGGTCTTTTATTGAACTCACGTTCAACCAAGGTGTAGGATTCTCAGACTTTCTGCTAAAAAACTTCATTAGGAATACCAATCAACAACACTTCTATCATAAAAGAAAAATAGCCTCACCTTATTCTTCATATATCCATGAGTACTAGCAACCAATCATCTCATGCTAAAATTCAACTCCATTACTGCACTATCACAGAGTATCAAGCAAGTAATCAAAGCACCTAATACACAAATAATTACCAGACCACTGTCAACGCTCCAATCATCTAAATCAAGAACTTATCATGACACCATGATCTACATATCCCCTTAGGAGATACCATGCTTCAGGTGACTTCACCATGGTCTCAAGTACAATGCACAATGCTAAAACTCTAGTCCACAAAAAAGAGTATATCATGACATAAAGCAAATAGACTCAAAAACTAGCATCACCTGTCAAGCACCACCAACACCTCAGCCAAAGACTCCAATCGTCCTCCATGGTTTTAAGATGTTGCACATCTTCAAGTAATGTCCATGAAAATGCGAAAGAAACCCTTCTGCAGCAACAAGATCAAAGAGCTCTCCCAAGAAACATTTGCAACACTAAAGAAGACCATTCACCACCACGTGATGAATCCACAGTCACTGCTAGAGCTCCCACTGAAACGTGACACCCGAGCTCCCCAAGCATCATGACTACCTGCTACAGGTTCCCATAACTGACTATACAAGTACTCAATAGTGTCCATCCTCTCATCTCAAAGCACCACACCAATGCACAAGTGACCACAGACAAGGCCAGCTAACAAGTTTGCACCAATAATAAATCAACCTCATGGATATAGATAGTCCACTTCCGAGTTGTCTCACAGCAAACATGTAGGTAAAGACAACCCACAACATTGCGCAACCCGTAGATCCATTCAACAAAAATGTGCAAACCCATCATCACATTGGAAATACAAAACTAAGATCTCAAAGAGAATAACCATGTAGACAACATGACTCAAACACCAGATCATGCCAAATCTGATTTTCCAATCATGTCCACAATGAGCACCATAATCAAGGAACCCACAAGCACCACCACAGGAATGTTGAGTGATGAATCATGTACTAACACTCCCATGCAGAGAAGAAATCATACCTCCTCAAACCATGCACCAAGCATGCATGCAGAACTGCAGCTATCTCATCCAACAACACCCCAAAAGGCAAGTGTCTAGACAATAGCTTAACATCAACTCCACATGGTCACAAGTTTTGCTTAACCATGTAAAACCTATAAAACCACAGAGCCATATAAGTACAAAACATCCTTAGAAAAGAGAACAGCAATTTAGGAGAATCCAGGTCCCTTTCAGACCAACTCTAAAACCACCAACATGTACATGTATTCGAGAAAGAGAGAAAAGGCTATTTTAGAAGCTTGCAAATCATCTAATGATTAACTCCATAGCCTTCAAGCATTCGAGGTTAACAGGAAACAGTGCCTTCCAATACCAAGAACCATCACCTAGCATAAGCACTCTCTGCCATGGCTGAGAAAAAAACTAGGCTTCTCCATATCACTCAAGAACCTGACACATAGACACCAAATATGAAAGCTTTACTGCTACACAACCACAGAGCAAAGAAATCCACCTCATACTCCAAGGTTATACCGCTACTAGCCAGGAGACACAGATCACAACATGACCAACTCCCTTTTCCATCTTGACCATCCTTCAAGTTGCATGTTGTCTCAGAATACCACAAGGCTTCCACTCATCAAAGGATCAATACATCAGTCCATTCCTCCAAATTTCTTCCAGCCCATCAAGCTAAGAAATCTTCACAGGAGAAATATCCAGAACCAACAACCAAAAGAAGGCTCTGATACCACTTGTAAGGAAAAGAGAAATCTCTAAGAAAAGTAGTGCCTTTAGTAACTTTCATTTCCATTAGGTTGCCTCAAAGACACATACAACTATGTCCTAAAGCGGAAACAAACATAGTTTATTTCCCACATTGATCCTTTCGAGAAAAACACATGTAAATTCAATAGCATGCATTAACAAATTTTCGAATAGAACCAATACAGACATGAAAGATGAGACAAACAACATAACACAAAGATTTACGTGGGGAAAATCCTTTTGGATAAAAAACCCCACACTCCAAAGATCGAGCCATTGTATTATTCAACAACAAAACAGTTACAATACAATTTCAGGCTCATAGCCTTTTCAAAGATTACATCTTGTTCATTCTGGATACAAATGGTAGCAACTGATCACTCAGTACACAGGAGAGAGTTTGGCAGCATAACCCTGCCTCTGCTTCGACCTCATGGCCTTGGCCTTTCAACCAACCACTCGACTCTCTCTCTTCTTCTCTTTGGATCTTAGACCCCTGTCTTACTCTTCTTCAGAACATCCAATGCATACATATATGCATTTGTTCTCAACGGCCTCTTGTGAAATGGTTCACTTCCAACTGTCGGATCACAACTATCGAATCAACCAGCTCAGCATCGTAGATGTTTCCACTTCCTTGCATAGAAGATAATACATCTAGGTCACACCACGTAGGACAATCTTCAAATAGTCAAGGGCATTCAATCCTTTGTTGTCATATTGGTGAGACACTAACCGTGTCTCCCTTATGCCAACACAACCAGCATTCAATATCGCCAAGAGTTGTCCCCATCGACAAGAGGTTACATTGAGTCCAGAGAGTTGTCGCTAAGACTTTGGCATGTTGCCAAGACCTCACACCGAAGATCACAAGGTATTCCGAAGAGTTCATCAGTCGGCAAGACCATCGCTCTTTGCCCAAACATTACACTGAAGTCTTCAAGTCACATCGACCTTAGCATTCTCATCGGCGAGACAATCACCATTTGATGAGACATCATACCGAAGTTCAAAGGTCATATCGATGTTAGCTTTTCCATTGGGAAGACACCCGCAGTTTGCCAAGACTTCATACCGAAGTCTTCAAGTCATGCCGATGTGAGTATTCCATTCGGTGAGACAATCGTCTTTTTCCAAGACATCACATCGAGCTCTTCATGTTATATCGAAGCAACCAACAGTCAGCGAGACTTATCACTTTAGCCGAGACATCACACTGAAGTCTCAAGTCATATCAAGGGCCAAATAATAGTCGACAAGACATTTGTCTTTCACCAATACATCACACCGATTTCAACATGTCATCCCGAAGACCTCAGTGTTCACCAAGAGTCAAACCAAAGAAGACTGTCAGCCAGACATTCCACATTCACTGAGACTTCATACCGAATTCCTTGTGTTTCTTCGATGACTCCATTCGCTAGGAGTCTCACCAAAAACACCCGATCACATGTAGCTTTGTCGTTCAGACATACCGCTGTTGCCAAGAGGTCATAGCAAACTCCTTTCATTACCCTGATGACTCCATCTATCGATGAGACATCTCCCTATCACCAAGACTTCACGCCAAAGTCTTTGAGTTACCGCGAAGACTCCAAGTGTATCCCCGCTATTGGTGAGACATTCATATCAGTAAGACCTCATACCGAAACATAACCTTTTTGGCCAAGTCTCCTCGATATCCGATAGACACCAACTATTGGCCAGACATCTCCCAGTCACCAATACTTCCAACTGATAGGCGCAAGTCATGCCAATTACCACATCATCTAGATAGACCAAAGGTCACGTCGATATCAGCAAGACTTCCTATTGTCACCGAGACATCCTTTCGACAGTCCAAGGTTACGCCAAAGGTTTCAAATTCTGATCACCAAGACATTCAGGAGGTCACAGCAATAGTTAGGATCAACTAGTAGGTCATCCAGACATCTCCATAGTCTCACTGAAATTGCTCATAAGAGGTTTTAGCCTGTGGGATTGAGACACACAATTCCAATAGAGATGTCCAATCAATGAGAACAACTACTACAATGTTTCCATTGATTCACGCAAGGATGTAGAGAGGAGATGGTTACCTATTAAAACCCATTGGAAGATCCTGTGAAGTGAAGGTTATACCAATACCACTGCTCACAGGCTACATAGATGGGATAGGTTGATGTAGGAAAAAGGCCATCGCATGCAATAAATTAAACTCTCACAAATACCCCCAAAGGTTGCAAAATAGGACAATGACCCAACTAAGGTTTTGTTACACAAAAATTTTGGAACCTTCCAACTACACCTACTAGGGGTCACATATTGGGTTGAGAGGAAAAGAGCCCCACAACACTCACACCTACAATGCTCCTAGAATATGAGGAAAGGGTGTTTTAGTATCACAAAACGGAACCAAAATAGTTCATGTCAGGTTCACCAAAAATGTATGAGAGGGGGACTAACCATGTTCAAGGCCCTAGGTCATGGAGATCCAAAACCAAAAGGCTGCCTTAACTTACCTCACTCTAAAGGGATGTTTTGGAGGAGGGATGGGAATCATGAGTACTATAATGTCCTTAAATCAGTCAGCATATCTAGAATCTAGAATGAGGCTAGGTGAGCCAATTTTCGGGTTCAACACTATACCTCAGGTAGCTCTCTTCCTAAGGATAGAAGTGCGGTTTCAAGACAACAATGTGACATGCTGGTGTCTCTTAGGTGTGCTAGTGTTTGTACAACAAGAGGACCAAAAACATAGTAAGAACTGCCAAAAAATAAGTTGACAGCCTAGCTAGTGATTTCTAACAGAACAAAATAGAACTATGAAATAAGAGAGATACAAACGAATGTGATAAAGTAAATATATTAAAGCTAAGGTGACAAAGATGTTCTCGCAAAAGAACCCGTTCTCTAGCTAGCTCTAAAAGCACGTCCACCTACACACAAGAAAGAGGGTAAATTGTTGGGAGTTGTATAGGGGTCTACCTTAGTTAGACCCCTGTTTTGGTGTTTCCACCTCCATGAACATACAAGAAAGCAACGATAGAGCAATGTATGATAAAGGAGAAAAGAAGGTAGAGAACATAATAAACACTACAAAATATAGAAGCGCTACTCAACCAAATCATAGAGGAGAGGAGTGAAAATTCTTACCACCTCCACTAAGAGCTCACTAGCCAATGGAGGAGAAAAGAGGACTCAAGCCCCTGCTACAATGGTTTTTTCCACACTTGCTATGCAAAGTTGATGGAGTGTTGTTGCTACTGCTATGGAGTGCTAAAGTGCTTCTTGAGAGTGAAAATGAAGGATGAGAATGCAAGAAGTGATTGATGGAATTATTAGAGAGTGATAGAGCTTGTGAAGAGATGAAGTGAAGTGAGAATGGAAGAATTTGAAGGAAGAATGAGCAAGAAGAAGGCATTCTCGGGTTAGTAGGTCAAAGAGGGATGTTACAATTCATTCCCAATAGGAAGTGTAACGTCTTTGCCAACTTTAGACATGGGAATCCATCAAGGATGTAAGTGTCCCACATAGACATCTACGCAGTGCACAGGCATCCCCAATAGTTATTCTTGTACTAACTCAAAAAATAGATGCCAAGTGGAACGAAGGAAACCTACTGATGTGGAATTTTTCCTTAGGATATGGTCTTCTAAGGTGAGAAAGTGTAAAAGGGGAATTTGTGTAAGGGGTGCATATTTGCTCCTATACAATTGAAACATAGAAAAACATGATCATAGGCCCTTAATACAAAGAAGCTATAATTAAATGGTGTCTTTTTCAAAATTTCATTGAGATGTAGATCTAAGGTGAAAATATTGAATTTCAATCCTAATGATGAGCCAATCATACCTGAATCTACATCTAAAGGGGGATTGGAATTGATTAGAAATATTTTGAAATGATTAACTTAATGATCCTATATACCATAATATTAAAAGTGCAAGATCTTGAAGACTAACAGTGAGAAGCAACAGTTTACCACTAGATCTAGGAATTGCAAAGAACAAAAAATATGCTTAGAAAAATTGGTTTCAATGTGCCTACAAGGAATCGTTCACCCTTGGGTGAATGGGTCTTTGTGCAGGTGTTCGGATCAACTTTTTGGGTCCTCTGGTACAAGATCCAAGCTTTCATTTTCCCCAAATCTCACTATTGAAAAGCTAGAAATAAATTATGCACTTCAATTTCCATGATTTGACAATAATGAATGCAAAAAATGCAACAATGTAAAATTTCTCTTCAAGATCTTCCATCCTTCAGCAACCTTTAATCTACACATACACAAAAAGGAAGAATTTTTTTATTTGTTTGGGGGTTTTCCTTGGTCAAACCCTAAGTTTAGTAATTAAACCTTGATAAAAAAATAATGACAATAGAAGGAAATGATGAATTAAAAAATTCTTTCTTACAACTCACCAAATATTTAATGGCTTCCCTTAGAGGATAGAAGTCAAACACATCACTTGAAGGATTTATCTTTCTTTGCTTTATTTATTGGACACTTGAAAATGCTTGAATGCTTTAGGATCATTAATGCATAATAGCCTTCATATAATGACATGAATGCATGTGAACTTTGACATGATGATTGGGATCTTGATTACTACAACAAATGACTCATAAATCTACTCTTGAATGCTCATTACAATAATATTTTCTTTTGACAATTTACCTCTTTATTCTTAGATTTCAAATGCTCAAATGACTATTTATTTATAAGTTTTTATCTAATTTCTCAAAAATTAGATTCCAAAAGCTGACAATTGCAATTTGAAATTGGAATCATTAAAATACCACCAAAAACATATTAAACTTTGGGATGTAGGACTTAAGGAGGACGCATTCTCCCTTGGGCAAATGGGTCCTGACCTATAAGTTCAAGACACACATTCTCAAATGTGATTAAAATATTAATTACATCAATTAAATATAGGTTCCCCTTTCAAAAAATAGGAAAAATAAGGCTTTGGAATGGATAATTTAGCTAATTAGAAGTTTAATTAAGTCCAATTAATTAAGGGACCCAAACACAGTTTGAAATTGTAAAGGGTATGAAATTTCATACACTACAAATATAAAATGAGGGTAGAGAGAGAGGAAGGGAGGAGAGGGAGAGATGGAGTAGAGCAAGAAAAAAATAGAGAGAGATATATAGGTAGAGGGAGATATATAAAGGTAGAGATCCTTTGACCATCGATTATGGCTAATTAATCATACATAGTCAGGCCATACTTCTATAGTTTAGATATTTACCCTAAAATGATATATCACACTTTCATGGTTACCACATGAGGTCAAGTCCATCATTTCTTCCCCATTTATTTAAGTATGATTTTATTATAGTACCTTTATATTTTGGGTATCTTTCCTTCTCCCCAAGTATAGCTTAGGCCTTAAAATGTTTCTATATATTTACATCAAGATGTAAAATGCCTTGCAACTAATTCTACATATGTTCCCATTTCTTCCTCAATTATTTTTTGGATAATTCCTCTGCATGTGCTAAGTCCTCCACCAATGTTGGCAAGTACCTTGAGCCTACAAACAACTCCATCCTATTGTTGAACAAGACAACTCAGAGGGGGGTGAATCAGTTGTCACAAATTTAAATTCCTTAACCATTTACTAGAACTAGATCCAAATAATGCATAAATGATTCATCAATAAATGCAAAAACTGAAAGTCATCACATAAACATAGTAACACCATATTTACCTAGAAAACCCAATGAGGGAAAAACCATGGTGAGGATTAACTCACACTATAAAGAATATCAAAACTAATTACAAAAGGCTCACTGTCTGAACTCACTGTCCACAGGCCTACAACCCAGAGGGCTCACTACCACAGAGATACAAAGAAGATGGCTCACTACCAGAATACAAAAGTTATGGCTTACCACCAAAAGTGAACTGATGAATTACATCTTTCTTGTGCTAAATTTGATTCCAGATGAAGCTTTTTAAAGGTAGTACTACATATCAGTAATTGCTCAATACTTCTACTCTAATTACACACTTTTTCTCTTTGCCTACTTTGCTTATTGTGATCTACTACATTGACACACTTTTTTGTCTCTATATCCTTCTTGCATAACCTCACATCTATATCTTTTTCAGAGAGACACATATGTATATATATGTATCTTACTCATCTATTAGGTCAGCCAAAACATCTCTATGCTAAGTTGGCCAAGATATTCAAATATTTGAATCATAGTTTTTCACATGATAGGAATTGGACCTAAAAACCAACACATCAGCCCACATATAATGCAACACATTATCCCACATATAATGGTCATCTTCAATGGGAAATAACTTCCGGTAAATGAGTCATACATACAATATTATGTTGACATCAATGACAACCTACTGACATTAATGCCAACCATTTGATGCAACCTTCAAACTCCAACAATCTCCCCCTTTTTCATTAATGGAAATACAAGATGTGAAAAGCCAACAACAACAACCTTTGTAAATATTTTGATGAGATGAAATGATTTTAATTTTTCACATGCTTCCTTTCTCCCTTTTTCACATGCTCTCTCTCTCCCCCTTTGACATCAATGAAAAAAAAATTTCTATCTCCCCTTCAAAATTTTTACAAAAAGGTTATAAAAAATGATTCTTTACCTCAATCATTCTTTCCATAAAATTATTTCCTTGTATTTTTGTTTCAGTTCCGAAAGAAATTTCTTCTAGGAATCCACTGCTAGCCTAATGTATAGAAAAATACTGTTGTTATTTGCTATTGAATCAATTGTTTCTAGAAGAGTATCCATAATAGCAATATTTTGTGCATTGTTCTTAGCATCCACCAAGAGACCGGAAAGATGTTCCAATCTTAACTCAATTATCTCTTTGACTTTCCAAAAGGTCTTCACAATACCATCCCTTTGTACCATAATGACTGCAAGATCAAATTGTAAGGAATTGACCATTTTCTTTTGTGTTCCATCCTTGTCATTAAGAATATCATATGTTTTTCCAATAGAGTTCAATTCATGCTCGATAGTATCAATTTTTGCTTTGTAGATCCCCATAGCAGTATGCCACTAGAGACAATACCTATACACACTGTTTACACTCTTGATGCAGGTCTTCAGTTTATTTATACTCTTAGTCAACTTATTCTATGCATTTTGGATTTTTTCTTCCAAATCTAATTAAATTTAATCCTTTTCTATTGTTTCACCAAGTGACTATCCCCTTAATTTGTCTTCAATTTTCTCAATCAATACTTCTAGTAAAATACTTCTCATTCACTTAGATCAATATCATTATGAATTATGTAAATAGCCAAAGAATCTATAATCTCATCATGTTCATATGATGATCAAGAAAACCATATATCTCCAATATTCTTCATTTCATTAGGTTTCTTAAGAATGTTTAACACCTTTTCTTTAGTAACATCTTCTTCGTCATCATCTGTTGATACCAGATCAAATGCCTCTACAATTTTTTCTTCCCCTTCTTCTTCCTTCTCCCATGTCTTCAACTTCTTCATTTTCAGAGGGGGAAATGAATTGATTCTTCTTTCTTTCCTCTTTCTACAGGAGAATCCTTCCTCAAACATCATAACTAGACTAGAAACCGCACCAGAATTCCATGCATATATTTTGATTTCAAAATACTCTTTACAAACCTTTTCCTTTTCTGCTAGATAGACTTTCAGATATCAAAAAACTTGCTTCCCAACTGGTATAGCTAACTTCCACACAATATTTTCTTTCAATGGTAATGAATTCAAAAAATAAATCATTAAGCATATAACCAGAGTCCCAAAGTGAAAAGGGTAATTTTCATTCTTTGTCATAGTTATATTTTCCATTAATTGATTTCTCAGCAGCTCACACAAGTCAAAATTCTCCTTTTTCTCAACCATTTGATGTGCAACATAAACAACAATCCCTGAGGTAGAACCTTCCCTATTCTAGAAATAAATATTATTTGAGATGCCATATGGCACATATTTTACCATTGGGTTGATTATGGTGTGAATTATAAGTTCCCTTTCATCTCCTCTTACCGTAGTTAGGGCTGCAACCTCTTTGTTCTTTATGGATTTCTTGACTAGAATGGGTTTGCTATTGCATAACCCTATAATTGTTGCAACTGCTTCCTTTGTGATCTCATAGGTTTTATCAAAGATCATCAGATTACCTTTAATTATACTTAAAATAACCCAAAAAATGTCCACATTTGAAAAGTATGGAAATTCACTCCAAATGTCTAAACCCATGTGCCCTAAATTCTTGACCATTTGCATTTGCTCGACTAAAAGAGAAGTTTCAAGATTTTGAATCTTTTCATGATAAAATTTATCAATCTATAACTTACTCAATTTGTGCAATTCGTTGTTGCATGGATTAAATACCACCATTTCCTTTGATTCCATTGCTTCATCCCTATTCTCTATGTACTTTTGCTTTCTAATAACTCTAACTCTTTATTTCTCAGCTCGTTCATTTCAAAATTAAAATGACTACTCAATATTCCATATTTAACTTATCACTTTTAGGGTTTCATCATAAAGGATAATTTATTGCTTTTGACATCATCATTTGTACTTTAGACTATCAGTTCCTCCTTCCACCAAAGTTTTCAATCATTTTTTGAGATGTATTGTAAGCAAAAATGTTCTACAGATATTCTGTAATGCTTGTTTTCTACCAAAATTTTCTTCATTGCCTTCATAATGAAAATTCACATCACATATCCTTGTGTCATCGCATGACACCTCTCATATCAAGGGTTTGATATATTTTTCTGTGACTACTCCCCCTAAAGCCATTACTAGATTCAGTTCATAGAAGGGTTAGCTGCACCAGATGCAGATACAAGATTATCTTATTTGTCCTTTTTCTCTAGTTCTTCATTCTTTATCTAGATCTTTGCCATTTCTCTCCTTAATTCTTTTATATTTACCTTTTTTATAAACTTGTTCTTCTATTCTGGATTCGGTTTCTTCCCAACTTTGCTCTTACAAAATTTTGAGATTTGTATGAATTTTTTGCAAGAGTGACATACAACAAATTTTTGATCAAGAGAGTTTGTATTCATCTTTGTCTTGCACTGATTAGCCTTGTGTCCAAAAATATTGCACATGTAATAGTAGCCTTGAAATCTTCTACCGGTATTGAATCCGTTCATCATTATCTAACTTATACATTCTATTGATTTATGTCCAAACTTGTTGCAAACATAGAATTGTCCAACAAAGAATCCAACATTCTGACTTAATCTATTTTGGTTCATAATATTCTACATTCTATTGCTCTATGTCCAAATTTATTGCATGAGTAAAAAAAACCATTGAAAGATGGGTACCTTTGATCATTAGGTTGTCGGTTGGGTATCCCTTCAGTATTGATCCTTATATTCTTGCCTTGATAAGTATTGCCTTGAAATTTCCTTTGACTATTCATTTTGTTGAAACTTGGATTAGTCTTTCAAATTTTTCCTTCTTCGAGTCCTAGACCACCTTTATCCTTTGCAAGCTTCTAAGATGAAATCAATTCATCAAGCATTCCTGAACTTATCTTAAATTTGTCTTCAAAACTTTTTGCCTTTTCCAGATCAGATTTAAGAGTTACTATTTCCTGTTGAAGTTTGTCACATTTTTCTATCTTTTGATTGATATTTCTTTGCTTTGTCCAATTTCCAAATTCAGATTATCTTCAACTCTTTTTCTTTCTTCAAGTTTCATCCTTAGATTTTCAACAGTCTCCAATGCTTCTTTTAGTTCCTGGTAAACTTCCTTATGCTTCAACTTAAATTTCTGGATTTGATTTCTTAGTTTTTGAATACTTTCACCTGCTTGTTTGACATTTTCTTTCAGATCTTCATTCTTAGACTCTGAGGTCTCTTCTCTCAATTCTTCATCTACGTCAGATCCCTTCATCATTTAGTTAAACCTACCAAGATCTCCTTCAAGTTGTTAAACTTATTCCAAAGAGCCTTGCTCTGATACCAATTGTTGAATAGGACAACTGAGAGGGGGGTGAATTAGTTGTCACAAATTTAAATTCCTTAACCATTTACTAGAACAAGATCCAAATACTGCATAAATGATTCATCAATAAATGCAAAAATTGAAATTCATCACATAAACATAGTAACACCATATTTATGTGGAAAACCCAGTGAGGGAAAAACCATAGTGAAGATTAACTCACACTATAGAGAATATCAAAATTGATTAAAAAAGGCTCACTTCCTGAGATAAGGACTCACTGTCCAGGCTCACTATCCATAGGGCTACAACATGGAGGGCTCATTGCCACAAAGATACAAAGAAGATCGGTCACTTCCAGCATACAAAATTTATGGCTTATCGCCAAAAGTGAACTAATGAATTACACCTTTCTTGCATGTTGAATTCAGTTCCAAATGAAGCTCTATAAGGGTAGTACTACATATCATTGATCGCTCAATACTTCTACTCTAGTCACACACTTTTTGTCTTTGTCACTTTTCTTATTCTAATCTGCTGCATTCACACACTTTTCTGTCTCTATATCCTTCTTGAATAACCTCACATCTATATCTTTTTCAGAGAGACACATATGTATATATATGTATCTTACTTATCTCTTAGGTCAAACAAAACATCCATACACTAAGTCGGCCAACATCTTCAAATATCCAAATCATATTTTGTCACACGACAAGAACTGAACCTAAAACCCAACACATCAGACCACATAGAATGGTCATCTTCAATAGGAAATAACTTCTGGTAAACGAGTCATACATACAATACTGTGTTGACATCAATGACAACCTGTTGACATTAATGAAAACCATTTGATGCAATCTTCAAACTCCAACACCTATTCACTCAACACCCACAAATTTTCCTTCATATGATAAATGCATACATTCCACATCCTCCTTATTATCCTCCTTGCCACTTGTTGTTACATATAGGAATTAAATTTTGATCCCTCTCATACTAAATAGCCTATTGCTACCCACTATTTATTTGAACCATGAAATTATTATCCTTTTCATATGTGGCATTCTAATTTACTATCTTAACCTTGTTGCATAGATGGTTGCCTTTGTACCAATAGATCAATGTGTTGATACCTAATACAACTTCTAGAGTTAATGAATGCAGAAGAGGTAGTTAAACCATGTCACAAACTTGAGTGCTATGCTACATAGCACAAGGAGACCAAGGGAACATACCTTACAACAATCCCCCCCAATGGAAGTGAGGGGTTATAACCCGTGACCTAGAATCTGATACCAATTTTTGTACAGATGGTTGTTATTGCACCAAAAGATCAACTTTCTAATGCCTAATACCACCACCAGAGTTAATGAATCCATGAGAGGTTGTTAAGCCATGTCATGAACCTGAGAATTGCACTACATAGAACAAGGAGACCAAGGGTGCAAACCTTACAACAAACCTACTATAACTATCATTTACCTAATGACTCCCTCCAATGTTGTTACAACTTCCTTTTTCTAGCAAAATATTCATGTAGTCGCTTAGTGTGAATGCTTTGGTCTAGACCTACTCAAACATGATCAAACAATCCAATGTTAGTCAATAAACACATCACTAACAAAAATTTCCCATGCAATTCATTCAAACACAATGAACAAGAAATAAAGCAAAGTTAATCAAATGAAAGCTAATAAATCTTATTCAAAACATTCAAACCAACATCCCATGGGGGAATTTGTGCTACTTTGATGTGGAAAGTAGCCCTTTCCCAATTCCTTGCAAAGCTTTGATGAACTTGATGATGATTGTGTGCTCCTTGATGAAAATTGTCAATAACCTAGCTATTGATGATGAAAACTATGAGAACTTGGATGAAATGTTGATGAAATTGATGTTGGAAAATGGTCGATGCTCCCCTCGGGATTTGTGACATGGAATAATTGCCTCACATGCATCTGTTAACTCTAGAAGTTGTATCGGGCATTAATAGGCCGATCTTTTGGTGCAACAACAACTGTGGGCCAACAAGTAGTATCAAAGCCAAAGGTGTCGGGTTCGAATACCCTCAAGTAATGTTGAGGGGGAGTTTGTTGGTAGATGGTTAGCACTCCCCTCTAGATTTGTGACATAGACTAACTACCTCCCGTGGATCTGTTAACTTTGGCAGTTATATCGGGCATTAATAGGTCGATCTTTTGGTGCAATGGAAACTGTGGGCCAACACTTTCTTCAAATCTATAGATAGTAACCTTGCATGAAGTTGTGGATCCCAAATCAATAGAGAAGTACTCTATTTATAGGAAAGAATTATGGAGAAGTGAGAAATAGGAAGGATGTGGGATTAAACTTGAACCAAGGGAATTATTCCACTTTTCCACATGCTATTGAAGAGAGATGGAGAACATTTTGCACAATGTGCATATTAATGCATATAGGTGGAATTTGAAATTCAAAAGATGGCTTATGTAGGAAGAGTTGTAAGATGAGTTAATGCCAAGTTGTCTCAAGAAAAAGGACATGTAAGAGCCATAAATTCCATGTTGGAGGACAAGTCCTTTTAGGAGGGAGATTTCAAATTGGTAGAATATTCCGAAGAGATGCCATATTTGAATGGAAATAGATGAATTAATAAATCAAATAAATTGATTTATATGTGCAAGTTGCAAAAGCTAGAGGATTTGAAGATTTAGAAGTTAATTAATTTGTGATTAATTAACTTTAGATGGAATTAGTTGATATGACATTTGGTTTAGATTTTTAGATTTATTTAAATCAAAATGAGAGGAATATGAACATTAGTAATTTAATCAAATAAAGTTTGATTTATTCAATTTTAAATGAAAAACTTTAGGATATAATTAAATAAAGTTGATTTATTCAATTAAAAGAGATGACTTTAGGATTTAATTAAATAAAATGATTTATTTAATCAAAAGAGGAACCTTTAGGATTTAATTAAATAAAATTGATTTATTTAATCAAATAGGAATTATGATTTAATCAAATAAATTTGATTTATTTAATTAAAAGAGGAATCTTGATGAATTAATTAAATAAGGTTTATTCAATTAATTGGCTAGTAAAGAAGTGATTCAGGAAGAATTGATGTTAGTGAATTAGGATTGAGTGCACGATATCAGTCAGGATAATTTGAACATATACACTTAGCTACTCAAATATGGCCACCAATTGTCCCCTCAATCTCTTCACTACCATGATATATTCATTTCCTTCTCATATCTTTTCAAGCTATTCTTCAACCCCTTTGTACACTTCCTCTCATCAATGAAACTAGTTCAATACCTTCTACAAGTCTCAAATGGACTTCATCCATTTTGTGCACCAAAAACAAATATTCTTTTCCATAATCTCCTCTTCATTTATATAGCATTTTTATTCATATTCCTTACTAAAATTTTCTTTTTTTACCACTTGGGTTGATCTTTTACCTATTATTTTCATATGTTAGCTTCCACATCGTTTTGTATCAACCTTTTGTTTAATCATGGTTTTTTTATCCTTGCCTAACCATTTTTGTTTCTTATCTTTCCTTATTATTTACTATCATAATAATTGTTGAGCATTCCAATTCCTACTATGATTATGTTCTTATTCTTTTCCAAATATATTAGCATACCTATGTTTATGAATTATTTTGGAAACTATGATGCTTATGCCTCATCCTTAGACCAATATTGGTTACTTGTAATTGATCACAAATTCTCATATCGTAATTTTATTATTGTGATCAGATTTATATTGTAACATTTAAAGAAGTTTATTGTAACATTTAAGCATAAAAAAGAACAACTATGGACATTGGGGAGAAGAACATTAGTGAGGCAGGATTGAGCGATTTGAATTTGAATTTTCTCCCTAATGATCATGGTGGATTCTAGTTTGGTCAGCCTATGGAATCTATGTTTTGTCCTGTTGTTGTTTGGGAGGATGGCTTGTGTGGCATGGGAGGGGTCAAAGTTGCAGAATCTATGGATCAGTGTGTGGATGCTACTTTCAGGGAGGCGTGCAAAGGTATTATGTTGGTGGTAGCTTCAATTCAAGTTCCAAAGGTCCCTACAGGTCAAGCGGTGTCAGTTGTTGCTATCCTGTGGGCCCCTTCTAGTGAATCTTCTGAGGTTCCCCCAAAATCAGATTCTCCAGTGGAGTACATTCCTGTGGAAATGTCCTAGCTAGCGGGTCAATCTTCTTTGCTTGGGTAGACGTGGGTTGACCTTTTTTTTCTAAGCTTAAAGGTAAGGGTATTGATTCTGAATCAGTTTCTTCTTCAAATGTGGATGGTGGGTTTTCCCTATCCATTTCAGACTCTATTGTGGATAAAAACATTGCAAAAATGGATTTCTCACTACTGGGTAAGTTCTTTGGTCCTAAACCCAATATTGAGAAGGTTTGTTCCTAGGTTCACAAGAAATGGCCTCTAAAGATTTAGGTGGAGATAGTAGTTATGGACAAAGGATTTTTTTCCATTTTCCTTTTCTTGCGATGAGGACTTAAGGATGGTCTTCTCTAAGGGGTCGTGGGTCTTTGGTTATCTAACTTTGGTTTTGTGTTCATGGGAGCCTAGTATGGATCTTTTGAAGTGCCTCTTTCACTTTACTCCTATTTGGGTTAAGTTGCTTAACCTGCCACTGGAGTACTGGGATGAAGAGGTCTTTAAAGTTGTTGCCAATTCTTTTCAGAAGTTAGTTTCAATTGATGAGGCTACTATGCCTAGAAGGTGCTTGGTTGCTTCCATGATTTTGTTATGATTAACCAAGATGTCATGATGTATGAATTCTTCCATTTAAGCTCAAAGGTGGGTAGTTGGGAGAAATAGATAATCTTTGAGTCTTTCCCTTTTGCATTCTTCAAGTGAGGAAAATTAGGACATTGGACTAAGGATTTCCCTTCCAAGGTTGTTCCTCCTAAGGTTGTTTCCCAAACTAAAGTTTGGAAGGTCAAGGAGGCAAAGGGGTCCTCGTCTCCTTAGAAGTTGGGTTCTTCAAGCGTTTGTGATGCTCTGGTGGCTAAAGAAAATGTTGAGGCTTTGGTTGTTCCTCCATCCCATGCTGGTGAGGTGGCCAAGGGGCTTGAGAATGAGGTGGAACTTCATTTTGAGGATATTGATGTGGACCATGTTTCAGATACTTTATGCTCCCCTAAACATGTTATTCTAGAGTCAAATTCTACTCCTTTGTTATCCCTTGATCATGCTTTTGGTATTGTGAGTGGGGAAGGCACTTTGGTGGTAGTAGATACCATAAATAAGGAAGATGAGGGGTATATCCCTGTGAAGGGTAGGAAAAATAAGAATACCTTCCCCCCTCCTTAGACTCACAAAGTGGTTACCACAAGAAGGAAAAAATCAGATTGTGGCTCTAAGCATTGGGGTCAGGGGAGGCCCTCTTTACAGAAAAGTAGGGAGAGGGAATGTAAGAGATATTAAGGAGGGTGTCCAAAAGACCCTTTTTGACTTTTGCTCAAAGAGCACTCCCTCCTCATGCAAATGAAGATCATTTATTGGAATATTAGGGGGCTAAAAAATGTGCATAAGGATGACCTTCTGAAGAATCTTATCCAGGATCACAAACCAGATATTTTGTTGATTCAAGAATCTAAAATGCATGTTGATAAGTTGGAAGTTTTGAAGAACTACTTTTCAAGGATTACGACTTTCATGGGGTTAGCTCAGAAGGTTTGTCGAGTGGATTAGCTACATTTTGGAACTCTATATTTGTTAAAGGAATTCTAATTGTGGATGGTTTCAATCATGTGGATAATAGATTTGTTCATCTTTGAGATAATTTGCCCTGGGTTATTTCTAATATTTATGCACCTAACTTGAAAAGGGCTAGGAAGAGGCTTTGGGATGGGCTTGGTTCTTTATGCTCTATGTTTTTGAATTCCCCTTGGCTAGTCATGGGAGATTTCAATACTTCCTTGTTTCATAATGAGAAGTTGGGTGGCTCACAGGTTCACCCTGACAGTCGCTTGGATTTGAGAATGTTTATTGATGATAATGCTCTCATTGATGTGGATCTGTGGGGTCTAGGTTCACTTGGTTTAATAGGAGAGTTGGTTTTGATAATATCCAAGTCAGATTGGATTGAACTCTTGTTTCATCTTTATAGTTTGTGGATTTTTCTTTTTCTCTTTCTTTGATCACGAGGTGTGGCTTGGACCACTTCCCCATCTCTTTTGTGGTTGATAAGGTGGGTGGTAGAAAGTGGTTTCCTTTTTGGTTTGAAGCTATGTGGTTGAGGGACTCCAGGTTCATGGATTGTATTAGGAGTTGGTGGCAAGTGAACATTGATGGTAGTGCAATGTACAAAGTTGCTAAAAAATAGATATTGTGTAAAGAAATCTTAAAAATTGGAATAGGAATTATTTTGGACACATCTTTGATATTAAGAAGTCTCTCATCTAATGTTTGGATCTTTTCTAGGAGGAAATCTAATATAAGGGATTTTCAAAGGAGCTTGAATGGCATGAAGACTCTCTCTTGGTGCACCTTCATGACATTGTGGCTAAGGAGGAGGATTTCTAGAGGCAACAATCTTAGGCTATTTGGATCAAGTTTAGGGATTAGAATTCTATGTTTCTTCATCTTACTACCCTCAGACATAAGTCGTCGAACATGAATTCCTCCATCATGGTTGATAGGTTGTTGTTGGCTAATGATGTAGCTATTAGGATTGTTGTTGTTGGCTTTTTTGAGCATCTTCTCAAGGATGATTTAGTTTGGAATCAACATATTGTGGAGGTTTTGCTAGAAGTCATTCCCTATCTTGTTCTAGATCACCTAAATAAGAATCGAGTTGCTATTCCTTCCTCGAATGAGATCAAGGAGGTGATGTTTTCCTTTGAAGGTAACAAGGGCCCTGGGCCTAATGGTTTCCCTTTTTTGTTCTTTCAATCTTGTTGGGATATTGTGGTAGTGGATGTTATTAATGCTACCAAGGAGTTTTTTTGGCTCCAAAAGATTAATCAAATAATTGAATGCTACTTTCATTGTTTTGATTCCCAAGACTACTGATGCTAATGGGTTTGGGTACTTTAGACCAATCAACCTTTGTAATTCTATTTACAATATTTTCTCTAAAGTGTTGGATTCTAGACTCTTGAGAATTCTCCCTGATCTTATTTCTAAACATCATAGTGGTTTTTTTGGGAGTCAAAAAATTCTAGATTCTATCATTATGGGACCCTATTTATTTGCTACTATTAATTTTCATGGTAGAGGTTCTGGGCCAGAATATTTAGAAGGAATTAATGTCTGGCTCCTTGAGGGGTCTTACCCCTTCTTCCAAATGTGAGCCTGTTACTCATCAATAGTTTGTTGATGATAGAATCATGATGGGTGAATCTTCTATCCATGAAATTAGGGCTATTAAGGTGTTGATCAAGTGATATGAGAAAGATTCTAGGTAGCGTGTTAATTTCCCAAAGAGTCTACTTTTTTTTTCTCAATACTCTAGAGTTCCTCCAATTGAAGTTAGCAAGGATTTTATCATGCAACCGAGGTGATTTTCTATCGACTTACTTAGGCCTTCCCTTGTGTGTTTCTAAGATCCTAGATTATTTTTGGCTTAGCTCTTGGAAAATTTTAATAGGAAGATGACAAGTTGGAAGAGAACTCTTCTCAATCAAGAGGGGAAAGTGCAACTTATCTCATCTACCCTGCAGAATCTCCCCTTGTATGCCATGAGTTTGTTTAGGATTCATGTAAAATTTGAAGAGAAAATGGAATAGATAATGAGAATATTTTTATGGTCAGGGGTGGTCTAAAGTTATAATTCCTCTTGTTGTGTAGGACCTTGTGTGCAAGCCAAAGAAGTGGAGAGGTTTGGGCCTTAGAAACAAAAGATTTTTCAATAATGCCTTCCTGTCAATGAAAATTTGGAGACTCCTGAGTGGTTAGGTGAGTTGGTCCTCTCTAGTCAAGCATAAGTATTATTTTGGAGTGGGGAGACTTTGGGACCTTCTAGTTTCTAATGCTATCCCATTGGGATCTTGTTTCTAGAAAAATATTATCCCCTGTAGGGACCTTAATGCTAAAGGTGTTAAGTGGCTGTTGGGTGATGGTTCCAAGATTTTATTTTGGGGGAAGGTGTTTGGTGTGATAACAGGCCTTTGATCAATCACCCATGGGTCCCTTCTATTGTTTCTATCTGTAAATGCCTATTTGCTAATATGGTGGCTAGCTATATCTAGAATGGTGTGTGGAAGGAGTTTCAAATTTGGGATCCTTCATTGATTGTTCTTTAGGAGTTCCTTGTTGATACTAGGGTTCCCCAATTTCTAAGACCTAATCATGTGATTTGGGCCCCTTGTACTAATGGTAATTTCTCTATGGACTTAGTCTTTGTCAATTCCTTAGAGAAACCTGATCTTTATCCATTTTGGGGGAAATTGTGGAATAAGTTTTTGATCACTAAGTTGAATGTCTTCTTTTGGCTTCTTATGCAAAGAAAATTGTTGACTCAGGATAATCTTTATAGAAGGGTATTTTCTATTCCTAATAGGTGTGTGCTTTGTGAATCCAATGCAGGGAATTCCTTTCATCTTATCCTTGGCTATAATTTTTCTTCTCATCTGGAGTAAGTTTCTTGCTCTTTGGAATTTGGATTGGGTTTTCCCGCACTCTCTTAGTAGATTTGTTAATCAATGGAAGTTCCCTTCTTATTGCCCCATCCTTCATAGGCTTTGGGAGCTCATGGCCCAACATATTGCTTGGGGTATTTGGAAAGAAAGAAACAACAAAATCGTTTGAGATTCCAAACTAAAGGTGGAAAGTGTTTTTATCAAAACTCGAAGGGCTATTTTGGAAAGCTTTTCTCTTCATGGCTTTGACTCTTGATGGTGTACTATGTCCTCTTTCCTAGCTGATTATGATTTAATGGTAAACACTAATTGGAGGAATTTTTTTGTCGTTTGAGGTTGTTAAGTCTAGCATCAATGCTACATTGAGTACTAAGTGGAAGCCCCCACCTCTAGGGTGGGTTAAGATTAATTTTGATGGGGTAGCCAAGGGTAACCCTAGGATTGTAGGTTTTGGGGGGTGTTGAGGAATTAAGTTGGTAGGTTCTTGGGTATGGTGGCACTCCCGTTGGGAAACCGAACCAATCACCATGTGAAATCTGAGGTTGCGTTCATCAGTATTAAGTTTGCATTGGAAAAGGGCTACTCCAAGCTTTGGGTTGAGGGAGATTCACTTAATATTTTTAACTACGTACTTGGAATTCAAAATCCAAGCTGGAAAATTGATCAATTGATCGAGGATTCTATAATGATGCTTAGATCCTTTGAGGAAACTCGTGTCACTCACATCTATAGAGAGGTCAACTCATTGGAAAATTTATTTGCTAATGAGGCTATCAGAATTAATGATTTTAGGGCATGGGAGGAGTACTCCCTCCTTCCCAAGGATGCGAAGTTTTTATTATGAAATGATGGCTACAGTTGAGCTCAGTCTCTAGATTGTTAATATCATTATTGCCTACATTATCGTCAGACACTTTGTGGATGTTGCTTCGCCTATTTTTTTCTAATGGTTGTCTCTTTCCTAGGGATCTAGTTTATGGTGAATGTGATCATGTGGGGTGACTAAAGCAGGATTGAGCCCCATTCCTGTACAAGATGGAGGAAGGACCGTAAAATTTGGAGGATTTTAGAGCATGGAAATTTCACGCCTTTCTTGGGAAGGCTGCACAACCATGATCCTAAGGCTTCGATAGATTTTTTTAGCTATTGGCATAAATGTAGGTTCCATGTTAGGGGAATTGAGTTTGTGATTAATGAGGATTGTATCACTTCCATTACTTGTTTTCCATTGGGGGGTCATAAAATTTTCAAGCAAAGGAAGAGTAATGAGGATGCCACATGATTAAGAAGATGATGAACGGAAGAAGATGATTAAGATGCCTTCTTGGGGCTACGAACGGATGTCTCTGAATGAAATTTGGGATGATGTAGCAGAGGTCATCATGCAGTATGTTACAGGGTAGACATTTGGTTTACTAAAATTGTAGGTCACCATTTCACTTTGTTGAATCATTTCAGACATGGGTTATATATCTCATTCCCTTTCTTTATTTTTTCTTCATTGAAAGTGTCAGTATATGTTGATTTGAAAAATAGGAGGGATCCTATTCTCCATGATGGCCCCATATTGCTCATAATGGATCATGTGAGAGCCCTTATCCCTACCAAGATGATTAAAGGTAAGGAGAAGGCTATCAGTGAAGATTCCCTCTAGACTAGTTCAAATACTAGTGCTACTAGTGAGGAGGAATGGAATGAAGAGGATGAGGGTGGGTCTTCATCCCCTATGGTGGCCCCTTCTAAGAAGAGAAAGAAGGGGAACCTCAAGGGGAAATCATGTGCTACTAAGAGGATTGTTTTACAAGAGTCATATTCCTATTCTACTGGCAATGATACTGATGTCATTTCTGGTGGTTCCCAGTCTAAGGGAAATATTGTGTTTAATGGGCATGATTTTTTTGTGGATGGTTGTAAGGAGGAGGGCATGCTTGATAATGTTGGGGATAAGGAAGCCAAGGAAATTCATGAAGGACTTCCAAGTGTATTGTAAAGTTAAAAAAATAAGTTCTGAAAGATGATTTGAAGGGTACCAAGGACCAGGGTAAGGAGAAGGGTGATGTGGATACTACTATTGAAATCAATGACTCCCATGCTTGACAGTCGCCAAATATGGACCTTTCTAGTGGGAAGTCTATGCATGAGGATGAGGGGGTTAGAGTCCTAGAAATTGAGAGCCACTAAAGGTGAATCCTCTATCTGAGGATTTCTCGTACCTAAATGATGACAATACTTTAATGTTTGAGATTTTGGACATGGCTCGTTTAGGGGCTACTAGCACATTCAAGCTAGCCAAGTGGACACTACAAGAATTTAATAGGGTGAATATCAAGATTAGGAACCTAAAAGAGAATATAAAAAGCTTGCTAAAGGGTTCTTCCTCAAATATTTTGATTGAAATACTAGTGGACTTAGAGTGCTCCTTTAGGGATTTTAAATCCCCGTGTGAGCAGCGCCTCTTTGAAATGGAGGCTAAGATTAATGAAACTAATGCGTACATCAAGAAGCTTCTACAAGTTAGCCACAGTTCGGTCAAGAATAGTGTTGAATCTCTAGAGGTCCTTTTTTTGCAAGATAAGTCAACTAAGGGAAGATCATCTTTACTTTGTAGAGTTGATGGAAAAGGACCAGGCTTCAAAGGGGAAGGGGAAGAAGGTTGGAAAAGATGAGGAAAAAGGCCCATGTACAAGATGTAGAGGTAACTTGAGGAAAACCTTTGAGGAGGAGGAGAAAGAACCGGTGGACATGGCCAAACTACATCGTAACCAAGAAATTGAGGTGGCTAACACCTTAAAGAACATGAAATAGTGCCCCTTTCTATGTATTTTTCTATTTCTATCTTTTTCTACTAGTTTTGTGCTTTTTGGCTGATGTTTTGCTATTGGTTGTTGTTGGTTCAATGTTTTTACCTATGAGCATATTTTCAACTTTTTTGTTGTAAAGGGTTTTGGTTCCCTTCAAAACTTATTTTTCCTTTATAATGAAAACATTTAAGCATGTGGAGGCGATGAGAAATGAAATATGAAGAGGAAAAATCATAAAATTCAATGTTGGAACAAAGTTACAAAAAATATGAAAAGTGAAAGAGTTATAAAAAAATTGATACATGCATGGTAAAATTAAATGAAGTCATATATTTTGATATTTTAGGGTTGGAATGAGATATAATATAACTCATGACATGTCCAAATAAATAAAATTGAAAAATTGCAATGATTTGGATTTTTTTTTAAATGAAAGTTACAAAAGTTTTAAAAAACCTCCACAATAACTAAGCTCTTAGTTCTGATTAGCTCAACACCATTTGACAATGCCAAAAACTAAATCATTATTGAAAAATATGTTATTTGCATTCAAAATAATATTTCCAAGAGCCATATTTTGTGTATTATACCTTAGAGGGCCAAATCAAGCATGCCAACACATTGGTGTGGGTGGGTGAATGCTTGGGAGGCATCACTTAATTATCTATCTTGATCCATCCACACTACAAGGTTTAAGAAAATTCTCTTAAGAAACCTAAGATAAAAAAATCCAAGCTATGATGGAGTATTTATCAATGTTCATGAATCTTGGGAATGTTTTATTTAGACCTATAGGTGGATTGAGTCCCTCTATAATAACCTTTCTCAATTCCCATTAGTGTAACATGGTTTGACTATGCCAATCACAAATGTATTCTTATAAAATATGTCTATTGCATTCAATGTATTATTGCAAAGAGCCATATTTTATGTTCTTTACATTGTGGGGTTGAATCAATTATGTCAACACATTAGGTTTGATGGTTGAATTCTAGGAGAGGCCCCATTTTATTCCACAAGTGTATTGAGCTATCCTGACTACAAAATTATCTTGCAGTCTCTTATGAGAGCTAGGAGAAAAAAAATGTAAATCTATGATAGAGTGGTTCTCAAAGTTTTGACCTAGGAATGTTTTATCTAGAAATATAAGTTGATGTAGGGTCACTCTAGCATAATAATGTATCTTAGTCAAATTGACACCATTTGATGATTCCCTCAACAAATGGATTCTTAAAAATGTGTCATATATATTTTCCATAATATTTCTAAGAGACATTTTGTGTTTTGTGCCTTATGGGGATAGACTAAATATGCCAAAAAAGAGGTTGGGTGAATGAATTCTACTGGAGGCCCAATTTTTTTCCCTCTCTTCCAATATTTTTGGGCTACAAGGTTTCAATAAAGTCTCTTAAGAGACCTAAGATTAAGAAACTAGCAATCTATGATGAAGTATTTCTTAGAATTTGTGGGGGCTAGGATTATTCCTTATAGACCTACATGTGGACGTGTGGTCCCTCAATAATAAACTCTCATTTTTTTCTAGCTTGAAACTATTAAAATTGTGCCAACAACAAATGTATTCTTGTCAAATGTGTCATTTGTATTTAGCCTAATGTGCCCAAGTGTTGTATTTTATGTTTTGTTCCTTGTGAGGATGAATTCATTATTCCAACATGTTAGCATGTGTACTTGAATTCTAGGGGGGGCCTCATTTTGTTCCATTTTGATCCATCTAGGATTCAAAGTGTTAGAAAAGTATCTTAAGGGAATTCATAGAAAAAAATTACCAATCTATGATGAAGAAACTCTCAGAGTTTATGGGGGCATAAGTGTTGCAAGTATGAGCAAGTTTGGTGGTGTTGTCTTTAATGTTGTCATTGATTTCAACACAATTTAGAATGTTGCAGATTGTGTATGTATAGTAATTGAGATGCTATTGAGATGTTGTGAGTACATGGAGCTATCCTTATGATGTTGCAAATGTGCTGAAATGATGGGTTACCAAGTGCTTTTCAGAAAATTGATAAAGAGTGAAGTCAGAGTCATGTATGGAGATATCCTTATGATGTTATTGTCATTGATTTCAACACAATTTAGAATGTTGCAGATTGTGCATGTATAGTAATTGAGATGCTATTGAGATGTTGTGAGTACATGGAGCTATCCTTATGATGTTACAGATGTGCTGAAATGATGGGTTACCAAGTGCTTTTGAGAAAATTAATAAAGAATGAAGTCAGAGTCATGTATGTGTACAAAATATGCTCCAGTATGTGCTTCACATTTCTTCTGTGTTGATCCTATGCTAGTGTGGATCTGAAGGGTTGTTATTGGGGGTCTGTTGGTGACATCTCCTGATTTGTAGCTTCTGGTTTGATGGGGTGTGAAATTTGTGTTCACCGGTGTGTGAACTGGTTTGGCATAATTTTTTTTCTATGGACTAGGAGAAATGTTTATGCTGCACAGTCCCTCGCTGATTTTCTTCAAGTCTTGTGGATCTAGAATATTCCTTATAATAGTGTTCTCTAGGTTCAGTCAGAAATGTTCATGGTTTGGTGCTTTGTAAGTTGAGTTTCAAAGTTACTGTGTGTGTTTGCACAGTCCAGATGGACTGTTGGAAGGTGTTCTATGTTCGAAGGTTGTTGTACAAGTTGCTGTGAATGTATCTGAAGGTATATAAGATGTGTTCTCATGCATGATAAATCATGTTATTGTCTGTGTGTTGTCTTCTTTATGTGGAAGTGTGTACTTCAATAATCATTTATGTTTTCATTAGGTTTGGTTGAATTGGTGTTTACACTTCATATGAAGAATTAAAATTTAATTAAGGAAGTGTGTGTTTGATCCAAGATGGTTTTTTGGGTCGTAGTTAATTATTGGTGTGGTCCACTCTCATTCCTTTCCACTGTAGGAATGTTGAGTTTCCAACCTAATTTGAATTTATGAAATGAAGCATATGTAGCTGACCTTGGAGAAAGTTTCTAAGGTTGAAGCTAGTATAAATTCAATTTGAGATGCAAAGGATTAAATCATACAAAGTAATGAAGTAAGCCACAAGTGAGAAGTAGAATTGTGTGAAAGTGAGTTGAGGCAACAATAATTTATTGTGTTAGACTCCTGAAAGTAGTGAACTAAAGGTTTCTAGAATCTTCTAATCAAGGTTGCAGATGTGTGTAAATTTATTTGGTGGATCTTTCTATTATCTTTTGTATTTATAGGTAGTGATCCTCCCTTTTGGACAGTGAGTTGTATTTGTAGGTAGTGAGCCTTTGTATTCATGTAGTGAGCCCTTTGTAGTGAGCCTCTTATATTCATTTTTTCTATTAATTTATATTATGAGTTAATCCTCACCATGGTTTTTACCTCATTGGGTTTTCCACGTAAAATCTGGTGTTCATTGTGTTGATTTTATTTTCTATTATCTAAATTGCATGTTCATACTTAATAATAGAATTAAGTGGATAAGAAATTGATAAGTGTTTTGAGTCTTGATTTTGTATTTGGTGACAACTGATTCATCCCCCCTCTCAGTTGTCTGGCACTTTTTAACATTTTTTATCAGAGCTTAACCACTTGAGGTAGATCTAATGGCATGCAAATTGGCGATCCCTATGTTTGATGGACCTTACTACAATGAATGGAAAGTGAAAATGAGAGTTTGCATTATCTCTCTTAGCTACAAGACCTAGAAGGCTATTGAGACAAAGTATGTTGCACCGGTAAGTGGTCCTACTACTACAAATGAGGTTTTTGCTTATGAGGAGAATGAAAAGGTGATGCATGAGATCTATAGTGCTTTATCTAAGACTGAGCGAACAAAATTTATTTCTTTTTGCATTGCTTATGAAGTTTGGAAGAAGTTGGAAGATCTTTATGAAGGAAATGATTATGTAAAATTTACAAGGAAGCTAATAGAAAAACATAGATATGAAAATTTGAAAATGGAAGAAAGTGAAGATATTGCAAGCTATTTCCAAAGGGTTGATCTTTCAACAAATGAAGTTAGGAATCAAAGGGGCACTCTGAAAGATGAAGATATAATTGAGAAGATTCTAATGACCTTATCAGAGTGTTACAGTGATAAGTTTCAGTTATTGAGGAAACTTATGATCTTAAGAAATATACTAAAGAACAACTATTTAGCACCTTGACTGCATTTGAGATGAGAAAGTTTGGAAATAAAGAAGAGAAGACATAAACAACATTTAAAGAAACAAATATTGAAGATGATCCAGATAGTGATGGTTAAGATGAGTTGGAAGGAAACTTTACAAGGAAGTTGAAGAAAGGTACCAGTAAGTATAAAGGTATGTTTCCTTTTAAATGTTTTAGTTGTGGTAATATTGGTCATTATGCCTCAAGATGTCTGAATAGAGTTGTGCATAAGAAGAAAAGAGATCATAAAGATAGAAAGGATAAGAAATTCAAGAAGTATTATGTTAGAGAAGAAGCTGGAATCTCTAATGATGAATCTGATTATGAGGGTGATGATAGTGAATGCTTGTTCATAGCTTTGGAGAATAAATCTATGTTTGCTAACTCTGGAAAATGTGCAAGAAAAATTGATTTGAAGAACAAGAAAGATAAGATGGAAGGTAATTTGGTCACTACCTTTCATGCTAGACAAGATGAAGACTATTGGGTGATTGATAGTGGATTCTCTAATCACATGACTAGAGATAAAAGTAACTTCACTAAACTTGAAAAGTATGATGGTGGTTTGGTCATGTTTGGTGATGATTTTGGAGCAAAGATTGTTGGGAAAGGTACAATTATTTTTGATGGAATACACACAACTAATGATGCATATTATGTAAAGGGACTAAGGAATAAAATTTTGAGTGTTGGACATATGTGTAGCAAAGGTTTTAAACTTTTGTTTTAGGATAATGCCCGTGAGATCAGAAAAGGATCCAGAGCTATGGTTACAATAGGAAGGAGAACTCATGGAAATATCTACCAGCTTAAGCGTGTTGATGGCCAATGCCTTGTATCTCAAGTTAATGAAATTTGGCTGTGGCACTGGAGAATGGGACATGTAAACTTTGATAATCTAGTCAGGATTAGTTCAAGAGAGGTTATCCAAGGTCTGCCTAAAATCATAAAGCCTGCTAATACTATTTGTAGAAGATTCTAGTTAGGGAAACAGACAAGATGTAGTTTCAAAGGAAAAGAGAAATCAACTACCGAAATGTTGGAATTAATTCATATAGACCTATGTGATCCTACTATGATAGGAATCCTAAATGGTGATAGGTATTTCATGCTCCTTATTTATGACTATTCTCAAATGACATGGGTTTCCTTTCTTAGAGAGAAGACTCAGACTCTAGATAGGTTTAAAGTGTTCAAAGTAAGAGTAGAAAATGAAGTGAACCTAAGAATAAAGTGTTTGATATTTGATAGAGGTGGAGAATTCACTTGTAGTGAGTTTAATGCATTTTGTGAAGAGCATGGCATAAAGAGACACTTTTTTGCTCATAGAACCTTTTAGCAGAATAGAGTTGATGAGAGAAAGAATCAAATTGTACATGAAGTTGCATGAACCATGATGAAAGAAGAAAATATAGGGTATGTGCAGGATCATGATGGGCCAAAAAGTGGCAATATGATGGGTATGTGTAGGGTATGTGGCTGACAACTTTTTTTTTAACCCAAAATTCATGAAATGAAAAGGGTTTTTAAAGGAGATTCTTAGCTTTCCACCAATATAAATTATGCTTTACTTTGAATTTAATAAATAATTATTATTAATTTTCTATTTAAATTATGACTAAATTCTTGATCGATAGGCTAATTGAAAAAACATCTATAGATTTCAAATGGTATCACATTTAGACATATGAGTTTTTATATTTTTAAAATTTGTAATAAAAAAATCATAATTAATTATTTGGTATGTGAGGATCATGATGGGCCAAAAAGTGGCAATATCATGGGTATGTGGCTGGACCTATCTTTTACCCAAAATTGATGAAACAAAAGGTTTTTAAAGGAGATTCTCAAATTTCCGATATAAAATTATGCTTTACTTTTTTAATAAGTTATTATTATTCATTTCTATTAAAATTACAACTAAATTCCTAATTGATAGGCTGATTAAAACATCTATAGCTTTCCAAATCGATATCACATTCTTTGAATCAAAAACATGTGTCACATTCTATGCTTCATACTATAGGATTAAAAAAAAATATTGAATTTCATGAATTTTGACCAAGGTTAAGATATATATGAGTTTTATATTTTTAAAAAGTTGTAATAAAATTCATAATTAATTATTTACTTGGAAAAATTTACAAAAGTATGCATCACATCAGCTGGAGTCCTCTAATTATATCTAAAATCTTATAAAAATATTATCATTTTATTGTGATTAGGGTGGTTAGATACACACACTTCTTATTTTCCTGAAATTTAAGTACCACCATTGAAATTTCAAATTTTCATAAATAGATTTTTGTTTTTAAACAAACCCTAGTTTAGAAACTACATTAAATTTTCTATAGATTCTATTCTTACATATTTTGAAATAATATAGATAACTTATTCAAATTTTTACATCAAGTTATCTAACTCGATTTTTCTAATTTTTGCCACTTAAGGGCGACTTTTCCATATGATGATCTCACATACCCATTTACTTGAAAAAAACAAAAAATATGCATCACATCGGGACATGACTCCTCTACTTATATCTAAAATCTTATAAAAATATTATTATTGTGGTTAATTGTGGTTAGGCAGACACCTACTTCTTATTTTTTCCTTGAAATTTAGAGTACTACTACATTGAAATTTCAAATTTTCATAA
Source organism: Sequoia sempervirens (assembly GCA_007258455.2). NCBI lineage: Eukaryota > Viridiplantae > Streptophyta > Pinopsida > Cupressales > Cupressaceae > Sequoia > Sequoia sempervirens. The sequence continues at coordinate 444,949,678 of VDFB02270651.1, forward strand.
ATAGATTTTTTTTTTTTAAATAAGCCTAGTAGTTTAGAAACTACATTCAATTTTCTACAGATTCTATTCTTGCATATTTTTGAAATAATATAGATAACTTATTCAAATTTTTATGTCAAGTTTCCTAACTCTGATTTTTCTAATTTTTTGGCCACTTAAGGGCTTGTTTTTTCTATGATGATCCTACACATACCCCGTACCTGATGTGTACTAGAGAGAGGTAATAGACACTGTTGTTTATGTTCTTAACAGAGTTCAAATCAGAGGTAACAAAACAAATACTCCTTATGAGTTATGGACTAGTAAGGCTCCTATTGTGAAGTACTTTAAGGTGTTTGGAAATAGATGTTACATTAAAAGAGATGATGAGAATATTGGGAAGTTTGATTCCAAATGTGATGAAGGGATTTTCCTTGGACACTCAACACCAACAAAGCATATAGATGCTTCAATAAAAGATTGAGGAAGACTTTTGAGAGTGCTAATGTGAAGGTTGATGAGGAAATACATAGACCTATTGAGATAAGTGAAGTTGAACCAAATGATCCTATCTACGGACCAATACCTGAAGAGAATAAGGAAGAGGAAGAAGAACAGACTAAAGAAGAAGAAGCACCGAAACTTGTTCCTAAGACTCCTAAGTATGTCTAGTAGAATCATTCAGGGGAATAGAAAATTGGAGATAAGAGTGAAGGTGTGAAGAGAAGAAGTAAAGTAGCAGCTAAGGTAAATCTATGTTTACTTTCTAAAATAGAACCTAATTTTGTGTGTGAAGCATGTGAAGATGATTTAGTTGGGTTAGACCTATGAAAGAAGAGTTGTAGCAAATAGAGAAGAATCGGACATGGGAACTGGTTCCTAGACCTGTGAACAAAAATGTAATTGGTTCAAAGTGGGTGTTTAGGAATAATTTGAATGAAAATGGTGAAGTTATAAGAAACAAAGAAAGACTTGTATGCAAGGGATACTCACAAGTTGAAGGCATAGAATTTGAATAGACATTTTCCCCAGTGGAAAGAATGGAAGCTATTAGGATGTTTTTGGTATTTTCTTCTCACAAGGATTTCAAATTATATCAGATGGATGTCAATTATGAATTCTTGAATGGAGAACTAGAAGAAGTATACATGAAACAACCTGAAGGATTTTAGTTATTAGAAAAACTAGATATGATTTGTAAGCTGAAAAAGGCATTGTATGGATTGAAACAAGCTCCCAGAGCATAGTATGCTCGATTGGATAGATATTTGACACAAAAGAAGTTTAATAAGGGCTCTACAGACAACAATCTTTACTTAAAAGTGCAAGGTAACAAAATGTTGATAGTGGTAGTATATGTTGATGATATCATCTTTAGAGGAAATGAAGGTATGTGTAAGAGATTTGCAAAAGAAATGCAAAAAGAATTTGAAATGTCAATAATTGGTGGGTTGAATTTCTTTCTTGGTCCTCAAGTAAATCAAAATGATAAGGGGATATTCATTTCACAATCAAAATATGTGAAAGAGTTGTTAAAGAAGTTTGGAATGGATGACTCCAAACCGGTTAGTACTCCTATGGTGACTAAATGTAAGCTAAGTAAAGGTGATGAATCTACTAAAGCTGATTAGAGAAAATACATATCTATGATTAGTGGACTGTTGTATCTTACTGCTACCAAACCGAATATCATGCATGTAGTATGTTTAGTTGCCAAATTTCGAGCATAACCTAAAGAAGAACATGTTATAGCTTTAAAGAGGATATTCAGATATCGTAAAGGCACACCAGATTATGGCTTATGGTATCCTAAGGATACTAATTTCACTTTAAGTTCTTATATTGATACAGATTGGGTTGGTTGTGTGGATGACTGGAAGAGTGCTAGTGGAGGTGCTTTCTTTCTTGGTGGAAGATTGGTTTCATGGTTAAGTAAGAAATAGGAATCGATTTCTTTATCCACTGCAAAAGTAGAGTATATTGCTATAACATCTTGTTGCACACAAGTTTTGTGGATGAAGAAAACACTAAAAGATATAGGAGTGATATGTGATGAGCCTATTCCTATCTTCTATGACAATACAAGTGCTATAAACATTTCAAATAATTTGGTATTGCATTCAAGAACAAAACATATATCTATCATATATCATTTCCTAAGAGAGAAGGTATTGGAGAATAAAGTCAGGTTGGAGTATGTGTCTACAATGGAACAAATTGTAGATATATTTAATAAGGCTCTTATGAAGGATATTTTTAGTATCTCAGGGAAAAGTTGGGGGTCATTGGCCCTCCGAACTAGGTGCATGTGGAGGTGCATCAGTCTAGTGGATCCAAAAATTCTTCATTTATCTGGACCGATGAATAGGTCTACTCTAAAAGGGGAGTAGAATGTTTTCATTGCTGCAGTATGAGTTGTATGGGTGCACTCCTAAGGGGGAGTGATAAGAGCTTTTGATATTTTCCATTGATGTCAAAGGGGGAGAGAGAGTCATGTGAAAAATAGTAGAAGAGAAAGAGAAGGTCTTTTCTCAGAATATTGAGAATGCAGGAATGTTGTGCAAGTTGTCTAATCTGGAAAATAAAGGAGAGTGTTGTCTTTGATGATTTTTCACATAATGTGTCGCCATCAATGACAAAGGGGGATATTGTTGAAAGTATGAGCAAGTTTGGTGGTGTTGTCATTAATGTTGTCATTGATGTCAACATAATTTAGAATGTTGTAGATTTTGCATGTATAGTTGAGATGTTGTTGAAATGTTGTGAGTACATGGAGCTATCCTTATGATGTTGTAGATGTGCTGAAATGATGGGTTACCAAGTGTTTTTGAGAAAATTAATAAAGAGTGAAGTCAAATTCATGTATGTGTTCAAAATGTGCTCTGATATGTGCTTCAAATTTCTTCTATGTTGATCCTATGCTTGTGTAGATCTAAAGGGTTGTTGTTGGGGATCTGTTGGTGACATCTCAAGATTTGTAGCTTCTAGTTTTATGGAGTGTGAAAGTTGTGTTCACCGGTGTGCAAACTAGTTTGACATAATTGTTTATATGTGGAATGGGAAAAATGTTTCTACTTCATAGTCCTCTGCTAATTTGTTTTAGGTCTTGTGGATTTGGAATATGTCTTGTAATGGTGTTCTTTGGGTTCAGGTAGAAATGTTCATGGTCTGGTGCTCCAGAAGTTGAGTTTCAGAGTTATTGTGTGTGTTTGCACAGTTCAGATGGACTATTGGAAGGTTTTATGTGTTTGAAGGTTGTTGCACTTGTTGTGGATGTATTTGAAGGTATCTAATACATTTTCTTGTGCATGATAAAGTGTGTTACATCATCTACATGTTGTCTTCTTGATGTGGAAGTGTGTACTTCAATGTTCATTTATGTTTTCATTAGGTTTGGTCGACCTGGAGTTTACACTTCATATGAAGAATTCAAATTTAATTAAGTGTGTGTTTGATCCAAGACCTTGTTTTGGGTCATAGTTAAGTATTGGTGTGGTCCACTCTCATTCCTTTCCACCACAGGAATGTTGAGTTGCCAACCTAATTTTAATTTATGAAATGAAGCACATGTAGCCGACCTTGGAGAAAGTTTCTAAGGTTGAAGATGGTATAAATGCAAGTCGAGATGGGAAGGATTAAATCATACAAAGTAACAAAGTAAGCCACAAGTGAGAAGTAGAGTTGTGCGAAAGTGAGTTGAGGCAATAGTACTTTATTGTGTTAGATTCTTGAAAGCAGTGAACTGAAGGTTTTTGCAATCTTCTAATCAAGGCTGCAGATGTGAGTAAATTGTTGTGGTGGATCTTTCTATTATCTTTTGTATCTATAGGAAGTGAGCCTCCCTTTTGGACAGTGAGGCCTATTTGTAGGCAGTGATCCTTTTTATTTGAGCATTGAGCCCTTGGCAATGAGCCTCTTGTATTTCATTTTGCTACTACTTTATATTGTGAGTTAATCCTCACTATTTTTTTTTCCCTCATTGGGTTATCCACATAAAATATGGTTTTCATTGTGTTGATTTTGGTTTTTGTTATCTACATTGCATGTTCATACTTAATAACAAAATTAAGTGGATAAGAAATTGATAAGTGTTTTGAGTCTTGAGTTTGTATTTGGTGAAAAATGATTCACCCCCTCTCTCAGTTGTCTTGCACCTTTTAACAATAAGATTTTTTTGTATAAACCTAATGGTGAATGTGGGTCCTCTCCATAATAATCTTTCTTTGTTCTCATAAAATTGAGACTATTTGACTATACTAATAATAAATGCATTTTTATAAAGTGCATCATTTGTGTTCAGTCTTATGTTGCCAAGAGCAATTTTTTATTTTCTACACCTTATGGGGTTGAACCAATTATTCCAACACATCAAGATGGGTGGTTGTATACTAGGGGATTCCTCAATTTTCTCCCCGTGTCCCAATACATTGAGGCTATAAGGCTTTGACAAAGTCTCTTAAGAGATGTACAAGAAAATAATGCCAATATATTATGGAGTAGTTCATAGAGTTCACGGGGCTTAGAAATGTTCCATCTAGACCTATATATGTGGATGTGGGGTCCCTTCACAATAACCTCTCTTTATTATTTTCAACTTGAGACTATTGGACTTTACTAACAAAAAAAAAATTCTTGCAAAATGCATAATTATAATTCAACTTAATTTTGGCAAGAGCCATATTTTATGTTTTGTGGCTCATGAGGCCAAATCAACTATGCCAACATGTTGGGGTAGGTGGGTGGATTCAAGGGAATGTATTATTTTTTCCCCTAGTTTCTTGATATGTTTGAACTACAGGGTTCCAACAAAGTATCTCAAGTGATGTATGAGCAATAAAATTCCAATCTATGACAATATAGTTAGAAAAGGTAATGGGTCCTAAGAATGTTCCATCTAGACCTACAAGTGGATGTGGTGTCCCTCCATAATAAAGTCTCTCATTTTTTCCATCTCAACACTACTTGACCATTCTATCAATGAATACATTCTTACAAAATACATCATTTTCATTCAACCTAATGCTGCCAATGTTGAGCATCATCAACTATCAATAAATATAATGAAACAAAGGTTAACACAAAACTCAATAGACCTCACTATCCCATATCAAGAAACCTAGTGAGTATTATGTAGTTCATTTATCTTGGAAAACCCAAGGATGTATTATTCTTGGATAGTGATGGTATTGTGTATACAAAACTAGGCTTCTAGGGCTTAACTCAAAAAATTATGTATAGTACAAAAAATTAACTTTTTAAATACAAGAAAATCTATTATACATGTAAAATTTCAATTGAGCAAGAAGTATACAATAATTTTTATGGGTCTATTATAGATGCTACATGTTAATATTTTCTTGACTAATAGTAGTAAACTAAGTATAAAAAATAAATATGGCATGTAATAATGAAAATCATTAAACTAATAAAATTAAAGCATAGTTGTAGTTCACCTCAAGTGCGCCCTTTCTTGGGTCATCTACTCCTCTCTCCTTTTTAGAGAATATTAACTAAATTAGATCCTCTTGTAATTCATAATACAAGAGTAATTGATATGGAAAATTTGTATTCAAAATATTTTATAAAATAATAGTACAAACCTGTAGGAAAATTTATATATTATCTAGATATGTTAAATCTCTAAAATACATATTGACTCTTACTTCTACAAATTTATTGAAATCTTAACAACTATTCTAAAATTTTCTATTCACTACTTATGATATTTAAGGAGGATTTTCTTATTTTAGAAATAAAATACAACTAGAGGACTAAGTGTAATTAAGCCCAAGTGAGGAAGAACACTCCTATTACAATATTCCAACTGATGCATAAGAGGAACAAGTTTGTTTTATGCATAAATATGAGTGCCATATCCCATTAAATTATTGTTCAGTACTTTCTCAAGAATCACCACTCAGTCTACCACCTATTAGACACTATTCCTTGCTTTGATAATATTTCTCCTTAATTTGCATAGAATAAGTTATCATTGTTAAATATTTTTCAACAACTATGACCCCTAGATGTGGGTACTCATGGAATTTGTTGTGGGTACTCATAAATTTGGTTGTAGGCACTCATGACTTTGGTTTTAGGTACTCACGAATTTGGTTGCAAACATGCTATATCCTTGGTTACAAGTTGTCTTTCTTACTTGATACATGGAAAAGTTGGCTTCTATAATAGCTCTACTCTAAGATTATTATAAATAAAATAATTTACTAAAATATCTTGAAAAATAAGTATCTTATTTCACAAAAACATTCATTAAAATATCATACATCTAATATAATTATTTTACTCAAATTTTAATAAAGAAGTCTTAAGTATACATGGTATAAATTTCTTTAGAAATGCTTTTTTGATATGGGAAATCAAAGTAACAATGGGTATAATTATAGGAGCCATAACACTCCCCAACTTAGTAGTTTGCTTGTCATTAAGAAAATCATAGCCTTTCATTATACATTTATGCTACAACATTGAATTCAACTGGACCTATCAACCCTTTTCCTTGCTTCAAGTATAGTCCTTTTTTCCCTCAATATGATCCCATCTTTCATCTTCATCCTGTTTTATGAAAATCCTATTTCCATGCCATTTTGGAATAGGAAACTAGAAGAGAAGGGGTTGAAATATGAGAGACCTAGCCATGTGGTCTCATTTTTTTTAGCTACGTTAATGTATCTTTGTGCTTTTTTCACTACCACATGATAGTTTTTTATGCAATATTATTCTTTTTTGTGTAGTCCTATAACTAGTTCATGTTATCTATTTTTGTAGAATTCAAATGATTCTTTCCAAATATTTGTGACTAGGTTTATAAACATATCATGATCATCCTGTTAGTATTCTAAGATCTTTCTTTCCATTTATTTTTTCTCTATCAACTCTATCCATTCTTCTACCAACTAATTAGTGTTCCTAGATTCTCTTCTGGCCTTCAAGGGAATGGAATATTATTTCTCTAGATATATTGAAATTTTCTTTCCCCCTCATAAAAGAGGTTAATTCCTTTGGGTGGATGTCCCCCATGTAAGGAATTGGGCTTCATTATTTGTCATATTACACAACCAAGTCATGGAGGTAGAATTTGCATAACTAATGCCATTCCTTAATATAATTTAATAAAATTGTACCAATTGCAATTTCACATACATTTTTGTATCCACTTTAGTGTCAAATCCCTTAGCATTTGTGTAGGTTCATTTTAGCCCCTGCATCAACCTTTTCACCTCTTAGGATGTTGAGGACCCCTTTTTGATAGCTACCTTCATGCGTCATCTTTGCGTCAAACCTTGTGCTTTTCTCATTCCTATCATTTTGTAGCATGATGTGTCTGGACACTAGTGCACCTTGCAGACATCTGTGCACCATGCTAGAGTTCCACAACATTTCGACATTCAAATAGTCATCTTTTGGGTGCATTTCCACTTGTCAGCTACTTTTGTCAGTGGCAATGGCCTGGGATGCCTAGTAATAGCTCAAGAACCTTATTTCCCCTCCTATTCTCTCTTGTAAATCCATCTCTTTCATTCTATTACTCTCTCCAACACTTTCTCTCCAGATATCACCTTCTTATTCTCTCTTGAAAGAATATCTCTCTTGTTATCTTATTTGTACAATTTGCTACAACAACACTCTCAAGCCCTTATAATACCTTTTACAACTCTCTTGGTAGGTCTCTTGACTCTTGTAGCTCTCCCTTTCATTCTTTCTCTCTCTTTGGCTTCTTCGAGCCTTGCAGGTGATACCTCTCTTATCTTGTTCTCTTAAGAATCTTGGTATTTCTCACACCCCCTTTCTATTCATTTTCCTATCTTGTCTAATCTTTCTATCTACCCATCTTGTAATACATGTTCTCCTCCTTGAGTGGAGTTTTCCTTTATCACTCATTGTGTCTATATTGCTAAAAGTGTCTTTATATTATCTATCTATCTAGCTTTCCATGGAGGTGGGAACATCTAAATAGGGGTTTGACTAAGGAAAACCAAGGTATACAACCCCAACATTTTTCCTCAATCTTATGTGTGCAAGTTTTTGTGATCTCTCTTTGTTGGAGCCTTCATTACTTGGGTTGTTGTGAGATTTTTCTATCTTTTATTCTCTCACTTTATCATTTACATTTTACTTAATTTACTTTACTTTATTTCAGTTTTGATACTTTATGTCATTTGCTTGCATTCTAAAAGTTATTAGCAGTTAGAACATAAGTAGTTACTTTGTTGTTTTCTATGACATTCTTGATTTTCAATCCATATGAGACACCAGTGTGTCTCTAGGACACTAGAGCACTGCACTTCTATTCATGTGTTGCGCTATCATCCTTTGGCCAAAAAAATTCTAGTCTATTTGAAAAACTTCTATGATCTACTCTTTTTGATTCTGGAACTTTCACCTTTTTACCCTGTCACTTGAGCATTATTTTAGTTTAGGGAAATTCATTCCCTAGGACTCTATTGAGAATAAAGAGACCCATGAGTAGCGAATTCCCATTCTCTACACTTAATAGTGGATTCTTGATAATTTTTAAAGAAATACCTAAGTGTATTTACATAATATGAAAGATAATAGTAAACTTTCATGAACTAAAAAATTAAAAAATGTTCCTTAATTAACAATACACAAACTCTAGTAAGGGGTGGCATTGCACAATCTAGATAGTTAAACCTACTATCTACTCAAATTTTCCTTTCAATCAAGTGATTTCCATATCCTTTCCCTAACTTTTTTTTAATTTTTTTTTCATTTCCTTCTTTTCTCTTGACCATTTTTTCTCATAAATTTAATCTCTTCACTCTCTTGGAAATAGTATGAGTTCTAGAGAAGGTCCCTCTATTTATGTGGATACCATTTGATGGCCTACCTATTGTATAGGCTTTCTCTATTCCTTCTCAATTTCCTTTGAAGTCATCTGGTCCAACTTATTTGGTTTAGTTTCTTGCTATTGATATGCACTAAGTTGCATCTCTATGTATTTAATTGTGTGCATAGGATTTTCTAACTCAGCTAATGCATTGAGTTTAGTGATCGTATCTTTCATTGTTGCAAAGAGATCTATCCCTAGTTGAACTATTATCCTTAAATTTTTATACTCAAATTCAATAGGGAGCACACATTTATTTCTATATACCAATCCATAGGGTTTGAAATATGTGGTTATCTTCCATGTGGTTCTATAGGCCCAAAGTGCTCTAGGAAGGAAAGATACCCAATATTTTTAGTAGAGAGGTATAATTTTGGTTAGAATTCCTTTTATGTCCCTGTTAGTGACTTCAACTTGACCATTTAAATGAGCATGGTAAGAAGTAGATATTTTGTGTCTAAGTTAATACTCTTTAACTAGGGCTATAATAAAATCTAATGTAAATTTTGTTCCCTGATTAGTGATAATTTTTTTAGACACCCTATAATGGGTGAAAATATATTCATATAGGAAATTTTCTACCTTTTCATCATGTGCATGTTGTAAGGATTTAACTTCAACCCATTTTTTCAAGTATTCTATGCATACTAGTATGCATTCATTCCCATTAGATGGAGGCTCATTTGGGCTAGCTAATGAAGTCAATACCTCACATATTAAAAGATTATAACATTATTTGTGGTTGTAGGGGAATCTCATCAGATCTTATTAGGTGGCCCATTCATTGACATCAATCACATTTGTGTGTGCACTAGACTACATATTTGTACATAATATGGGATAATAGATTTTTTTTTGTTTAAACTTGAATGTTGTTGTCTTTTCTACAAAGTGTCCTCCATAGGGTTCATCGTGGTAGGCTCAAAGAATGTCAAAAACCTCATCTTCTTGGATGAACCTACACATAACATTGTTAGGCCAAGTGTAGAAGAGACAACCAACTACCCAAGAATAAGGAAGACTCTTTTCCACTAGGCTACATTTTTCTCTTGGTGAAAGATGCATAGGTGTTCCTCTTGCAACTAGATAATTAGCAACATGTGCATACCATAGATTATGTACAATTAATGCAAAAAAATAATCATTTTGAAAGGATTCATCAAAGATAAGTTCATCTACAGAAAGTGTTAGTATATAAAGGAAATCAACTACTACATTGGTCTGACCAATATTTTCCATAATAGTTATATAAAGCTATTGTAGAAATTGTATCCATATTACTAAGTAACCACTAACTATTATCTTATTAATTAAGCACTTAATAGTTGCATGATTGATGTAGATGAACATAGGGTAGAATATAAAGACTACAATAAAAATTTCCTTTTCAATTATAGTTTAATTCAATTCCATTGCTTGAATTTTTTTGTTGATGAAGTATAAAATATTCCAACATACCACATTTTTGACCCAACATAGCCCTTATAGAAAAATAAAATGTGTCATATGGATATGGAAAGGAATGGTCCAATTTGATCCTCACAGCACAAGTTTCATGGTTAAGGAATTCTTAAGGGTTTGAAAGGATTCTTGGTAGGAAGTTGTTCCCTCAAAACCAACATATTTGGAGATCAAGAGAAACATAGGAGAAACTATTTCACTAATTTCTTTGAAAAATCTATGACAATATCCCACATGATCTAGAAAACTCTTGATATCTCTTTCCTTCTAGGGAATTGGTAGACTTTTTATAGCTTCAATTTTAGTGAGGTCTACCTAAATAATTGATTGTGAAACATAGTGACCTAAAACTATACCTTCAGATCATCAAGTAACACTTTTCATTGCTGAGGGATAGGCTATGTCCTTGGAATATTTATAGTAATTTTTTAATATTAGTTAATTCTTCATCATAGATATTTTTGTAATCTTTGAAGTCATCCATATAGGCTTCCATACAATCATGAGTGATATTAGAAAAGATTCTCAACACATATCTCTAGAAAGTGGCAATAACATTACACAATCAAATGGAATAATTGAATAAGCATGTGTGTCTGATAGATAGGAAAATTTTATTTTATATTGGCCTTCTGGTGTGATCCTAATTTGGTATTATCCACTAAACCCATCCAAAAAGGAAAAAAAAACTTATTTCTTTCCAAAGAATCTAGTACTTGATCAACAAAAGGGGGAAGTGATCCTTCATTGTAGAACTTGCATTAATTTCTCTATAATCTACATACACACACCACTTGCCTCCCTTATTGGGCACTATAAATAATGGAGAAACCCATTGACTATTTGATATTACATAGATGAATCCAACATCTAAGAGTTTTTGTAATTTATTTTTCACCATATATTAGACTACAAGATTCATTATTCTTTGTGGTTTCCTTATAGATTTGCAATCGTCCTTGATCTATATATGGTGTGGATAGAGGTATGGTTCAATGCATTTCATGTCATGGAAGTCCCACACAAAGGCTATTTTGTGAGCATGCAGTATGGTGGAAAAAAGTTAGTTTCTCATCTAGTGTGTAAATTTTCCTTGTAAAATATGAATCTTCTCTTTCAAATGAAAATATAATATTTTCATATTTTCATATTTTTACTTTTCGTCAATGATCTACACATCATTGTCAAATTTTATTATTTCTTTATCCCTTCATCTAGTATCAAAGAGTTGGGAGGACTTGTGATATATTGAAGATAGCTAAGGTCCTATTAGTTTAAATTATTTTTTTGTTATGGAGGATAACAAGACTTGTGTGAGTGTGAAGAGAAGTGAAAAATCTAATCAAAGCGCCTATGAAACAAGTAGAAAGAGAATGATTTTTTTTGAAATGCATTAATTTATCTACCATTCCTTGTGAATTCATGGAAGAATACAAGTTGAGGATCATTCAAAATAATTTTACAACTTGAAAAAATTCATCTAAAATAAGTGCATGCCAACCTAGATATGTTTTATATAGTTCATGAAGTACTTGTAATTTGATGGGGGAATAAGGCTACAATTATTTCCTTTGTATTCAATGCAATTTTCCATTTCTTTGTCTTTATCTTATAATAAGTTTCATTCATATTCTTATACATAATTGGAATATATTTCAATATATTTTCATTGAGCAAGAATCAATGTGTTTTTAATATAGCATTTTAAGGGAAGAGGATTTTTTTTAATAAGCTTGTAAGGATTTTTGATAGAGGGAGTATTTGTTTATAAATACACTATGATATGATTTTTTTGATGAAACACATGGTAGGGACATTTGGGTGTTTAATTTCTATTTTTCATAGGGATAGATTTATCTATTGGTGCACCAAAATGTAGCCCTTTGAAAATATAAAAAAGTTACGAGACATTATACAAGTAGGGTACATAAAACCAACAAATGCAGATGCATTAAATGATAAAAAATGATTTATAAAGAAATTCTAAAAACCAATGAAATCTTGTTTATTATTCAAGGTGCACTTAGTTAAACAATTTTTCCTAAGATTGATGATGTTGTCAATTATAAGCAAGCATTGAACATTCTCATCATTCCATATTAAGATGCACAAATTGTAAAATTGTAAACATTGAGAAATGAATTTAAAAATAAATATTTTAGTTGAAAATATCTAGCTAATCAACATGTCATACAAAAGATCCTAAGTAGTTTAATTTCAAATTTTGATAATGTAGTTGTTTCAATTGAATTTTATAAAGATACCAAAACTATGCAAATTAATGAATTGAGTGGCATTTTCTAAACATAAAATTAAGAATGAAAATTAGTGAAGGAAGATTAGAGCAAGTATTTTCATCTAAATCAAGCATCAAGGAAAAATAAACTTATTTTTTTAGAATCAATATAAGAATGAATATAGAGATGAATCTCCCAAAAAATTGAACATAGAGAAATATCTAGCAACTTTTGCATGTAAGAGGTAATAATATTAGAAAAAAATAACTTTAGAGGACGAGGATGGGAGGAAGTGAGAATAATAGGAGATATAATAGCTTGATCATAATTATAAAATAATTTTGTAGTGTTTTTAATGTAGTAAGTTTGGTTTGGAATAAGTAGGTTGTTTATAATACTATTGAAGATTAACATTTATTTCTCAATTTGATACAAATGCTAACGAGGATAATGTACGATACATTAATTTTGGGTGTTCATCATATTCTATATTCCACCTTTTTTTGTATAATAGTGTAGTGGTATTGGGAGATAATAAGTCTCATGGAAGCAAAGGAAAAGGGTACTATTGTAGTGACAATTGAATATAATGAGTATATTATCTTTCTAAAATTCTATTGGTTCTTACACTTAAAAATAATTTGTTGCTTATTAGCTAAATTCTATAACAAATATATCTAGTGATATTTGGTAAGGATGAGTGCATAATCTAAGACAAATCACATAGAAATTTGTTGTTGTAAGAGTAAGTTATATGAAAGGTAAGAGTATGTTTCCTCTATATTTCTCTCAAAGAAACTAGGCTCCAATAAGAAGTGAATTTGAATGAAATTTGAATATGACACCAAAAAGTGTGGACATATTAGTTATAGTGGTCTAGTTTTACTTTTAAAAATGACGAGTTGAAGGATTGCCCATTATTGAAAATGGAAAATAAGTATGAATAATGTTGTGTCATTAAACAACATAGATTTAGTTTTCTAATTGGTATATCTAGAAGAGCTAAAGAAAATTTGGAAATAAGTTTGTGTGGTCCTATAGAAATAACTTATTTTTTTAATTCAAATTATTTTATAACTTTCATTAATGATTTTTCATGCAAAACTTAGCTATATTTCTTGGCTACAAAATTATAAGTATTTGACAAATTTATTGAATTTTTCTTTGCTAAAAAAATAGTGGTAACTACATGAAAGTAATAAGGTTAAATAATGAAGGAGAGTAGAAAAAAATAATATTTTGAGATTTTTGTAGGAAACATGGAATTAGAAGAGAGTTCACTATTTCCTTCACTCCACAACAAAGTAATGCAAGTTCTCTTGACAAAATTAAAAATAAAAAGAACCCAAATTAATATGAGTCACTCATGGTTGATTATGGATTCTTGTGGGTTTGTTCTAAATGAGCTTATTAAGAAATTTTTTCTGCGTAGACGATTCCATATTTGGATTGACCCTAGATCTAATGCCCCGATGCACAAAAGTGGTAATGTAGTGGCATAGGTGAGGTGTGAAATAAGCTAGGTCGAACATTTTCAATCACTAAGAACTGAATGTTATAGCCAAAGGAAAGTCACTACAATTCTATAGTTGTGTATTTTTGAAATATTATTTAAAGAGGCTCGCTAATAAAAAAAAAATTATCATTAAATAATATTAGTTTAACACCATTAAATAAATTATGGGTGTATACATTGTGTTAAGGGTTCTTTTCTACAATTATATTTAGTGCAACAATTGTAGTCTTAATAGACCTATACAAGTCTTAATAGACCTATACAGTATCTTTCACTAATGTTGTCAATTTTTTTTCTTTACTCCCATTCTTTATCATAAATTTTGTTAAATTTTATCATAAAAATTGAAGATTTGACAAATATTGTCAAATCTCTAAAATTCATTTAAAAGCGTTCTTGAATTTGTATAATTTGAAAAATATCAAAATTTTGCAAAAACATTTGACAATGTCAGTATTTTCTAATTAAAAAAAAAATCGTCAGCTATTAAGACATTTTCATTCTTTTGAATATTACAAACTATTTGAGCGCTACAAATCATAATCTCTCCTACTCCTAGCACCCACATTTTCTTCTGCATTTATATACCCACTTCAGCATTTACATATCCACTTCCGCATCTACAAAAAACTTTGTGGAAATTGAGATATTTTTTCATTGATTATGAATTGGAACTTATTTTTGGCCGACATTGTCATTGGTCAACGGCTGTTCGGTCCCTATTCTTGTCTCTTCCCTTGAGGATGGATCATTTTTCCAAAAGCACTCGTTTTGGGAAATTTCGTGAGACCCTCCTAAAACGCGTGGGTAAAGAAAATTGCATGTCGGTTGTATTTACCAAGTCAACACACGTATCGCGATAGTGATGGTTGAAATTAAAATTTTTAATAATGTCCAGGAAACTGCTTGTGATAAAGGATATTTGAAATCGTCTCTATGGAATCGCGTATACAAATCTCTACAAAGGATTTAGTGTGCAACCTTTCCTTCATTTTTGAAGAGAAGATGTGAGAATCTGTCATATTTTCGGTCAGCTAGATGTAAATAGTCTGTTTCTTGGAAACCGCACCAGCAGAGAATAAAAAGGATTTTCCATGGTCCGTTTTGATTTTTAATATCAAATTTCTCCTGATTTTCCTCGTTTTTGCTGGAGTTTTGGCTTTATCCATTTACAAATTTGGAGCCAAAAAAACTTGTTTAATTTTGGAATAATTTATGTGTTTCTAATTACGTCTAAGGCATTCTTTCTGCAAGTTGAGGCGATCTATTTTCGCAGATCTACGACTGTCCCAACATCCATATCAATCAATGCTATTAGATTTCCACAATCCATAAGAATATCAGTAGTTATTTCTGGATTCGATTGTGTGTAAGCTTTTTGAATCAACGTTTCGGATCACACTCCATGATCCATCATCAGGATAGAGAGCTCAAGGATATGAAAAATTGGTTTGTTGCAGACCCAACAGGTATAAAAAAAGGTAGAAGGATGTTAGAGGGATAGGAGGCACAAGGCCCAAGGGATGACAAAAAAGAAAATAATAATATTAAAATTGAAATTAAAATTAAAGGAGACAATTGACCATTAAAAGAAAAATTGACCATAAAAAGAAATACAAACATATGAGAAAGAAGAAGAAACAAAAGACTAATTATATATTCTATATTAATATATCTTTATTAGTGTAAAAATAAAGATATATTAATAAAGATGAAGATAAAAATAAAAATTGTAAAATAAAGAAAATAATAAAGATGGGAGATAAAAAAAATACTTGTAAAAAGATTAAAAGTAGAAAATAATAAAAAATAAATATATTTAAGTACATTAAACAAAGTTCTAGAGTTATCACAAAAAACTAATACTAATACTAATCTTGTCATTCTAATGCAAGCAATAAAACACAATGAAAATGGTATTTCAATCTTACCTGATCACTATGGGTTACCTTGTAGTCTGTAGCTCCCAAAAAAGAATAAAAATGCAATAGAACAAAAACATTCAAGTGCACAACAAAGAATACACTTCTAACAATGATTATGGTATGATGCATGGAAGCTTACACAACACAATGTGCAATGGATTCTCATTGTTAGCTTTAATGAAACCATAGACCATAAAATATCTACAACACTCTAAAGTAAATGGTAAAATACATATAAGATAATGGATAGTGTGATCACAAGTTGGAAAACACAGTGTGAGGTGAGTATATGTCTACCAAAACATAATGGCATGCTTTAAATAAGCAATCATACATAGAAATAGTTCACAATCCATCTCATTCCAATCACCATGGTGTTCGAATGCCATGGCAATCCAATTCTACTAATATGCTTTGATAGAAAATACACAATGTTTTCCAACAACCATTTACATGCATAGTGATTGGAAGTTGGAAAACACAGTGTGAGGTGAGTATATGTCTTCCAAAACACAATGGCATGCCATAAATAAGCAATCATACATACATACAGTTCATTTCCTTGTTTATGGCTTGTCATTTCATCCCAATCACCATGGTGTTGGAATACCATGACAATCTTAATCTACTACTATGCTTTCACAGTAAACACACAATGTTTTCCAACAACCATATGCATGCATAGTGTGATTGCAAGTCGGAAAACACAGTGTGAGGTGAGTATATGTCTTCCAAAACACAATGGAAAGCCATTCATAAGCAATCATAATTACAAACAGTTCATTGCCCTGTCTATGGCTTGTCACTGCATTCCAATCACCATGAAACCACATTTCTTTGAGGAAATTTTCAAACTATTCACTACCTTGTCTATGTTATTGCTTACTATTATGCTTACTAATATGCTTTCATAGACAAGACAGTGAACTATTTGAAAAAATACCTCAAACAAATGTGGCCTCTTGGAATGCCATGACAAACAAATACAATTTGCAGCTACAATTATCACTCCAATATGAATGAAATGGAAAACATAGGGTGTTTATAAAAATGCAACCCACATCACAACATACCCAAATCCTCATCGGGAAAACACAGGGTGTTTATAAAAATGCAACCCATATCACAACATACCCAAATCCTCATGGGAAAACATAGGGTGTTTATAAAACAACAACCCACGTCACAACATACCCAAACCCTTGTGGTTTTCAAGCCTGTATATGTACGTGTGCATTATAAATAGCAAGAACACCAATTTCTTGACATTATCACCAATAATGAGTAAACTTGTTCAAAGTGGTGAAACACAGTGTTAATGCTTCTTGGGAAACAATGGGTCTTTATAAAATAGTGTCTTTCATTACATTCCTAAGGTCTAAATAATAATAGCTTGTAAAGACATTCATTTTTTTTTCTAAAATTCTAAGTGATGAGGATGCTAAACCTGAGACACATTATAATGCAAACAACCAGAGAATTTTTTATTATTATTCAAAAATGAAAATCTTACATGTAGAGGATCTCAAATCCTCGAGCTCTACAAAACATGCAAACTATAGAAACTACATAATTCCCCTTTTTCACAGTATGCAAACTTTTTCCCCAAAAAGCTACAAAAATAAAAAAAACCCCACCCATAAATAGCTCCTTTCTCATTTTGGAGCCAAAAAAGCATTCAAATTATGAGCTTTGGTGGTTTGGTGCCAAAAATTACAAATTCAAATTCAAATTTTAAAAAGTTATTCAAAAATTAACACATTTTTGAAAGTGCACTAACTTCCGGGAGCCATAACTTTTGACCCAGGACTCCATTTTTCAAACCGTTTGAACCATTGGAAAGGTCTCGGCGTCAAAAACGTGCTTGAAATTTTCCACACCAATTGCAAAAAGTTTTTGGGCTGTTTTGAGGCCATTTAGTGCCTCAAATCTAATCTGTAAGGTTTTCAAGTGCAATTATAGGAGACTGAAACTACAATATCTTTCAAAACAGGAATGCTCTCAGCCTTATTCTTTCACCAATCTTCTTATTTTATTGTTTTGAATCCTTCCATATAATTTTTGTCCCCAAATACCTTCAAATTCCAATACCTGCTAAAAATAGCAGCTGAGCAAAAAAAGAAGAAAAACAAAATTGAATGCTGGGAATTACATTATGATGAAAAGGGTATCCAAAAATACAAAAACATCTAAGAAACTACAAATAGGAAAATAATATCATTTTGGGTGATGTAGGATTTCCCTTACACCACTAGATGCTCCTGCATCACTAAGATGCAAAACACTAGGTTTTACAAAACCCTAAAGCCACCTAATGTTTGAAAACAATTTACAAACAAAATCTTTTCATTTTCTAAATTCGTGCTTCATTACATTCCTATGGTTTTAATAACAAAAGCATTTGAAGACATTCATATGTTTTCTAGGATTCCTATGGTTTTAACAACAATGTAGCTATAAATCTGCATTCAATTACATTCCTATGGATTTAACAACACATGAAACAATACATAAAACTTTCAACATTGCATACAGTCAATTAGAAACACCTCACCTCAAGTTGGTTGGTCCTCTCCCCTACCTGTAGTGCACCCTTGCTCTCCAATGTTTCGATTTCAACCTGCAAAATGAGAAAACCCAAAGCACAACGTGTTTCCCAAGTGTCTTCCAAGAACAATACCCATTACAATTTAAACCATATGTCTTAGTCACATCGCACCACCCTTCCCGTGCTTAACGGTTAGCTTCTTGCACAAGGCAAAAAATGCTGGCGTATTATTAGCGACAGGACACCTCCTCGCTTCCCATGCCATTTCCTTCTATTTCCTGTTCCATCACTTCTATCATCCATTTGGCGGGCTCTGCACTACATCATCTCTCCATGTTATGTATGTTACCATGTATGTTGTTATGTATGTTTTCATGCATTTTTGTATGTACATAGGTGCTTTTTGTCTAGGAGTTAGCCGACTCCTTGCATAAGTACGTTTTTAATTTATATTTAAGTAATTTGAGTGTTCTGATGCAAATTCAAAATTATGGGAAAAAGATAATTTAGAATCTTCCCTATTTTGATGAAGTCATATTGTTTAGAAATTGAAAAATAAGTTGTGAAAAATAATGGCGAATGTTAGGTGGCTCAATAAATTTTTCTCTTCTATTTGACTCCAATTTTTCCATCCAAATTTTATCTATTAAAATTATAATTGATTTATTTTCTTTTTTATTTGACTCCAATTTTTTCGTCCAAGTTTTATCTACTAATATCCATGAGCCCCACAAATTACTTCTAAAATATTTGAGTTGTGGCTACTAGCCAAAATAAGCTAAGCAGCTGCATGGAGACTTGCCCTTACTCCCTGTTATTAAAAATGTACCCGAATATCGCTAGATTTTGTAGGTGTAGATTAATAAAACAAACCCTAGAAAATGAATTGCACACATAAAATAAGCTAATAAAAATAAATCACACAAAAAGTAAATTGATAATTATTGGAATATACCAAAAAAGATACATTCTCACAAAATTAAATTAATTGCTATAGAAATTTAGCAGTAGAAGGAGAATGTCACATAGACATAGATTGATCATCATTGAAATTTACAGATCACTAGTTAGTTTATTAAAAAATAGTAAATATAATATATTAAATTTATCGTATAATATATATAAATTAAAATTATATAATATTAATATATATTATATAATATGCTAAAATTTATTATATTATATTATAATTTTTATCATTAATAATTATAAGATTAAAAAGAAAAAAATATATTGAAAAGAAAATTGGATATTATTGATTATTTATTTATCTAAGAATTATTTTATAAGTTTTCATTTTATAATTAGTTCAAGGCATTCTTTACCTACTTTTTGAAACCAATAGTTGAGAATTAAGGAAAAGGATAAGAGGATAAAATTAATCCTAATAGTTCTATTTTTATTAGTCCCTAGGAAAGAGACTAATGTTTTCACCTTGCTCATACCTATTAGTGCATTCCTTGGGAATCGTACCGACAATGTTTTATTTCTGCCCTACTAATGTTTTCGAGATTATTTTATTAAAAAGGAAATTTTGGCCTTTTCTTTGCAATTTTGGCATTGGCTGTCGCGATTTTCCTTGTGGTTTTGTGCTTTTTGTAATCAATTTATTTTTTTGAATTAGTTTAACGAATTCCTAATGTTTTGTTGCTATTAGAAATATCTCACGACTTTGTAATGTTCTTTGATATAGTTGGTATTTGGGCTCAATGTTTCTATTGATGCGTGGTGTTTGAGTGAGGACATTGTGCATTTACTATCAACACATTTTCATTTCACCTCGAGAAACGTGCAGACAATGTTTTTTTCCTCACCATGCTAATGTTTCTGGGATTATTTTATTAAAAGACAATTTTGACCTTTTCTTTGTAGTTTTGTCATTGGTTGTTGCCATTTTCCTTGTGGTTTAGTGGTCTTTTAAATCAATTTAAGGTCTATTTAAGATCATGGGGGTCCAAAAAGTGGCAATGTGAAGAAAAAAGCATTTTTAACAAGCCCAAAAATGCAAAATTCACGCCTTTGACTTTTTATAGGATAAGGTGCAATATCTGTTAGAAACATATATCCATTTCAAAATGGATATCCATTTTGTTTAAGTCAAAAAATTTAAATTTTTTTGGTTCTGGGCTCGACCAATTTTTTATTTTATATATTATAATATTTTTTTAATATGTTTATTATATACACCATTAAATTAAAAAACATTATTATAATATTTTTTAATTTAATATTATATCATAATATATTTAATATAATATAATATTATATTTTTTTATAATATTTATATATTAAATATAATATTAAATTTATTATATTTTATTATGATTATTATATAGTAATATAATATTATATAATAATATAATATACATATATTATAAATAATAATATATAATATAATATATAATATTATATAATAATATAATATAATATAATATTATATCATAATATAATATAATGTATATTATATTTGTATATTATACATTTGAAAAAAAAATGTTGTCAATTGACCCAACCATATATTTAAAAATATAAAAAAAGAAATGGATATATGTTTCCTGTGTTATAAATTAAAACAAAACTCGAGAGCTCATATTATATAATATTATATAATATTATATTATTATATAATAATATAATATAATATAATATTTTATTATATATATAATATAATACTTTTATAAAATATTATATTATATTAGATTATATTATAATATAGTATATATATTATAAATAATATAATATAATATAGTATGCCCTCTGAACTAGGATTATGTATATTTATTTATATATCTATTAATATATTATAGTGGCTCAAGCTAATTTTGTCAAAAAAAATTAAAAAATATATATATATATATAATATATATTATATTATAAGAGTATGTGTAGGATTATGATGAGCGAAAAAGTGGCAATATGATAGGTATGTGTATGATATGTAGCTGACGATTTTTTACCTAAATTATGAAATGAAAAGGGTTTTTTTAGGAGATTCTCAACTTTCCACCAATATAAATTATGCTTTACTTTGAATTTAATAAATAATTATTATTCATTTTCTATTTGAATTACAACTAAAGTCTTGATTGATAGACTAATTGAAAACATCTATAGCTTTCAAATGGTATCACATTTTTTAAATTTGAAACATGTGTAACATCTCTATGCTTCACATACCATAGGATTAAAAAAATGAATTTCATGAAGTTTTGACCATTTAAGCAGGTGGTCACATAAATGAGCTTTATATTTTTTAAAGTTGTAATAAAAAAATCATAATTAATTATTTACTGGAAAAAATTACAAAAAATATGCATCACATCAGGACATGAGTCCTCTACTTATATCTAAAATATTATAGAAAAATATTATCACTTTATTGTGGTTAGGGTGATCAGACAGACACGTACTTATTTTTTCTCTGAAATTTAAGTACTGCTGCATTGGAATTTCAAATTTTCACCAAAGAGATTTAAAAAATAAAATAAAAGTAGTAGTTTAGAAACTAATTTCAATTTTCTACAGATTATGTTCTTACATATTTTTGAAATAATATAGATAACTTATTCAATTTTTTTTGTCAAGTTACCTAACTCTGATTTTTCTGAATTTTTTGCCACTTAAGGGCCTATTTTTTCCATGATGATCCTTTACATACCCATAATATATATATATATATATATATATATATATATATATATATATATATATATATATATATATATATATATAGGTATGTAAGAGGTGAGTTTTGTATTCTGACAATAATTTTTCCTGGCCCGCACTAGGTGAGATCACAGATGAGGGATCTCATGCCCTTAGTTTCTTACATTTTATTCAACCATGGTCATCCTAACCCAAATAATTTTCTACCTACTTTTTTATTCAGAAAAGTCTACATATAACAAACTACCAATTCAACCCTACTATGCAGTAGATGTTTGTTGAGAGTTGATGCCAGATTTAATTTGAGATTGAAAATTGTTATTGATCTCCTTTAACTTAAGGATAGCATTTTCCTTTTTAACTCTAAGCCATTCATCATCTCCCCCCGAATTTTGTTCCTCCACAACCAAAATGGTGTGGGGCTAATGTTGCATTCCTTTGCATACATCCCTATTTTGATTGCTGCACTACTTCTTTTTCCTTATTGTTTTCCAATCATTTTTTCCAACCCCATTAGAGGAATCTATTTGTATATGTGTTGGATCCAGAGAAAGGGGATACTCAACAACTGTGATTTGAGAACCCTCAATGGCAACACTAGATTCATGAGAGATCTCACCCAACTTCTCATTCTCCTTTGTGTTAGGATCAACCTTTGAGGCTCCATAATTCTTGGGTGAGCTCGAGACAGATTAATGCTTGGGGGAGGCATATTTCCACCATGACACCTCCCAATTAGCTTGAGACTTCCCATTTGAACAATTTACTGCAACATTTCCAACTTTGTAGCATCTTCTGCATCTTAAATTTAAACCTTCGTAGTCCAATGTTTGCACCCTTCTTTTGCCATTTTCATCCAAGTTATTTTCTACTAGGAGGGATTTGGAGGTATCCAACTCTACCAATATTTGATCAAAGGTTGTGTGAATGAAATTTTTGAGTTTACATCTGTACAAATGAATTTACCAAGAGAATTACCAATGGCTGCAAAACACAATTCAAACCAATAGTGCAATGGGAGATTTGGGAGGTGAACCCAGATCGACATAACTAAAAAGGATTTAGTGGCTAGATAAAAGTTTGGATGCCAAAATTTTAGAAGCAATGTATTGTCTCCCCACATCTAGGTGTGATTGAGAATGGCCTTTTTGTCTTGCTTATTATCAAAGACCACTATAAAAAAGCCTTTTGCACTCAGATAAATTTCTAGATTTTTTTCCATCAAAGGACCCCATGAATTTGAGATACATTCATGCAGTACTAGAAGACTAGGCCAAAATTGATTGAATCTACCAATCAACCCATTCTTAGAGAAAAATTCTTCATTTTCACACAACTCTTTTAATAATATGAGGGTGATCCCACAATAGTGGTTTACAATTTTTGGCCAAACTGAACACTAAAATAATTTTTTCTAACTAAATCTTCACTTTCGAGCACATACTTTTTCAAAAAAATTGGAATCAAATTGCTCTTCTTTTTCCATCTCCTTCGAAAACTAGTTTTTTCAGAAAACAACATTTTTAAGGATTGACACTCACCATATAATGCATAAATTTTTTTCCATTAAGGATAAAATTATAATTCTTTTGAATTTAGATTTGTAACTCCAATATCTAGTACTTCCACTTGGTTAGATAGTTTTTTATTGAATATTTTTTCTTTAATCAAGTTTCAAATTCAAACCAATCACAATTTAGACATAGCTGGACCATATAACGCGTAAATTTTTTTCTATGTATCGAAATTCAATTTTTTTTGTTGGATCAAGGGCTTCAATATTTGGTGCACTCATTTTTTTCAAATTTTGATTTTGATAATCTCCTATTTTTCCACATGGGCAGAATAGAGAGCTTGATTTTTGGTCAAAAACCTATGTTTAATAAAACTAAAAAAAATACATAATAAAACAAAAACATATTAAATTTATAGTTGTTGGATAGCTCATTTCGAGGACTACTTGATTCTAATTGGGTTTGTGAAGTCTCCTCCATTTTCATCCTCAACTCGAGCTTTGAAGCATAAAAATCTAGACTCTTTTGGTGCCTAAGGGGGAGAATGGGGGAAAAGGAGGGTTCGAGTGAACCCCTAGAGGTTTTCTCGATCCAAGGTTCACTTGAACCAGGGTTTTCTCAAACCTAGTTTTGAGTGAACCATCCTTTCATTTGCATTTTCTTTTCCTTTTTTGGGTGGGAAATGAGGGGCCAGTATTTAATGGGTTCACTCAAACCAATAAGTTCGTTCGAACCCCTAAACCCATTTTTTTTTGCATGGGATCATTTTTTTCAAGTTTTCGTTCCTCACTTGAATTGTAAACCACTTTTGTGGGTTTACCTAGGGCATCAAAGTTTACCTTCAAAGGTTTATCTAAGCTTTGAACCTACCTTTTATGAGTAGATCTTGAGTTTGGTCATTCATACCTAGATTTGGGCTCAACCAAGGGGGTGCCTCATAGAGAGGCATTCATAAATCGTGTATTAGTTCCTTGTACACATTTTACTACACCCGTGAAGGAAGATTTTATAGCAGCTTTGTCTCCTGGGGGCGGAAGCCTGGAGGGTTGTGGAGAACTACCAATCAATCAAGGGTCTTCCCCATTTGTTGCTCAGACACTCTTAATAGCGGAGGAATGTATAGATGCACCCCCAATATCACTGATGGAGGAATTTAAATCTCTAGGTGAGCAAATTTGAGCCCTACAAAAACCCATTTCCATCAACCTCTGCCCAGAAGGAAAAACACCGCATGCCATATTTGCATGCAGTACATCCTTCGAAGGGAGTAGGTTTGATCCATTATGGTCAAGATGAACAACCTTCCCATCATGAACAGACAGAAGAAGGGGGTCGACATGAGGAAAAAGAATCGATGCCTTGATCTATGCACCACTCGCTGAAGGCACAAAAGGCATAACAACCGATGTGACCAACATGTTGCCCAAATTTCCCTTTGATCCCAAACATCCTCGAGATCCCATACCGCTAACTTCATTCATAGTGCATCTACTAACCATGGCAACCGCATAAGAACCATCGCTAATTACTACTTCAATATTTTTAGAAACCCTAGGACTAATGTTCAACAATGGTAAAAATTCTGGTATTTTCGGTAGCAAGTGCAATTTTATAATATAATATAATATATATTATACATAATATAATGTATATTATACTATAATATAATATATAATATATATTATATTTTTATATCATATATTTGAAAAAAACACCAACAATTATCATATGGCTAGGTCCTAGACCTGACCATATATTTAAAATACTTTAGAACAGGGAACAGATATCCATTTCATGTGTTATAAATTAAAAAAAAAAGAAAAAACTCAAGAGCTCACAATTAACTAGATGTGCACGAGTTCTTTTTCTCTCGAACTCAGATATTTGTTCCTAGGTGATCATTTTTCCCAAAATTAATCAAATTTCAAAGGTATGTTTGAATTTTTATGTTTTTATTCAACCTATATTCTTTTTGCATTGTTTTTTTTTAAATTTTAGTCAAAAATAGGGTAAATTTGATAGGTTTTTTATTGCATTAAAGTCATTGTTAATTTTTTTATTTCTTTTATCAATTAACAAGTTTAAAATGGATCAACATGAAAACCATAACCCTATAGAAGATGAAAACCCTCACCCTGCAGAAGATGAAAACCCTAACCTCGTGCAAAATGAAAACCCTGATCCTGCACAAAATGAAAACCCTGCAAATCCTCCTTCACCACAATTGTTGTTTCCAAATCAAAATGTGCCAAAAATACACGAGTCTATTCATAGAAATTTAGATCAATTAAGAAAAGTATGTTGAATCTATGAGACACTCGAAGATCTGTCAGACATGAAAAACACTTTGGAAACAATGATTTCAAATGTTGAAACTTTGGCAACTCAACATAATAGATTTGCACAGTGGTGAGAGGAACAAAGAAAATTTTATGTCGATGGGTTATTATATGATGAGGTGAAGTCGCTTGATATTAAGAAATCCCAATTAGCCCAGTTATTCATCAATCAGAGAACAAGACAACCTATTAATGTGTGGAAACCAAAATTTTCAATTAAATGGTGCACCCATAGAGGTATATTAGATAATTTTTGGAGACATTGGTGGATGGTTTTTGATAAACCAACCAAGAAAAATATTCATGTCCCACAGTATTTTCTCCAAAAAATATATGATGAGTTTGTGCTAGGGAAACATGTCAATTACTTTGACATGCAAGATTTCCAGGGTGTTGGTAGAGTGATGCCACATGATAGACCTAGAGCATGCCAAGTCACCCTAGTTCGTCCTTCTCCACCTATTGCTACCCCGACTCCACTACCTTACCTTGAGATTGTTGTAGATGTAGGGACTATGAGCATTTATGCGTTACATTCATTGAGTGATCATTTGGTCATGTAGATCCATCATGTTGCATAGCCATTTTATGATGTGCATCCTATCACAGTGTTATTGCACCTAATACATCCCAACATGATGGTGGTGCACCTGCTGCATCAACTCCCACTGGTACACTATCCTCTTTGGGACATATTTGTGTGCCTCATTGTTGCATGATGTGCAACAATTTATGTTTCGGTCCTCTCTAACAGTCCATTGAAGCTTCCATAGATCCGACTATGAGGTTTATGATATGTCAGATGTAGGAGTTGATAGAGCATGAAGTAGACCATTTCCAGGAGAGACATCAACTACAAGGGACAATACGGGAGGACCGGTAAGACTTAAAGTAATTTCATAGTGTGTTTTATGTAAATTCTTTCATATTTTATGAGAGATGTGTGTACTAATATATGTTTATGTGCTAGAATCTTTAACAATTATTGAAAGAGGAGCAGTTGTCACAAGTGTAAGAGGCTACACATACTACCATTTCATTTTCCCTAGAGAATCAGTATACAATATTATTTAAATTGTTATGTTATATGTTAATTTTTGAAATATATTATGTTTAAATACATGTATTACATATAAATTGATAACTTCTAATGTAATTTTTTTTCTTTTTATGCAACAACCTAGTTCTTATACAACTTATTGACTAGGTCTGACACATTGGATGAAGTTGCACAACAGGATTATAATTTTTGTATTCTTGACTTTATGATTATACGTGCATGTGCATTTAAATTATATTACATTCTTGTCATTTTTTATATAGGAAACCATCTTAGTTGATTCATGGGTGATCCCACAAAGCTGGTTTACAATTTCTGGGAGATTCTATTTTTTGCTGAAATCACATATTTTTAGAAAATATAATGATTCAAGCCTTAAAAATTTATATTTAAAGCATTCCAATTGAAAAGGGTTTGATCAAAATACCTTAGATCAAACCCCCTTGGATAGAACCCTGCTAGTTTTAAACCATACCTATAACAAAGTCTCCTTTACACCTATCAAAATGTTGATAAAAAAACCACTTTTGATTTACTTTTTGTGGGATCAAATGAATTCATTTAAAATTTATTTTTTGTATTTATATAGTCCTTATTATAAGATTCCCAAAAATTATAATTTTAAATAAATTTAATTTTATTATTATATATATTTTATTTCTTATGAATGTAGGTTTTTCACCGAAAATCAAGCTTTATGTTCTGCACATGTGGAAAAATAGAATATTATCAAATTTTTTTTGAAAAAATATGAGTGCCCCAGATATTGAAGTCCTTGATCCAAAAGAAAGGAAGAAAGAATTTTGATACATACAAAAAAAGTTGTGTTATACGGTCGTGCAATGTCCGAATTGTAATTGGTTTGACTTCGAAACTTGATTAAAGAAAAAATACTCAATAAAAAACAATCTAACCAAGTGGAAGCACTAGATATCAGATTTACAAATCTAAATTCAAAAGAATTAGAATTTTATCCTTCATAGAAAAAAAATTATATGTTATACGGTGAGCGTCATATTTAAAAATGTTGTTTTATGAAAAAAAAACTAGTTTTCGAGGGAGATGGGAAAAGAAGTGCAATCTGATTCCAAAAGTTAAAAAATATATATATTTAGAATTTACAGACAAAATGTCACAAAACTCTAGCTTTCATCATCTCCAAATTCTTCACGGTGTAGCCGCTACAGGTGCTCGAAAGTGAAGATTTAGTTAAAAAAATTATTTCAGTGTTCAGTTTGGCCAAAAATTGTAAACCACTATTGTGGGATCACCCTCATCCACTATGAGTCCATCTCATGTCATAGCATCATAATAGGTATGTGTTTATTTTATATTGCAGATATTTACATTTAGATAGGAGTAGATATGTGTTTAGTAGATATGATTATTTGTCAACAATTATATGTTAATTTGTATCATTTTTATTTTATTTGCTATAGTCTTTTGCTCGACTCATCAATGTGACAACAGTAAGACCATTACTTTATACGAGGACTCCTGATTGTCCTAAGGGACAATCATATGCAGACCGTCTTATAAAAAAGAGAGCAAGATTTGAGATAAAAAATAATTGCATTATTGATATAATATAGTACATGTATACTAATTTTGATGTTAAATTTTTAATTTATAAACAATGGTATATAAGTTTCTATTTACTAGTCTATCTTGCCAATCATTCACATAATTAATCTAATTTGTGGTTTGAATTGTTATTGTGCAAGAAGCTTCAGAGCAACTAACTTCTTCAAGGAGGCTTGACTTTGATGGTCCAACACAAGATTAGGATATGATATAGATTGATATGTACTTAGGTTTTGATAGATCTTGAGATGGCATATATGCCACATTTTGTAAAACTTCTTGTATAACTTGTTCTAAGTAGGCATATGCCAAATTTTTATATGCACAAACACAATTATTCTACAGTTTGATATATAAGAATTTGTATTTGATATAATTTGTTCCTCATGCGCATGTCTTTCTACTTTGAATTTTCAAAATGGAATGTATAATTATCTTAAAATGGTTTAAAGTTATGATTGATAATGTATGTTATAGATTAACGAAATTGTATTATAATAGAACTTATGAATTACAATTGGTAATCCATATGCATTAGAGTTCATTCATATTAAGTTTCACATACATTGCATTCCATGGGACCATATTTCTTTGAGTATTTTCAAACAATTCATTGCCTTTTCTATTGTACCACATTTGTAGTGCCCCTCCATGTTTGGCTCTTCTTGATGTTTGATTAAGTTTGTTGGGTGAGTTTTCTAATACATGGTGTTAAAATTAATTGTTTATTATAATTGTTGGTTTCCATATAATTAAATAGATTGTTATTAAATAAATTATGTTATTAGAAAAATATAAATGTTGTGTTTAAATGATTAAATTATTAAATTAAATTATTAAGATATAAAGTGAATTTATAATTAAATATGATTATTATTTAATGTTGAGTTTTATTAATACAGTAAAGCGTGGGAAAATATTAATATGAAATAAAATAAAACAATAAAAGATTAAATCAAATGAGGATAATTGATAAGGAGATAAAAGCAATTAAGAAGATGGAAGGTTTTGCATGCAAGTGTATGCATAGTTTCAAACTGATGGTCGGAAAAGGAAGTTTGTTGTTTTTTGTTTGCTTTTTGTTTTAAAAAATAGAAGCCTTCTTTATTTTTCATTTTGGGGAGATTTTGGGTTTTCATCTTTATTTTTAGTTTTCGAAGGAGAACCTCGTCAAAAAAAATTCTTTGGTAGAATGGTTGAAAACATGAAAGACAATCTTGGCACCGTTCTTTCTTTTCTATTGCGTTGGAATCCAATTGATCGGATTTCGTCAAGGTCATTGTTGCTACCATTGGGATGGATCTCAACACTAGATTATCACTTCGACCAACATTGATCTCAGGTTCCATCGCTTCCTGAATTTTACTTCATCTCTTGAATCAAATGTAGGAATGTATATGTGGTTAGACAGAAAAAAATTTCTCGTTATCCATTTTGGGTTGAAGTAGATGGTAAATTCAATTGTTGAATTAGAAACTAGGATCTAAATTTTCTTGTTATCATTTTGGATGTGGCGTATGTGTGTTCTTCTTCCGAATTTATTATTGATGTGATTTACCTCTTTCTTTATTGTGTTGGAAAGTTCTGTGTTTTCATTGTCATCCGCCTTTGAAGGAATGAGTTATACTTGGAGTTCCATTTATTGCATGTTATGATTTAGGATTTTGCATGACTTGACTATTTGCCTCCTTTCTATGAGCATTTAAAGTAATCCATTGGAATTTGATTCTTGTATTGTGTCTTATTTGAATGAACATGTCGTATGCTTGGACTTCGATCCTTAGCAAGGTGTATCTATCCCTTTAAATCGATGAATAAAATCCCCATTTAGTATTTTCATATCTATCACTCTTCATATTTGCAAACCAACTATTTGTATCATACTTTGGCCAGAAAACCGAAACTGATGTTCTTGTTGTGTTGAAAATGAAACCATTTAAACCCATTAGATTATGATACTTTAAAAGCTCAAACCAAATACCTTGCTACTTCCATTTGCTAAGCCAACTTCTCCAACTTTGCTTATGCATAGAGTTTTGAGAAAGGATGAATGTTTTCTACCTTTGAATGATAGTAGGCAACTAGATAATGATCCATGATCATTGTTTTGCCTCAATGTTTGAAACTGGTGTATAAGAGTTTGCATGTATATAGCATCCTTTGTAAGAAACCTCCCTTGTATTCGGCATATGTATCTATCTATACCTTGATATTTCACTGGAATACTTCATTCTTTCTGAATTCGTTGTTTCTTTTTGTCATATTTTATGTGTAGTTAGTTGTCTGTGAGACAATTTTCCTCGTTCCTCCTTAGTCTATTTGTGTTTGGAGCCGAATTTCTCTGTTGGAGACTTGGATTTTATTCAGCATGTAACCTCTTCATGCTGCAAATTGCTTTGTATGGATACAGCTTAAGACTCGTCATTTGATGTTTATGTTTATGTTAGGCATTTAATATATATTTATGCTGATATATGTATTAGATAAATCTAATATGATCACCAATGTAAACTGAGATAAGGAGTTCCAAACCAGCGCACCCTCCAACCTCTCCTTGCTTTGGAATAACCCTTTGGATATGGCGTTTCCCTCCAAGTGGTTTGATCTGCAAACTACACCATATATATATGGAGGGATTCAAAGTTTATTTCTGCTAGCACTGTGGTCTTTGGTCGATGTGTGATGAATGTTTTCTTGCTTTTGCTTGGTGACTACTTCAGCCCTTATGGTTGCGCCATGCGCATCACCTCTCCCTCTTCCTTTGGTCGTTACTTGCTGCCTCTTGACACTATAGCATGCATAGTAGCAACATTTCTATCAAACAGAGGATAAGCTAAGTTGTAACATATTGTTTATATCTTAATATTTATTAAGTTGTAATATGTATACTTGTATATGTATTTAAATGGTGTTGGTAAAAGAATGTTCTATTTGGGATTCAAAGAATAATATATATGTTTTATGATTATTTGGTTGTGTAGATAAGCCTATTGGAAGTTAAATAGAAGAAAAGAGTTATTTATATTTAGAAATTGATGATAATGTGTAGTTAACGAATTAAATTATCTTTATTTGTAGATTATTTTATTAATATATTATTTGATGAATAGGTTTATGGTTTGGTATTCGATTTTATATATATATCCAAGTTTATATATTATGATTGTTATTAAAAGAATATTTAGGTCTTTGTAAATAGTTGATTTTTATTAGATAAATAAATTGGGAGTTCAAAAGGGAAATTTATTTAATTATATATGTTGTTTGAATTTGTATAATTATAGATGAGCACATGTGCATATAGAAGGGTGGCATATTCTACTTTGCTATATCATATTGAAAGGAAAATTTAAATGTATAGGTGTGATGTATGATTAAAGACTGAATAATGATTGATTAGTATATTTTTAAATTGTATAGTTTAGGTATGTGCAGGATCATGATGGGCAAAAAAGTGGTGATATGATGGGTATGTGTAGGGTATGTGGCTGACAACTTTATTTTTACCAAAAATTGGTGAAATGAAAAGGGTTTTTAAAGGAGATTCTAAACTTTTCACCAATATAAATTATGCTTTACTTTGAATTTAATAAATAATTATTATTCATTTTCTATTTGAATTATTCATGACTAAAGTCTTGATTGATAGGCTAATTGAAAAATATTTATAGCGTTCAAATGGTATTACATTTTTTGAATCTGAAACATGCGTCACATTCTATTCTTCACATACTATAGGATTAAAAATAATAATAATAATTTTATGAAGTTTTGACCAAATTAAGGTGGTCAGACATACAAGTTTTTTATATTTTTTTAAAGTTGTAATAAAAAAATCATAATTAATTATTTAGTTGGAAAAAAATTACAAAAAAATATGCATCACATCAGGACATGAGTCCTCTACTTATATCTAAAATATTAAAAGAAAATATTATCATTTTATTGTGGTTAGGGTGGTCATACAGACACCTACTTATTTTTTCACTGAAACTTAAGTACTACTGCATTGAAATTTCAAATTTTCACCAAATAAATTCTTTTTTTTATAAATAAACCTAGTAATTTAGCAAATACATTCAATTTGCTACAAATTCTATTCTTACATATTTTTTAAATAATATAAATAATTTATTCAAATTTTTATGTCAATTTTCCTAACTCTGATTTTTCTAAAATTTTCACCACTTAAGGGCCTATTTTTTCCATGATGATCCTGCACATACCCGTTTATATGTGAAATGGTTAATTTAGAATAAATGAAATATGGAGTTTTGCATGTTATGGTTTCCTTGTTCATTTGTGTGCTTGCATTGAGTAATGTCTTTGAGTTTTGGAAATATTAAATTTGAAGAGGAGTGATTTATTTTATTTAGATAACTATAGAAAATAAGTTAAAATGGATGAAGTTGGTAATCTTTTAAAGTGTTGATTTCCTTGTATTCTCTAATAGTTTAATTATAAATAAGATTAATTTATATCATAGACATTCAAGAATTATTATGTGAGGTTAGTGGTTAAGTAATGAATTTTAGAAAATATGAAAATAATGTCATCAATGGATGTATTGCTTGTTGATGTTTATTTATTATGTTAAATGAATAGGGGAAAATTGATTTACTTGTATTTAGATTATCCATTGCTTTGTGTTCATTGTGTAATTGGTATAATTGAGTTATAGTGGTAAATGCTCCGTTGAGTAATTTAAGTGGATAAGTTAGTGAGTAATCTGAATTGTGGGGGCAATGCCTTCTATGAAGGATTTCATGGTTGATTTGACTGTTTGTTTGTGTTGAATTATTGGATTGATTTTAGTGTTGTGTTGTTAATTGGTTGATTTTACTATTGTTGTCATGGTTGTTTGATTTTGAGAATATTTTGGTTATTACATGGTTGATTTTTAATTTTGAGATCATATTATTGTTGCCACTTTGATGAGAAACCATTGTGTAAGTGATTTTTTACACTTCCAGAGGCTGAGGAAAGAGTTTTCTTTATGATTGGCTTTTCATGTTGGTTCTTTGTGAACACTTGATTCTATACTTGATTTATGACTATGTGGGTTTTGGCCTTGCATTGTGGAATTGTTATCTATAGAGACTTTGTGTGAGTTGGTGCATGCCTCGCTTTATGTGATAATTCATGTGGATTTATATGTTGTGCAAGTTGGCTTACCCAGTTGGTGGACTGTAGAGTCTTTTTGTTGCTAGTAGGGGGAGTGGCTCTCAATGGGGGTCTGGTGCACAAAGTGGCATCCGGGGTAACTCATGAGGGTTTTTTAATAAGTGATAATCTAAAATGAATTAGGGGGTTGGGTAGTTCACATTAATCAAGATAATTGAAGCCTCACTCATGGCTCAAGTGCTTGTTTAGGCTTGAAATGAGTGGGAAGGCCTAAAATGGAAAGATCAACTACCTTTTCCTCTTGAAAGGTATGTTTATCTTGCATGAGTTAGAATGGGGGCCAAGGATCAGTTGAGGTTGTTAGGGTAACCCAAGATGGGGCCTGAGATCCTAGGAAGATCCACATTGGGTAACCCATATCGAGCTATGCGATGACACTATTACCTATAGCAACCTTGTATGCCTTGTTGTTTTCCTCTTATTGTTAATGTACCTTTGGAAGTGGTTGTCTTTTTATACTTTTTTTGTGGAATCTTGTATGTTTCCACAGTCATGTTAGCCCTTGTTTGATTGACTATTTGTGTAGTGGGTCCTTGTTGTCATCTCTTAGCATGGGGGGTGGACCTTAGGGTTCCACATGGTTGGGTGGAACATGCTATGTACTCCATTGGGTTCCTAGTTGATGTTCATGAGCATGGATGTGGTACTTGACGTAGAGCTTCCAAATCTCATACCAGGCTTGGGTTAGCATTGATGTTACTCATTTTAGTTGTATCTTATCATGTATTTGATGTATCCTTCCTGTTGTTACAAGGTAAGCTTTGATGTAAACTTGTAAACAATGTAATAGTTTACCCCATGTATGGGAAGTTGTATATGTATTCATTGACTCATACTATTTGACCTTTAATGGTGTTGTATGTGTGGAAATATATAAATTTAATGTAGTGGATGTAATTGAACTCCTTTTGTAGTTCTTTCATGATGTATGTTTGGATTGGATAGTTGAGGTGTTCATAATGCAGTCATGATACCCTAAAGGACATAGTCAGTGCAAATGTACATGTGGTTTACATTCTATGTTATTGTTAGTATGATCTATACATTGATTCACTTTTTTTTTTTTTTAAATTGTGTCATAATTGTTAGTTTGTTGTGATGTCCTTTGGGGTTTTGTGGCGAGGCATTACAACATTTTTCATACATGTCTACCAATATTTTTTATCAAACTCTCAATTTGAGAATACCCATGATTTCAAGCTTTGTTGAATGAATTTACATTTGACATTATTTTGTTTTTTGAACTCGTGTAATGAAGTGGGAAGCTGATTTTTATTTCAAAAGAAGTTAAAATTAATGAAAAATGGATACAACTTAATGAAATATATGTCATGTTACAGGGTTCATTCGAAAGTAATATAATCATTTTGATAAAAATCAATGTAAGTCAATATTCAGTCAAGCTTAATAACATGTAAAACTTATAAAATCATCTTGAATAAGAATCACTATATTTCAACCATAGGGGTTTGATGCAACCTTCAAATAAAGTCCTTACAACTAAAAAAGATACATGTTCATTAAATTGTTCATGTGAAATCTATACAATAATCATGATCAACAATTAAGACATCACTCAACCATGATGAAACTATTAAATAGACCAAACGAGTGTGATACTACCATTAAACAAACCAAATAGAACTCCATGACGTGCATGCTATTTGACTTTTGACATGCAATTTGTATTATCGTAATGCACAAAAATGAATGTTGTTAACCATAGTGCATCAATAAGCAAACTAGACATACTATATGGGTATGTTTATGCTAGAAATGTTTCTCTTTTGCACCCAAACACATTGAATCACTCTAGGCTACATTGGATTGGCGATTTCCCTTAAGAGTCCAAAGTACAAAAAGGAAACAATCTGTGATGGGTTATTACTCAGAAACCATGATGCTTACAGACTCTTTGTCTAAGGCTATAGGATTGTGTTGAGACCTTATTTAATAACCCTCTTAGTTTTTTCTATCTCAAAGGCATTTTCTCATGGTGACGAGTTTTTAGTTGAGGAAAAAGTTGTTAGATGCAAGCAGTGTAAAGTTGCAAAGTGGTGAAACTTTCGTTCAACAACTTGTATGACCAAATTGAATATTCCAAAACATTAATATGTGTGAATTTATGCTAGGAATGGTCCTCTTTTGCACCCAAACACGCTGAATCACTCTGAGCTACATTAGATAGGCCATTTCCCTTAAGAGTCCAAAGTGCTAAAAGACAACAATATTTGAAGAGCTATTTCTTAGAAACCGCGACTCTTACAAACTCTCTATATAAGGATATGGGATTGTGTTGGGACCCTCTACAATAGCCTCTCTTGGTTTTTTCTATCTTAGAGGCATTTTCCTGTGGTGGTGAGTTTTTAGTTGAGGAAAAATTTGTCAAATGCAAGCAGTGTAAAGTTGCAAAGTGGTGCAACTTTCGTTCAGCAACTCGTACAACCAAATACATTGTTCCAACACATCTGGATGGGTACGTTTACACTTGGAATGGTCCTCTTTTTCATCCAAACATGTTGAACCACTCCAAGCTACATTGGACTGACGACTTCCCTTAAAAGTCCAAAGTGCTAAAAGGAAACAATCTTTGAAGGGTTATTTCTTGGAAATCATGATGCTTACGGACTCTCCATCTGAGGCTATGGGATCATGTTGGGACCATCTACAATAACCTCTCTCACTTTTTGCTATCTTAGAGGTGTTTTCCCGTGGTGACAAGTTTTTAGTTGAGGAAAAAGTTGTCAGATGCAAGCAGTGTAAAGTTGCAAAGTGGTGCAACTTTCATTCATCAACTTGTATGACCAAACAGATTGTTCCAACATGTCTAGATGGGTACGTTTACACTAGGCATGGTCCTCTTTTACATCCAAACATGCTGAACCACTTTGAGCTACACTGGATCCAAAATTTCCTTTAAGAGTCCAAAGTGCTAAAAGACAACAATCCTTGAAGGGCTATTTCTCAAAAAACGTGACGCTTACAAACTCTCCATCTGAAGCTATGGGATAATGTTGGGACCCTCTACAATAACCTCTCATTTTTTTCTATCTTGGAGGCATTTTTCTATGATGATGAGTTTTCAGTTGAGGAAAAAGTTGTCAAATGCAATAGTGTAAAGTTGTAAAGTGGTGCAACTTTCGTTATGCAACTTGTACAACTAAACAGACTATTCCAACATGTACAGATGGGTACGTTTAGCTAGGAATGGTCCTCATTTTCACCCAAACACATTGAACCACTCTGAGCTACATTGGATTAGCGATTTCCCTTAAAATTCCAAAGTGCTAAAAGGAAACAATCTTTGAAGGGTTATTTCTCAAAAAATGTGATGCTTACAGAATCTCCATCTGAGGCTTTGGAATTTTTTTGGAACCCTCTATAATAAATTTTCTCATTTTTTTCTATCTCTGGGGTGTTTTCCCGTGCTGACAAGTTTTTACTTGAGGAAAAAGTT
The DNA here is from genome assembly GCA_007258455.2 of Sequoia sempervirens. Taxonomy (NCBI): domain Eukaryota; kingdom Viridiplantae; phylum Streptophyta; class Pinopsida; order Cupressales; family Cupressaceae; genus Sequoia; species Sequoia sempervirens. Next base: position 444,987,017 of record VDFB02270651.1, read on the forward strand.
GTCAAATGCAAGCAATGTAAAGTTGCAAAGTGGTGAAACTTTCATTTTACAACTCGTACGACCAAACAGACTATTCCAACACATTCAGATGGGTACATTTATGTAGGAATGGTCCTATTTTGCACCCAAACACCCTGATCCACTCTGAGCTACATTGGACCAACGATTTCCCTTAAGAGTCCAAAGTGCTAAAAGACAACAATCTTTGAAGGGCTATTTATCAAAAATCGTGACGATTATAGACTCTCTGTATGAGGCTATGGGATCATGTTGGGACCCTCTATAGTAACCTCTCTTGGTATTTTCTATCTCAGAGGCATTTTCTTGTGGTGACGAGTTTTCAATTGACAAAAAGGTCGTCAGATGCAAGCAGTGGAAAATTGCAAAGTGCTTCAACTTTCGTTCTGTAACTAGTACAATCAAATGGACTGATCCATCACATCTGGATGGTAAATTTATGCTAAGAATGGTCCTCTTTTGCACTCAAACATGCTGAACCACTTTGAGCTACATTAGACCGACTATTTCTCTTAAGAGTCTAAAGTGCTAAAAGGTAGCAATCTTTGACGGGCTATTACTCGGAAACCATGTCACCTAGAAACAATTCGTCTAAGTCTATGGGATCATGTAGTGGCCCTCTACAATAACTTCTCTCAAATTTTTATATCTCTAAGGTGTTTTACTGTGTTGTTGAGTTTTTAGCTGATGGAAAAAGGGTCAGATGGATGCAATGTAAATGTGCAAAGGGGTTTAAGGTTCATTTTGTTCCTCGTGAGTAAGTGAATAAGTGATTCATTTTCTCAAATACACTTAAGTCATGAACTGCACACATGAATAAAAAGCATACACATGAAAACATGCAGGTCATAAAGTATACATTGGAATATTCATAAGTGACAAAGTATACACATAAGTTGTAAAGTATACACTTGAATACATGTAAAGTATACAAAATATGCATGATATTATCATTCAATAATTGCTATCAAATATAGGATTTACAAAATTCCATGTAGGAATGCAACAAACATCCCTAATACATAGTAATTTCCCAATAGGGAAAGGAAATAGATCACATGTTGCCTTCACAGTCGGCACAGTCTTCCACAATAGTAGCATGTTGATGTTCTAGAGTGACAAACACCTGTACAGACCATCAAGGTAGTAGTTAAACTATGTATACAATAGAAAAGATGCTTAGAATAAAAAATCTAGATTATTCTAAACAACCTAAGTGATGATGAAATGGTAATGAAAACTAGAAAAGATGCTTAGAATAAAAAATCTATATTATTCTAAACAACTAAATTGATGATGAAATGGTAATGCAAACTATAAAAGATGCTTACAATAACCAGTCTATATTATTCTAATATGTCGCATACCTTTTCCAAAGGATCAGAGCTGGCTATTGTTGTAGTGGTTCAATGATCAATCATGCCAAGAACATCACAATATACTTCAAATGAGTAATCTATATGGTCATAATAGAAAAGATCCTTAGACTAAAAAATCTATATGAACTTAAGCGAATAAACAATATCCAAATGTGATGAACACTATCATACCTATCCCATACAAAAAATGATCCACTACTCAAGTGTGCCCGAAGGGTCATCTCTTACCTTTGAATAGTTTCTAGTAATGCTTCATGATCAACACTACTAATTGTCCATAGTCTTTTTGTTTTTGGTCTAGCATGATGTCTCAATAACTTAACATTTGTTGCTATAACAAGGTGTGAATACATGAGAATGGTTTTGTGTTTCTGATAGTCTTCAAATGCAGGTATGTCATTCTTTCTAATCATATATGTTTGCAACCAAGTTCTGGAAACAACAACTAAACCTATGTGATCATAAGTTTTTTATCAACATCGAAATATACTTAGAATAACAAATCTATATTTCGTCTAAACAACCTAAATGTTGATGAAATGGTAATGCAAACTAGAAAAGATGCTTAGAATAACAAATCTATATTATTGTAAACAACCTAAACAATGATGAAATGGTAATGCAATGAAGTTCAAGAAATGACAATTGAACTTGTAGGATACATGAACCCATCTTCATTTGTCATCGGTTGTGTTAGTTTCTTCTTTCCTTGTATGCATCATGCCAACCAATAGTCAAATCCCTCTTCATTCACATGTGGTGCTACAACTGCATAGACATCTCCTAGTTGTACAAGATCTAAAAGATGATTGTAGTCAAGTGAAATTTCTGTTACATATTCTAATGAGGATTGTGCCACATATAAAGAGGTTAGGTACCATGGAATCCAAGTATCTACCCAGTCACTTGAATTTCAATGATACCAATCACATTGAATACAATCCTGAAAAGAAAGAGCCATCTTCCATGTCCATATGGTCTATGCACTCGCATCTGAGCTTCAAAATGAATGCATCTTTGAAGAATCTCTAATTATTTGATATTCCATGTTTTGTCTCCCACTATGTTGTCCTCAACCAACCAAAATAATCTACACACTTGTGAATCAAGTGTCCCTCCTCATGATAGTGCATAATTACACCAATCCACAATAGAACCTACATCATTGAATGTTGCACCACCTCTAATATTCATGTATTCCTTAACCAAATCTCTCTTCACACATGCACCTGCACCATCATGCTCACTTTTTCCATGCCCAACTTTAAAAAAATCCAAATATGTGGTACACCCCTCTCTATATGCATCTTTCAAACTAAAAAAAATGTGAGCATTCTCGAATTGCCTTGTGCCGTTATTTGACCAAATCAAGTGTTGAACCATTACACTTCCTTTTTCCTATAAGAACTCACAAAAGTTTTCAAAAAAATGCTGTACAAACTCAAATGAATGAGATCTATCATGACTAATGTAAAAATGGCACTCCTTGATTATCTTCCTATCCTCTTCTGTACTATTAGGGGCATGCCTATATGTTATGTGGACAAAAATAACAATTTGAATATAATTATAATATTGTGATTAAATTTCATTTTGTGGTTGTAATGTGTAATTTTCAGCAAAATCAACTACAGATACAATAGTTCCAATGGGGAAAGATTCCTTACACATCCTGAATCGTTGATCCAACCACTACAACCTATGGCTATTCCTTGCATACTTATAGAAAAGTTTTTTTTGAAAATCTGAAATAAAATCAGCAATGTTTACCTCTCTTGAAACCAACTCGCATCTAGAACCCTCACCTCCACTCTTCAATGTGTATTTGACTGTCTCAAACTTTTTTTCTCAAAAATTTTGTTACCAAAATCATGATCGCTGCCCTTCTAAAAGCATGTTACACCACCACATTGCAAACACATTTCATTTAAACAATCATTTCTATAAAATAAGCAACCATCACCTCTAATGCATAAAAATGAATCTAATAACTCCCTGGATGACTTGGGAAGTTGAATTGCATGAAACTCCTACAACATTTCATTAGTATGCATAGTAGAAGGAATATGGCATAGCAATTCATGATACATTGAAAATTCAACATGGTATTTACAACATGTATTATGAACCTTAATAGGAACACAATAAAATGGCTTGAAAGATTCAAAATCCCTTTGTGAGATTTGCAAATTTGGATGTTCTTGACAAAATTGTTTGTACAAATTTTTTTGGCTACATTCAAAAAAATGTTTAGGATGCGGTGTACAATCTCGATTACCAATTCATAACTTTAAAACATCCTTTACATTCGGTGATACTCTAGAGTGAGAATTCCAATATTGTTCAATTTACATCTTTACATTATCAGTTAGCTTTTTATGAACACATGGAATCCTCCCACTAAAATCCAATGTATCATTTTGAAGAGTACTATCGAGTCTTCCTCTTCTTGAGAGTGCTCTATTCAATGTTTTACGATTTACGTTAAAATCAATACAAGTTTGTCTCATTAAATGAGCATTTCTCAAATGATGGCTTACTAGTGAGGTTGTGAACACTCTTTGAGCAACCCTTTTATCTTTTTCCTTACTAGTCTTTCCAATAGAGGTTAGATCATTAAAATATTTTTTACAATAAGACTATGTTTTTCTAATTTTTTTGTGAGATGAATCTTCAATTTTTTTAATAATGGCCTCATTTTGTAAATCTTAAGTAATTGCAAAAAAAGTTAACATTGTTTGGTTAATGTATTATCGGAAAAGAATTCATTGAAATTTTTTGTAGCCCACAAACAAACCATTCGTTGTGACCTTTTTCCCTCAAGATTATCAATTATGTTATCATCTATTTCAACCAATCATTTAGGGGTTATTTTGTAATTAGGTGTTACATAAGTTTCATTATCAACATTTTCATTTTCAAGTACAATGTTATTAACATTTTCATTCTCACTATTCTCAATACTTTCAACATTTTTAATAACAATTTCATTTTCAACAAAATTTTCATTGTCAATAACAAATTTATTTTCAACCACATTTTCATTTTCAATTTCCACATTTTCAATTCCAATTTTTTCATTTTCAATTTCAATATGTTGTTCAATATTTTCAATTTCTATTTCATCTTCACTTGAATTAACATTTAATGGTTCAGAAGAAGCTTCAATTTGAATATTTTTCATACCTTTTCTTCTTTTCCTATGACTTTATCTTTTGCTCTCTATGCTTCAATTTGATCTGTTGTAAGTTTCCTTTTACCTTTTCTCTTACACTAACTGTTGCTCCCCATTGCACAAACAAAAAAACAAACACAAATGATTGGAATTCTAAAAAAAGTGTTAGAGAATCTTTGAAAAGCTGAATTTCATTTGATGCAGACAGAAAGCATGAGAATTTCATGATAGAAAGAATGTAGGGACCATTGAAATACTCAAAACAGTCCCATTTTTGTTTTCTATATAACTTACAAAATAAATATCTGTTATGTCTTTCAATTGACATGCCCGTAGGTCTACCTTCACAATCTAAAAATAAAGGAAACATATATCCATTTATAACGGATATCCGTTACCTCTAGTCTTCAAAATAACAATGTCATAATATATTTCTTTTCTATATATTAATATACTATGTTAAAATATTATATAATAATATATAATATATATTAATATATATTGTATATTAATATAATATATTATATAGATATATATATATTTTTAATGGTGCAATGCACCCATATTATTAGGGATAAACACTTTTGACCGGAGCTATGAACCGGGTACAAGAAACCACAAAAAAATACCAAACCCACGAGCTCATTGGCCCAGCAAAGGCACAAGGCATGCGAGTACTTTGGCCCAGTGAGGGTTTGAACCCTGGTGGTTGTCACTACAACCAAGCGACTTGACCACCGAACCACACCCTTATCAAAAAATATAATATATTATATTAATATATATTGTATACTATATATTATATTTTAATATATAATATATAATATATATTCATATTTAATATATATTAATATATTATATATTATATATATATACATATTTTTTTTCTCAGTAATAAGATTTTATTTTATTGAATCGTAAATTCAAATACATCATTTACTTATTTTTCATGTATCCTTCTACCACCAAAAAAAGCACCTACAGATAACACCATTGTTTCAAAAATTTATCAAAATACCCACCAACACCCTGAACTTCTACTTTGAATTTGGAAAAAAACCCTGACAATGCTTTCACAGAAAAAAACTTGTACCTACCCTGACCACCTAGCATTCAACCACTATCCCATTACATCCCTCATAGGGCTAAACCCTGAGATATAACAAACATGTACAATGTACAATTAAAAATTTGTATTCACAAAAGACACAAAAGAATTGTAACACTCATGTCGAGCTACTCAAGTCTGAGTCGCTCTTTGACATGCTCATCACCTTCCTCTTTTGAGGAAGCACCTCTTTACTTTCCATTCTAGCAGCTTCTGCTTGTGCCTGGACTAGTACCACTTCGACCTCCATTAGCTCCACAAAGAGCTTCAAGGCCTCCCACGTGTGCATGACTTCCTCTCTCCATCAAGCTTTAAGGCTCCCTTCTTACCATTGCACAAAAGGGATGCATCCCTCAAAATCATTACCTTCTGTAGTCACCAAGACTACACGCACATCCAACCCAACACCCAGAATGACCCATTCCAAAATTGATTCCATTCCCTCCAAGTAATCACTGTGTACAATCTCTTCCATCACCTTTCTCACTATTTTCATCGTTTCCCCTAAATCCAACTCCCACACCATGATCAAAGAATAAATGTCCATTTTTGTGTGAAACTTGTGCTTGAGAATTCCAAAACGTGTGCCCAAAATCAGCTACACACACTACACCAGCCTCCCACCACTAAATAAAAACATCCCTTTCAGTCTCCTCTCTGAGACTTCCCCAGGAAATAGAAAAAGTTGTTGCTTTTCAGGAGTGTGAAATTTTGCTCCATTGTAATTTTGAAACTCCAACACCAACACCGAAAACCATACTATTCCAATAATTCCTCTTGACCACAAAATTGGGAAGAAGCATTGAGAGCTGAGGGCTTAGATAGTTTAAACCACATTAATTCTGCACACTCAGCCATTAGTGTTGAATGTACAATCCCCACCGCCACCCTACTCTTCAACAATTCTTTAGACACTTTGAACTGTGATCCACATTACTTCTTTCTAATTAATTGCTAAGTAATTCCCTCCCCTAATTAAATTGCCTCCTCAAGATCCAATTGCCTTAAATCTTCAATTCTTAACTCACCAACTTCGTCGAAAGTTAAAGCCCAATTTGATAAAATGTCTGCTTCTACATTCCCAGATCTTACGTGGCTAATGATGAAATCCTCGAAAGATGCTAACTCCTTAATTTTAACAATTAAATTATGTAGATGCCACACATCAATGCTTCCTTTCATCACTTCCTGGAAAATGATTAGAGAATCACCCTCTAGATGTATCTTTGAAGCCCCTAGTTTTTTACCAAGTCTGATTACCGTTAGTGCTGCTAATGCTTCAACTACATTATGTGTCCCTACTTCCAACTTCTTTTCCCCAAATTCCAAAAAATTCCCTTTCCAATCTCATACAATAAAACCTACCCCTAATGGTCTAGGGTTCCCTTTGGAGGCACCATCAAAATTGACTTTCCACCACCCCTCCATCGGATTTTCCCAAGCAACCTCCACTGGTCCCTTTGAAACTGGATTAACCTAGCTAAGCCCCTTAATGGGCCTCAAACAAATACCTAGCCATTGTGCATAAATACACTTGTCCTCTAATGTGAAAGGGACCCCCAAATTAAAAAAGAGTGAGGCTACCACACCAACCACTTCCTCTATTCCATGATTAATTATCAACTTTAATCTATCTAGCGACTCTTCTTTTTCTAAAAATATGTGCCTATGTATTTCTTTCCATGCCTCCTAGACAATAATAGATGGGCATACCTTCCAAATACAAGAGAAAGTGGAATTTATCTTTTTTACCAACCACCCATCAAAAAGTCTCTTTAAAATGTCTAGGAAAGGGCCCTGCCACCCCAACAACCTCATCAACATTTCCCAGCATGAAGAAGCCATCTTGCAATGCAACAATAAATGATCTACTGTCTCCTCCACTTCTGCACACATAACACATTTAGATGGTCCACAAAAACCTAAACATTTCCTCCTTTCCCCTGTCAGGATACATCCCCTTATTGCCAACCACACAAAAGTACCTACCTTAGGCAAGCATTCTTTCCCCCAACATAAGTCAACCAGCCAATCCTCATCCCCTACTCTTGCATCCAAAAATTGGGATCCTAGCTTAACTGAGTACTTACCATCCACAACACCACACCATACAACCTTGTCCTCCTTATTAGACCTCATAATCTTGTGTGAATTAATGATCTCCTACATAAGAGTTCACTGTCAGTCTAAAAGATTTGTATTTTGGAGAGATTTCAAACTTGAATCACCACCTAAAGCATCCCTTATGAATTCTAAATAATCACTTACCTTTTCACCCCAATGCTGAGTAAGCTAGAGTCTTAGATCATGCAATTCACCATTCTCTTTCAAAGCGAGAAAACCATTCCAAGAATCCTCCCAGAACTTTGCTTTCATACCATTCCCAATCTGCCAAGTAATATGATCTGCTATTACCTAGCGACAGGATACAACAAAGTTCCATATTACTGAGACAAAAGGGAGATTATGCATGGTAAATATTATGTTGTCTTCCATAGAATCCAAATACTTGGCTTTTAAAATCTGAACCCACAATTGAGAGGGTTGGGAATATATGTTCCTCACCAAATTTTCACCCAAAGCCTCATTCATTAAATTCCAATCTCTTAATCCAACACCTCCGTTCTCCTTTTCCATAAAAATATTCTCCCATGAGAGTAGAGGTATCTTGTCCTATTCGTTGGCACCATTCCCAAAGAATTTCCTCATCCTTTTCCCAACAACCTTTATAATCTTTTTTGGTATTTTAAGGCATGTCATTGAAAATATAGGAATAGTAGAAATAATAGATTTTAACATCAAAATTTCCCCAGCTGATGTCAACCACCTAATTTTCCATCCATCCATATGCTTCAAACAACAATCCACCAATTATTTCCACACTACCAACTTACTTGCCCCACCAAATAAAGGAATTCCTAGATATTTCCCCAGAAGAGATCCCAATTTCATACCCAAAATAGTGCAAATTTCCCTTTGCTTCTGGCCACTAGTGTTAAAAAAGAAGATTTCATATTTTCTCCAATTGATACACTATCCAGAGGCTTGGTTGTACTTATCCTGAACTTCTTTCATCACCCTGGCTTCCCTAAAGGAAGCCTCCCCCAATAGTAGAGTATCATCTATGAACTACAAATGAGAAAGAGAGTCAACACCATCCACAACCTGGACACCCTTCCAAATCCCATCTCTTCTCTTTTTAGAAATTAGTCTTCCCATAACTTTAGCCATGATTATAAAAAAGAAAGGCGAGATTGGGTACCCCTATCTTAACCCTTTCTTTGAGTCAAAGAAACCTTTCAGACCCCCATTTACTAAAACCAAAAAATGAGGGTTTTTAATACAACTCTCAACCCAATTTACCCAAGCATCACAAAATCCAGACCTCCTAAGAACCTTTAAGAAGAAATTTCTATTTACTTCATCATACACCTTCCTAATATCCAATTTTACCAGCATTCTTTATGTTCATGCTATTCGAATGGAATGTATCACTTCATGAGCAACAATAACTCCCTCATAGATAGAATTATTCAGTGAAAAACCACTTTGTTTCGGAGAGATCACAATATCAAGAACATCCTTCAACCTGTTTTCCATTACCTTAGAGATAACCTTGTATACAGTGTTGCAGTGGGAGGTGGGCTTGGAATCATTAAAAGATAAGATTTCATCTTTCTTGGGGACAAGAGAAATAAAAGTATTATTGAAATCTTTCAAAAAAAAACCACCTGATCTTGATTCCTCCACCAGCTCCCAATGATATTTCACCACAATATCCCATCATTTCTGGAAAAAAAGTGCTAGAAAGCCATCAGGTCTAGGTGCTTTATCATCACCAAGACTAAAGAGAGTATTTTTAACTTCTTCCAATGTTAAAAAAATTGAAAGCTCTACATTCTACACTTCTAAAACACACTGGAGAATTACATTCAAAATTTCGTCAACCTTAGGCTCAATAGTCTGATTACTTCTATATGGTTATGAGAAGAAACAAACAACTTCATTGCAGATGTATTCCTTTTCCTTAAGAGTGTTACCATCCTTATCCTGTATTAATAATATTTTAGTACATGACCTCCTAACCTTAACCGATTTATGAAAAAAACATCGTATTAAAGGTCATCCTCCTTGAGTCATGTTTCTCTTGATTTCTTCCTCCAAGCAATGTCTTCCCTTGTCAAAATCTCCATATAATGCTTATTAAGATCTTTTTCTTTTAAAAAATCATCCTCACTCATACCCTTCTTGATAACTTTTATATGTAACACCCCCAATTCTTGCTCAATTCTAAGCTTTTCCAAGAATATTTTTTTAAACACCTCTCTATTCCATTTCTTCAGTTGCTCCTTGACAAATTGCAGCCTTTTGAAAAGGATAAAAGCTTTGTTCCCAACCCGTATTGGTGCATTAGCCCACCAACCAGTTACTAGCTCCATAAAAACTTCCTCTCTTAGCCACATTTTCTCAAATTTAAAGGATAACGATTTGGTACAACATCCTCTTGTATTCTCACACTAATTGGATAATTATCATTGAAACCTGTAATGGGGAGGATGTCAGCCTAAAGGGTCCATTGAAAGTATGCCCAATTTTTTAGCAATATTTAAAAAACCACTTCTCCTGTTAGTCCAAGTGAAATCATCACTTTTAAACTAAACTTCAGAAAGGCCACTATTAGCCACAAAGTCAGTGAAATCCCTCTATTTTTTATTTAGCCATCCAAGACCACCTCTCTTATTGGATGACCATAAAATTGTATTGAAATCACCCCCCAAAAGAAAAAAGTTGTCACCATTGTTAGAAATCACCTCCAAAATAGCATTCCACACTCTTCTCATTTCAACAATATTGTTCAACCCATAGACGTTTATTATATAAAAAATTGAAAATAATTGTTTAGATAGAACATTAATCCATTGAAAAGACTTTTTTGACCTGATTCCCTGGACCTCAATGACTGCCTCTTTATACAAGATACCTAAGCCTCTAGAAGTTCCTTCTTCCTCAACAATAAAACATTTTCAACTACCAAAATGCTTAATAAAAGAACTTACTTCAGTCCCAATAAGTTTTAGTTATTGTAACAAAACTATATCCGGTCTCCTTTGATCAATACATCTCTTAATCAGAAAAATATTGTTAGGGGAATTGCAGCCCCTAACATTCCATGAAAGGACCTTCATTACTCCTAGGAAAAGGAATAGCCTTTTCCCGATTTCAATTTTTTTTCCCATTGCACTTCCCACAATTTCTAGCTTCACCCTTACTGATTTTTGCTCCCTTTTCTTCTTTTCCCCCACTTTCACCTTTTCCTGCTTAGCTAAAGTTTTCTCCAAGGTTCTCTTCTCCATAATACCCACTTCCACACTGAGGCCCAAATCATCCCCACCTCCTGTCAAATTAGTTTTTAGGGAATTTGAATCCATGTCCTAAAAAAGGCTACCATCCTCTATAGCCTCCTCGAAACAACTCTCCAGATTTTGAATTGGAGATATTTGTATGTATTTAAAGGTAGGTTCCTCAACTTCAAATCTTTCAACCATCTTCTATTTCTTTTCTAAAGATGAATTTTCTTGATAAGTCTTACTTTCCTCCACCTCCTCAACTGGTTTCTCTCCCCTTAGATTATATAATGGACCATTGTTATCACTTTTGGGGTTTGACGGATATTTTTTGGGACTCTCTCCATCTTCAACTTTCTATAGCTTAGGATTCTCCACACTTGTAAGCTTCTTTGAAGCAAGGTCTACCTTCCTAGCAAAGCAATCCTGGATGATATCCACCTTTTCCTTACACCCCTCCTCCATCAAATCAACAATCTACTTAGAAAATTTGTCCACATCACCTCCCATTTGGAAAACCTCTTTCCCTTCTAAAGTTCCATTACTTGTCTGAATAGGCACCTGAATTGAATCAATGGAGATCGTCCATCTTATTCCCTCATCCAAAATCTAGTTAGCTTCTTTAAGAATTTCCACTTCTTGGCCATCCGTCCACAATCCAAGGGGAATAACTAATTTTCTCAAACTGCAATCTTCCTCCACATATTGATCCCATATTTTCAACATAGCTTCCATGAAGCTACTATCTTCAGCTTGAAACACACTTTCTTTTGACAACAATAAATCTAAGATAATAATTTTCCACAATCCATATTTTTAATTGCAAAATATTTCTCGATTGGATTGTGTATTAATTTTTGCATCAACAGTTTGAATCACACTTTGTGATCCATAATCAGGATGAAAAAGAGAGCACCTACAGAAATGATAAGAAGCAAACCAATCAATGCCTAAAAATGGTTTGAGAAGGGAAGGATGGAGGATGGGTTGCACAGGAGACAAGGCAAAGGGAAATGACTTGATAGGAGAAATAATTACAAAACAATCAACCTATAAACAACCTTTCAGAAACTTTAAAAATCAACAAAATTTCAAAGAATTAAAAAATCAACCTATAAGCATTTTTAGTTTATTTCCTTCTATTTGCTTTGAAATTTTGTTGATTTTTTAAGTTTTTGAAAGGTTGTTTATAGGTTGCTTATTTTGTAATTCTTTCTTTTGTCAAGTCATTTCCCTTTGCCTTATTTCCTGTGCAACCCATCCTCCATCCTTCCCTTATCAAACCTTTTATAGGCATTGCATGGTCTGATTCTTATCATTTCTCTCTTGGTGATCCCTTTTCCATCTCGATGATGGATCAGATAGTGTGATTTGAAATGTTGATGTAAAACTTAATACATAATCGAATCCAAAAATCCTTTGGAATTAGCAATAAATCTATTAGAGAATTTTGATCTAAACCCTTACCTTTTTCCAACCGCATACATTCCCCCATAGGATGCCCTACCCCTTTAAAAATAGAGCACATTTCAATTGATTCCTCAACTTCTATCATTTGTTTCCAAGTTCCCTCCCCTATTTTGAGTTCCACCATTGTCAGGAGGGGATGAACCGCCTACCAAAGGATACAAATGAGAGCATACATGTGATCATCTTTACTTGCTATGGCTTCGTCCACCTTCACAAAAGTTCCTAATTTATGTACAATTAGCTAGAGGGTTTCAACATCCCAATATTCATGAGGGAGGTTATATACCCTTATCCAAATTAGTACCTTCATCATTACTTCATTTTTGGGGTTAAAGTTTATAGTCCAATCCTTGAGAAAAAAACCTTTACCCCCATAAGAAAAGGGCCACTATTAAAAATCCATTCCTTGTCTTTGGAACTTGGACAAATGACAAGGTAAAATCCATTAGGTAATGTTTTCAGAATGGTTGCCTCTCCCCAATTTTCATTACACCAATTCCTAACCGTTCTAAATGTTGGCCAAGGCCCACTCCATTTCATAAAAAAGTCATTTTCCTTAAAATGACTCAGCGATTCATTCCAGGCTTGACCTTTAATCATTAGGGAAAAAATTGTGGTATGCTCAAGAGTAGGGTGTACCTTCTGGTTTAGCTACAAATCCCCTTGCAACTTTTTCCTCCAAAACTTCTTTTCCACTTTCCAAAATTCAACTGGTGCATTTAGTCACATGTTTCCATACCCCCACCTATTCTTTGTGACAAATCCCTATGGATCAACTTTGTCATCACCAGACTTGTAAGAGTCCTTGTCATTATTGTTGGAGCCTTCCATGCTTGATGTAGTGCTTGCCACGGTGGGTTCTGAGAATGACCTCTATTCCTTTGGTTATAAGGCCACAAACTCAGATCTTTTCCATGTCCTCAAGGGCCCTGTGACCTATGAAACCCTTGCTCCATCCATCTCTCCACCATTACATATTATATATTATATATTAATATTATATTATATATAATATATATTGTTGCTCATCCAAGTGTGTAACTTATAACAAATAGAATGGATATCCATTATTTGAATTTTAAAAATTATTATTTCTTATAATGTATGATATCTATATTTATTATATATTAATATCTATTATATATTAATTTATATTCATATATAATAATATATTAATATATTATATATATATATATATTAATATATGGGTGTGTGCATGAAGTTGGTCACACTTTTGTGGCCAAATGGGAAAAAATTTGGAAAGACATAACGCGCTCGTGCTATAACACGAGCGCGTTATGTGATTTTAAAAGAAAAAAAAGTCAAATGTGTATCATTTGCTCTTTACTGTTTCTCAACTCTGCCCATGGCCAAAAATCCTCACTTTTGTGCTCGCATTCTAGTAGGAAGGATTTCTGCAAATTTCATCAAGAACAGTTGGATTTTTTTTGCAAATATGGCACAACGAAGACGAAGAGATGCGGGAGGTAAGTATTGTTTGCTATTTGTTTTGAATTTGTTAGTTTGAAATTGATTTTGTTTGTTTTAGGTTAGATTTGATTGTTTTTTTTTTAATTTGTAGGAAATCTTGCAAATCCTCAACAAGAAGAGGAGGTAAATCCTCAACAGCAAAATCTTCAACAAAATCAACCTCCCCCACCATTCTCTCAATTCCCTCCTAGCACTCAAGAAAATTTGAGGAGTGAAATTGAGAACAATAGAAAACTTGAGGATCTTATCAGTAGGTTGAGTGATCCAAATGCTTCAACCACAGAAAGAATGCTTCTAGCAAATTCATTGAAAGACATGTTAAAAAATGTAGATGCAATCACCCAACAAATATTTGGATGGCAAGATAGGAGGCAGATAGCCAGGGCATATTATGCAGACAAATTATCATATAAACAAGTAAAAGATTTAAAAATTACTAAAGGTGATTTGTGCTCTCTATTCACTGACCCTAAAAAAATCAAAATCTTACCCTTAATGCAAAGAGGTTTCCTATTCATTGGTGCCACCACCAAGAGATTAAGAACCATTTTTTATGAAAGATGGTATATGGTCTTTGATTACCCACTGTGCAATAATTGTGAAGTCCCCCAATATTTTCTTAGGAAACTATATAGTGAGTTTGTATTGAACCAAATCCCAAATTATTTTGATATGAGGGAGTTCCAGGGGAGAGGTGGGGGGTCAGCTCAGGATAGGCCCGGTGCACAGTTGGATCCTACGCAACAAGGGAGACGACCTCTCGCTAGGCCGCCTCGTGAGAAAATTATGATGCTTGATGTTGTGAAGGAGAGTGCCGATATAGAGACATTGCAGGCGATCAAAACTTTGACCCAGAGTGTCATCTATCACACTAGCCCTATTGTATAGCGCCATCCAGGGGAGTCTTCAGGTGGTGGCCTTCAAACCCATGTGTGTCAATCTTGTCGGGCGACTTGTTCGTATGAACCTACCGACACTCAGGAGGGTGTTACGTAGGATCCATATGCTACTACGCAGCCTGATCCGTATGCATCTACAGGGATGGAGAGGATGGATAACATTTTACATGATGCATATGGCATTAACACTCAGGTAAAATTTAGCATGTTCATTGAATTTAATTTATTAAATTTCAATTGTGAAAGGAAAGATTAACTAATTTAGTTTTACTATTTTAATAAAATTGTGGGGTCACAGTGTAGAGACTGGATACACTAGTCATCCACCTACTTATTTTTGCAGTACACCTATCGGTGGGGTATGTAAAGTTAGTAAACAATTATAAATTTATTACATGTGTTAATAGCATTATTTTATGAATGGTATTTTAATATGTGATTTTGGATGTTGAACAGGGTACTGTTGGAGGTTTCAAGGAAACACCTCCGAGTGCTAGTAGATTTGATCAAACGCTCATGGAGGTAATATAGAATTTAAAGAGAACTTAAGTAATGAATTCTAAGTTTAATAGATTTGTGTAGTTTATATTCATATTGTTGACCTTACGTTGCATTACAAAGATCATTCAAAATCAAAGTATTACTTCAAATTTGATAATTAATAATCAGAAATATATCCGCTTAATACTTGTACCAAAATTCTTGTTCATTAGATCTCATATGTTATAAGTCATCACATGGATCGCTATTGTAACTTTTTTGTGATTGAATAATTTGTTGTTTTATTTTTAGATGTTGGTCACGTAAAAACCGCCAAAATGTTATGAGGGAAATGGATATTGGGGTTTCTCCACATACAATCCCTCGATGGCCTCTAATAGGGAGGTATGAGGAAAATTACTAAATTTCAATTTACATTCATTGTTAAGTAGATGAACTAGTTCTAGTGAAAAATCAAACTACTATTGGATTCAGAGTTTTCCACTCCTATTTGGATGGTTTATAAGGAGGCTTGAGCATGCCTAAGCATTACGAGGTAAAATATTTCCATCGAGGGAGGAGTGATCGTGAGGATGGTTTAGTGATTATTTTGTTAAATATATTAATTTTTATAATGTAATTTCTATATTAATGTATTTACTTCTACAATAGTTGAAACTTCACCGTGAGCTAAACCTCAGGAGGAGCAAATGTGAGCACCTCATAATGTAAATGTAAAATGGGTGACATAATTATCGCCATCGGATCACCAGCAAAGGGAAAGAAAATTACTTGAACCAGAAAGAATGGAGAGAAAATGAATTTGAATGCACAAAGCCCTTTTGTATGCCTGCTACTGGAAATTTTGTACATATTTTGTAAGTTGATATATTTGACATTGTATGCCTATATGGTATTCTCTCGTAAGCCTATATGGCTATTTTGTAACTATATTTTATAATTCTATAGACATATATTGATGTATACGTATATGGCTATTTTGTTTAATACAAATATTTTTATCGATGGTGTCCATATTTGTAAATTATAAATTCATGGTTCAATAGATATTTGTTACGTATTCAAGTGTATACTTTTTGACTTACATGTGAACATCAAAAAGTGTGAAAATTTATGTGTTTGGAAGTCAAATGTAAGCCAATTTTGCAATTCTCAATTCTTGCATACTCGATCTTATGGACTTATATTCCTTCCTAGCACATATTGTGAATATTTCTCATTTGGTGCAGAAGATAGATTCCTCATTTCTGAACCACTCATAGCAAAGAGATTCACAATAAGACTTTAGCATTGGAACACTACTCCATACTTCTCTTGTCTAGACTATAAAGGATTGAAAATTCTTAATTTGATGCAATGATAGTCCTGAGATGAGAAGTTATATAACCATGCCTATTTTGAAACTTCGCATCTAATACTGCATCAACAAGAACTTAAGAAGTGTTGCATAAGAGTGTTAGGTTTGATAGGCCTTCTCTTCCCTAAGGGAGGAGAGCCTGCATCTTGAATTTTGAACAAAATTTTTAGAAGCAAACATTTTACCTAAAAGATTCAAACCTAGATGACATATTTGGCTAAGTCTATCTTGAAAATTATCAATGCACATTCAAACTCTAAAGGAGATTCTCCCTGAAAAGAAAAATTTACCCATTTTCCCAAGGAAAGAAATTGCAACAAGTTGCATGTGATTTATCTTATTTCTTTCTCATAGTTCCTAGTCAATCATTCATGGCTCAGGATAGTTCTGTTCCAAGGAAAGGACACCCAAAAAATCACTGAGATTCTTCTACGATCTGCAAGAAAAAGGTTTTGGCTCTTTCACATTGTAAATAATTATGTAACAATGTTTTCTTGTTTGCCTTCCACATAGAAAAATGTTCACACTTTTTAGATTGATCAATGATCAATAATGGTTGAATGTAAACACTTGACATTTTTATGTTTGAACTTTAATTTATAATTTTGTATCATGACATTCAAGTAGATCTCTAATATTTTAATATTTCACTATGAAAGTGGTGGTGTATTTTTGCTATGTTATTTGACTATTAATATGGTGGTGTATTCTGAACTTGATTAGTGCTGCAAATATGTATATATTTATGATTTTTATATGTTTTTGTATTACTGAACCCAAAACGAACCCAACCCCCAAAAAAGGAAATCATGAACCGGCGAACCGGGTTCTCGAACCCGATCCCAAACCCAAAACCGAACCGGGAACTTAGTAAAAAATAGTTTTTTGTAGTTTATATTCATAATGTTGATTACATTGCATTGCACATCTTTCAAACTGAAAGAATTGCTTCACATTTCATAACTAATAACTAGATGTTGATAGATGACAAAATTTCAATTACAATATAGGTTTTACAAAGTCAACCTAAGCAGTTATGCAATTACTTCACATTGCATAACTAATAACTAGGAGCAGCTGCCAATTGCATTTGGTTTTCATGGAATTCTATGAGACCACATTTATTTGAGGCA
>VDFB02270651.1:445004992-445062492 GCA_007258455.2 Sequoia sempervirens
GACAGGGAGTGGGGAGCAGGTGGATGATCTCCGGCGGGAGCGAGATGAGTTATAGGACAGAGTGTTTTGCTTAGAGCAGACAGTGGGAGAGATGGGGGTGATGCGGGAGAGAGAGAGACAGATGAGGGAGCAGGTTCGGACCATCCAGGCGGAGAGAGACACAGCACAGGCACGAGTACAGGCCATGGAGGTAGAGAGGGATACAGTGCGGGCGCGAGTTCAGGTGTTGCAGGAGGAGAGAGATGCGGCCTTGGTGAGAGTCCAGGGGTTGCAGGGGGAGAGGGATGGGGCAGTGGTTCAGGCACAGAGTATACAGAGAGAGAGGGATGTTGCAGTAGGACGGATATAGACGCTGCAGGGGGAGCGGGATGCCGCAGTAGTACAGTGGAAGTCTATGCAGGG
This sequence comes from Sequoia sempervirens, assembly GCA_007258455.2. NCBI lineage: Eukaryota > Viridiplantae > Streptophyta > Pinopsida > Cupressales > Cupressaceae > Sequoia > Sequoia sempervirens. The sequence goes on from VDFB02270651.1 coordinate 445,005,395, forward strand.
CAGTGCTGTGATAGGGGGAGAGGTGTATGGATTACAGAGAGAGAGGGATGCCGCAGTAGCCAGGGCAGTGGCTGCGGAGGAGATGAGGGATCGGATACAGGCGGAGATGACACAGTTACGCCTATCCCAGGAGGCTTGGGAGCAGGAGAGGAGGATGATCACGAGGGATCGGGACAGATATCGACATGAGCGGAATGCCGCTCGGGTCCAGGCTGCCGAGAGAGAGGATAGCACGAGAGAGGCAGGGTTTTGGATGGCAGCGTATTATGATGCGGTGCCTGATCCAGCACAGCGGAGATTCCGCTATATCAGACAGACACCTCAGATGCCAGCGCCGTCGCAGTCATTGGGGACACGGACCCGTGGCTACAGTGATTCACCAGGTTTTTCACCAGGCAGAGGGACAGGACCTGAGTCTCCACAGAGATCAGACGTGGGGAGCTCATTTGGGAGGTGACAGGCTATTTTGTTTTTGACAGATGCCCGATGGTTTTTGTAGGATGTATTGACAGAGATCAGAGATGTTTGATATCTCTGGATTTTGTACTTTGTCATATGAGGGATATATATATATATATATGTATGATGGTCATGGGATAGATGTGATAGTATTTTGATATGAGACAGTTCTTATTGACACCATGTAGTATGTTTTTGTGTATGATGGATGATTATATGCATGCGTATATGGTACTATATGTTTATATGGATGGATGTTCTCATGTGTTGGTTTATTCATGTTCTATGATATGAGATGTTCATGGGGGTGAAGAGATGTATATATGGATAATGGATAATTTCACTTGTGCTTATGCATTTGATTTATTGAAATGTTTATGTGGATGATAGGGTTTATGCACTTATGTAATGAATGTTGTTGTGGATGCGAATGGTGATGTATATGTGTACCTATGGGATTCATGATGGTTTGCATGCCTAGTTGACTTATTTATCATGTATGTATGATGGATTTTTATATGAACTTTGTATATATATGCCATATATTATGTGTCTAACACTTTGTGATGCAGGTGGTGATGTATGTATGGATCTAACTTATGGTGATGCAGGTAGCGATGGATATATGGTCCTAGCACTTGATGCAGGTAACACACGGCCATAAATGTCGATAAGAACTGTCATGGTAATGAAAGGTGGGTATGGAGGAACGGTGAAGGTGGATGTCATTTGGCATCTGTCAAAAAGTATCAGTATCCTGAGAAGAATGGAAAAAAGGGGGAGAATATTTGCACAACCAAAAACCATAGGGCGAGTGTTAATGCAGTGATTATGAAAAATGCAATCCTAATTCAATTTTGCCATCTTTGGAGCACTGGTTTTTGCTATAGCATAGGACACGATACACCAAGGTACAGAGGACCAAGGTAGATTAGTGTCTAATGCATGAGACAGACACGCCAGACAAGAAGGCTATCCCGATACCGCAAAGTCACGAAGGCCTTGCTTGGGTCCGGTATTAAGATAACCACAAGCACAAAAAGGATGTCCAGCATAACACAAGACCTCGAGGATCTCGGTGGGTACTATGCGGGACAACCAAGCAGACACAACAAAAGAAAAGATCAAGATATGCCCCTATGTGGACCCGCCAAAACACGCCATAATATGATGGATCATGGTGGCCTTGACAAGGGATGATAGGGAGCTCAAATGGTAAACAAAAACCAAAAGCATCAAAAAGATCATAATCAATTTCAAACGTCCTTTGCCATAGGATCAATGGGATGGATGGGCGTGATGAGGTCTGTTAGGAAGGATGCATCCTGTTGAGACCTATGATGATGGATGCTAAGCAAGAAGATCGGTATGATAAGGGATATTTGGAATTGATTAGATGCGTTGGTACGAATGGGTCTTGTTTGTTAAGAACCAGCGAGATAAAGGCATAGCTTGATGACACCACACAAGGGAGACAAGACATAGGACTGACAAAACCTAAAGACCTAGGGGCTCGGGGGCCGATCAAAGATTAGCCTTGCCTACGTGAAAGCGCAGAGCCCTCGTAGTTCACGGAAAATGACCATGGATAAAGCGGAAAGAGGACAATGAGGACCGATGATGGACATAAGACGTGATTGACAAATGCCCCGGGGGAGGATCGAATGACCAACCTTGCCTACGTGAAAGCGCAGGGGCAACGTAGTTCGACAAAAAGATGGAAGTGGGATGAGAGTTAGATGGAGACCGACACGATGGATGATCCTATATGATGACGCAGATCGACGGACGAGAGACATAAGCTCGAAGTGGGATATAAGGAAGCTCAGGATGAGGGATAGGTAAGGCGAGTCGTCCAATGCTCAATCAACAAATATCAAGCGGCCTAGGCGGAAGTGGGTGGGGATGGAAGTGTGGATGATAACACTAGGATACGAGGCAGATAATGATTAAGCCCTTTATGGATGACGCCTGTTACCAGGTTTTCACCATCCATACTTATCCAAGGCGCCACCAAAAGGTGGTTTTCACCATAGGACGGATTTATTTCTCTTTACTATTTTTTGGATCTTTTTGTCATTTTATTTTTTTATTTTTTTGATTTTTTGATTTTTTGATAGGGTAGACCAAGCGGACTTTAAGCGTAGAACCTTTTGAGATGTAGAATATTGACAGGTTCGTCGAGGGGGTCCCCTTCCAGAGTAGTCAACCTATAAGCTCCAGATCCATATTTAGCAGTTATGATATATGGTCCTAACCAGTTTGCTTCAAATTTGCCTTTCTTGTCACGATCTTGCTGAGTGCGGTGATTTTCCTTGAGCACAAGTTCACCAACTTGGAATTGCCTGGGGCGGACCTTTTTACTGTAATGACGTTTGAGACGATTCTGGTATACTTGTAGATGATCATAGGCCCGTATTCTACGTTCATCGAGTAACTCTAGCTGTGCAAGCCGAGCGACACGAGCATCTTCTTCGCTGATGAGGTTTTTCAAAGAAATTCTCAATGAGGGGAGCTCGACTTCGATTGGCAAGACGGCTTCGGCTCCATATACTAACGAGTACGGGGTGGCGCCTGTCGGGGTGCGGATGGATGTGCGGTATGCCCAAAGGGCGGGATGAATGTGAAGGTGCCAATCTCGTCCAGTGCTATTGACCACCTTTTTGAGAATGCGAATGAGGGTTTTGTTGGTTGCTTCCGCCTGACCGTTACCCTGAGGATAGTAAGGCGTTGACCAACGATGTTGGATATGGAAGGTATCGCATAGGTGTTTCATGGCTTGATTTTTGAATGGCTTTCCGTTATCAGAAATGATGGTGGAGGGGATACCATATCTGCAGAGAATATGGTAGAGGATGAATTTAGAAATCTGAGTACCAGTGATTTGGGAGAGTGGCATTGCTTCCACCCATTTGGTGAAGTACTCAGTTGCAGTGATGATGAATGTATGGCCGTCGGATGATGGTGGGTGAATCTTGCCAATCAAGTCAAAACCCCATTGAGAGAACGGCCATGGTGCTAAGAGAGGCTGGAGATCTTGTGCCGGAGCGTGGACCAAATCCGCATGCTGTTGACACGGAAGACATTTCTTTACAAATTTGCAAGCATCACGTTCCATTATAGGCCAGTAATATCCAGCCCGTAGGATTCGTTTGGCTAGAGCCATGCCATTTGAGTGAGCCCCACAAATACCACCATGTACTTCTGTTAGCACCGTTTGGGCTTCGGTCTCATTCAGACATCGCAGGAGGATTCCATCATCCCCGCGACGATAAAGCGTGTCACCAACGAGGATGTATCGGGATGAACGATGGATGAAGGATTTACGTTGGGTGCGTGTAAGTTTCGGGGGTATGGTGTTCTCACGGAGGTAAGTATATACGTCTTGGTACCATGGGGAGGCAGGACCTACAACATCACACACCATGTCAGTGTCAGGGACATCATACGCAGGGATTAACAGTTGTTCGACCAGAAACTCACACTCCGTCCGATCTTTGGGCATGTTAATCAAAGAGCCAATAGTGGCCATGGCGTCTGCTGCTTTATTCTGCACACGAGGGATTTGGTCAAACTATATGGAGGCGAAATACTTCTTGAAGTCGTCCACCATGCGTTTATAGGGTAGCAGTTTGTCATCCTTTGTGAGGAATTCATCATTAACTTGTCTGATAACCAACAAGGAATCTCCAAAGACTTTCAAATGTGTAATGTGCCACTGTTTTGCAATTCTAAGGCCAGTGAGGAGGGCTTCATATTCCGCCATATTGTTGGTGCAGGGAAATGCTATTCTGAAGGATTTTGGGATGTAGTCACCTTGAGGGGTGACTAATAGAATTCCTGCCCCAGATCCATTGTGAGTGTATGAGCCATCAAAGTATAACGTCCAAGTTGGTGCTTCTGTTACTGTGTAGATTCCTTCATCTGGGAATTCAGTGTCTATTGGGTAGGCGTCTACTAGTGGTGCTTCAGCCAATTGATCAGCAATAACCTGTCCTTTAATAGCTTTGCGCTCTACATACTCAATGTCAAATTCGCTTAGCAACATGACCCATTTGGCCATGCGGCCAGTCAAGGTGGTCCTAGACAACAGATATTTCAGAGGATCAATTTTAGCAATTAGTTTGACTGGGTGACTGAGCATGTAATGTCGGAGTTTCTGTGTACTGAAGACCAGCGCAAGGCACGCTTTTTCCATAGGAGAGTAATTTAACTCATAGCCGACTAGTGTTCTGCTGATGTAGTAGACTGCCCTTTCTTTGAGTGACTCATCGTGCTGTGCCAATAATGCCCCCAGTGCGACTGAGGTAGCAGAGATATAAAGTAGGAGGGGTTTTCCTGGAATAGGCGGCATCAGAATCGGGGGATGAGCTAAATATTCCTTGATTTTATCAAAACCCATTTGACACTGTGTTGTCCATCGGAATGTAGAATTTTTCTTCAAAAGATGAGTAAAAGATTGACATTTATCTGCAAGTTGGGCTATAAACCGCCGGATGGACTGCATTTTTCCCTGGAGGCTTCTTAACTGCTTTAGATTGCGTGGAGGCGGCATGTCTAGAATAGCCTTTACTTTGGCAGGATCAACTTCAATACCCCTACGGGAGACTATGAAACCCAACAATTTCCCTGATGTGACACCAAAGACACACTTTTTTGGATTCAACCGCAACCTATAGTGCTCCAGTCGCTCAAATATCTTCTTCAGAATGACCGGATGTTCTGCTCGTGTCTTGGACTTCCCTAATAGGTCATCAACATAATCCTCCATGATGATATGGATGAGGTCATGGAAGATAACCGTCATGGCTCTCTGATATGTTGCCCCTGCGTTTTTGAGACCGAAGGGCATAACGTTGTAGCAGAAGGTGCCCCAAGGAGTTGTGAAGGCAGTTTTGTGCTGGTCTTCTGGTGCAATTCGGATCTGGTTGTAACCAGAGAAGCCATCCATGAGGGACAACATCTCATGTCCTGCCGTTAAATCAACCAACATGTCAATATTAGGAAGAGGGAAATCATCTTTTGGGCAGGCTTTGTTGAGATCTCTAAAATCCGTGCAGACTCGAATGTCACCATTTGGTTTAGCAACCGGTACTATGTTGGAGATCCATTCAGAGTAGTCAATAGGTCTGATGAAACCTGCATCCAGTAACTTCTCCAGCTCTTTCTTTACTAGCAACGCCACTTGCGGATGCATCTTACGAAGTTTTTGCTTGACGGGTTTGGCGTCTGGACGAATGTCTAAGTGGTGAACCACTAAAGCAGGGTCTAAGCCTGGCATGTCTGAATATGACCAGGCAAAATTGATGATGCCTTCTTGGAGTAGCTGCGCAAAGATTGGATATTCTTGTTCAGAGAGTGACTTGGCTACATAAGTGATCTTCGGATTTTCAGCAGTTCCCAAATTAACTTCTTGCGTTTCTTCAATCAGGATAGATGACCTGGCAGATAGCTGAGTTCCCATAAGGGGAAGATGAACATCTCCATCTTCCGGCGCCTCTTCGAGGTTTTCGCCTTCAGATGCGTCCTTTATTTTTACTTTTTCTAGGTCAGGAAGTGCCTCAGGGAGGTTTTCACTAGATGACCTCTTTTTATTTTTCTGATTTTTATTTTTGCGACTGGAGTGTTCATCCTCCCCCAATCCCATAAGGTTGACGTAGGTGTCCGTAGTCATACTGACAGGTGTGGTGTTTTGTAGGTCCCAGTCAATGAGTTCAGGGTGACGAAGGGATAGGCTGATGGTGCAAACAGATAGGCATTCGAACATGGAGGATAAATCAGTGTGATCGACATCATCGTATGCATGTATGATGGACTCCTCCTCAGGTATGTCTTCCAATGAGCCATCGTCCACAGTGATACTATTGGAAGTATTAGATGATGTTGTGGGACTCTTTTGCTTTCTGTCATACCCAATGCCCACATTTTTTGGTAGCAGAGACGTATCAATGGGTTGTAATCGCCCTTGTTCCTCTTTACCTAGGCCTCTACCTTGGTAGTTATGTTTTTCCACGAACTTTGTTGGCCAAGGGTATTTTTCCTGAAAATATTTCTTTAGAGGAGTCTCTGGTTCGGGCTCTTCGCGGTAGACCCACTGACTTATGTCTTCTTCTGGCGCATCTGTTTTGATACTTGGAGATACAAAGGTGGTGGTAGGAATATTTTTGCCACGGAAGGTGACAGTCTTGTCCTCCTTTGGGGTAGCATGGGGAGGTTGACCATACTCATGTGGCGATGGTGGCATAGTTGCTACATTAAGAGCAGTATGCATTTCATACTCGCCACACCCTTTGTCAATGATCTGAACTTTCGTGACTGTAGGATCAGTGGAAGATGGAGCCGTTGTTATAGTAGATGATGATGGATTGGAGGATGATGGATTGGAGGATAACGAGTGGGAGGCCCCCATTTCGACCCCAGGACAATAATGTAAATGGGGGAAAGATGCTTCTAAAGCTTGACAATACTCAAATGGTTGGGGGTCGGCATAAATGGTGACCTCCTGTTCATTAACCGGGAATTTGAGGCATTGGTGGTATGTGGATGGAACAGCCTGCATAGCATGGAGCCATGGGCGGCCAAGGAGGAGATTATACGGTAAGTCCAGATCAAGGACGTGGCAGGTAGTATACTGGAGCACAGGTCCCACTTGTATAGGAAGACTGATGATGCCTTCTGAATTTCTCTCTGCATTGTCATAAGCCTTGATTGTAATTATCTGGTTGCTTAGGTCCGCTTGAGAATACCCTATCTGTTTTATGAACTTCAAAGTACATAGATTAAGGGCAGAGCCATTATCTACCAAGACCCTTTTTATTTTATGACGGGCAATTATGACTTCGATATGTAGGGGGCGGTTGTGATTGATGCCAATGTTGGGCATATCATTTTGGCTGAAATGGAGGTGGTGAGACAAAGCCAAGTGTCCCACCAAAGCTTGGAATTGTGTGGGGTCGATGTCGTTTGGGACATGGGTTTCCTGCAATGCTTTATTAAGGATCTCTTGATGTACCTGGGAAGACTTAAGCAAATCCAGAATAGATATATGAGCGGGGGTCTTTTTTAGGTGATCAAGAATGTTATATTGAGAGTTTACAGGAGCAGGTTGGACGGGTGTGGAGGCTGCAGGGACGGTGATACGGGCTCGTCGCGTAGTCACAGCACATTGAGGGTCTTTGGCTTTAACGTGGATCATGGATATTCGGGGTTCAACCTGCTCAATGTAATGAATAACGCCTTCATAATTGAAGGGCACATTCTTGTAAGTCACATTATTGGTGCTGTTGTCTTGGGGATGACTAGTGGAAGTGCTAGGACCTTGACTATGGTTGGGGAAGGCGTTTTGATAGATTTGCAGTTGAGCATTGGACGACGAAGGTTGACTGGGGTCAACCTTGATATCTCCTCGATCAATGAGATCTTGGACATAATTTTTTAAACCCTGACACTTATTCAAGGAGTGTCCCTTGATTTTATGAAAGTCACAATACTCATTGTCTTTAAACCATGCCGGCTTGGGTTTGGACTCATCGAATGGTTTGGTGACAGGATATGTGATGGGATAATTGATTTGTAACAATTTATTGAAAACAACACTCAAGGGTTCACCCAATTGGGTGTATTGACGTTTGGTGTTCCCCTGATTTCTTTGGTTTGACTGTTGAGGGGGACGAGGTGCCCCCTGCGGTACTGATATGGCGTTGGGTACAGACTGTTGTTGCCCTTGGGATGCATTAGCCACTTGGACATGTTTGGTGTCTGTCACTCCATCATTCACTGCATTTTTGTTTTTGTTCCAAAATCGTGATTTATCTCCGAATGACCGTTCTTTGTCATGACTGTGTATTTTAATGTGTCCTTTGGCGATAAGGGCACGTTCAAGGATAGGTCCCTTTTCCACTATCTCAGCGAAAGTGGTGACACAGTGTAGTCTAAAATTGTGGGCCATGTCGGGATGTGAATTTTCCACAAAAAGAGTGACCATGTCTTTTTCTTTCAAAGGATTTTTCATTCGACTGGCTAATGCACGCCACCGTTGGAGGTAGCTGGTAAAGGTTTCTCCATCCCGTTGCTTCTCTTTCAGGAGATCTAAGGTGTCAGTATCCTTCCGCAAATTGAAGGAGAAGTAGGAGACAAACTGTTCTGATAATTCTGCAAAGGTTTTTATAGACCCCTTTTCAAGAGTCATAAACCAATCTAGAGCGTGGCTTGCTAGACTTCTCGGAAACAGACGTAAGAGATAGTTATCATTATACATGACTTCTTGACATTGTGCATAAAACTCTTGCAAGTGGGCCTTAGGGTCTTTGTCTCCCTTGTACTTGTCAAATTTTGGGATCTCGAAGTGTTTAGGGAATGGGATCAATGAGATGGATGGATCGAACGGATATGGGCATATATCTTCAAATTTAAAGGATTGTTTTGTGCCCCCTGCTTGAAGGTCCTTAAGGGCAGCCTTGATTTCCAACAAGTCTGAACTAGCTGGTGGTGGGTTGGGGGGATATGGATGATAGAAAGATGAGGGATCTTGTTGAAAGGGGGTTGGATTGTTAAAATGTGGGTTTGGCTGATTGGATGATGACATGACTTGATGATAAGGTAGGGGGTTTTGTTGGTATGGGGGTTGTTGTTGTGGGACATAATATGAATTTGTTTGGTGAAGGTGTGGGGTAGGTTGCTGAGGGACTTGGACGGGACGTTGCATGTTGGCCTGTTGGTATTGAAGGTATTGTTGTGATTGTTGGGAGGTTGCATAAAACGGTTGTTGGTGAAATTGTTGTTGATTATGGTGGTAGTAGTGTTGTGGAGGTTGCTGTTGTGGCATCGAGTGTTGCATGGACTGAGGTGGGATATTATGTTGTGGTTGGACCTTTGGACGTAAAAGGGACGCAAGAAAGGGAGATATGGTTTGGGTAGGTGGTTGAGAAGGGTTGCCTTGTGGTTGGTAGGATGGTTGTTGTGAAGAGGTCAAAGTATTGGGTATAGGCTGTTGCGGATGAGAGAGCGGGGGTTGTGTGGGTACACTTTGTAAAGGAGGTTGTTGGGTTCCGCTCGGAATGTTCAGCTGGGGTGCGCCTTGTGGTGGTATTTGAGGTGGGATAGTAGAGTGGGGAACCTGTTGAGGTGGTGTGTTGGTGGTCCCAGGAGGAGGAAGCGATGTAGCAAAGGAAGTACCCCCAATATTGACTGTAGGTGGGTTCAAAGGAGGGGGTGCGGTTAATGCTAATGGCGGAGGTGGCGGAATGTTTTGTGGCATGCCATAAGCGAAAGGATTATTGGGATCGGGCACCTGGGATCCCCCTATAGCTGAGGTCGAAGCATGTGGGGGATAATTAACCTGATAAAGGACGGCATTGCCAAATTCAGGTTGATGCCAACCCTCAATTGGAGGAACATTGGAAAAGTATGAACCTTCGGGCGCATTTTGGGACCCTTGGAGTACGTGAGATGGGGCACCCTTGTATTTGGACAAGTCAACATTGGAGGGGGGTTTAACACCCTTTTCAATCAAGTGGGCCAAGATCTCTTCCCCATGCTTTGCAAGTAAACGGTCGGTCATTTGCACATTGGCAGGATTGCTAAAATGTTCCTCAAGTGTGAGTTCAGGTTGCTGAACCATGCTCTCTTCTCCATGTGGCGAGTTATTCTGATTCTCAGTGTTGGAGTGTGATGAGGTGCCATTGTGAGGGTCATGTAAGATGTTGGTACCCTTGTTGGGATCTGATGAGGTGTTGTTGAGATCTTGGGGATTGTTGGATTGGGCATTTTGAGCTTGAAGGTCGGCCATCTTCTTTGCTTGTGAACGGGTCTGAACGGGCATGCAAATGCTGGATGAGTAGGTTAATGCCTTTGTCAAATGATTTGATTGTGATGGAGTGTGGATTGGATCTTATTGGACTTCGATCAATTGGATTGGATTTAAATTGGATTGGATTTGATTTGATTGGATTTGATTTGATTTGATTGGATTTTTGATTTGGATTGGATTGGATTGGATTGGATTGGATTTGATTGGATTGGATTGGATTTGATTTGATTTGATTGGATTTGATTTGATTTGATTGGATTGGGTTTGATTTGGATTGGATTGGATTGGATTGGATTGGATTTGATTGGATTTGATTGGGTTTGATTTGGATTGGATTTGATTGGATTTGATAGAGACCCCAAACTTGATCACATGAGATTACCTTTAGTGACCCTAGAGCTTGTAATTGATTAATAGGATGATTACGGCACCAAATCCACCTTAAGCTAGGAATGGATTGATTGGGCCAAGGATGACAACTTGCAACACCGAATTCACCTCAAGATGGAGGCGAATTGATTGGGTTTGAAGTTAAAGACTAATAATCAAGTTCGAGCGCTATGGTCAATTTAAGTAACCACTTAGTAATACAAGGTTAGGACGGTTTGACTATGGGTGGTGTTTGGAGATGCAAACGATAAGAAATGATTGGTGGATTAGGAAGAAATTAGAATAAATGGGGGATTAAGGATAAATGTGGAGGATGTATGGGGATTTAGGATGGTTGAACGAAAGTTTGGAATAATGAGATGGAGGTTTAAAAGGGATAAATGGGGACTTGTGAAGGTTTAAAGTGACGAGATGAATGCTTGGGATGATGAGATAATGGTTGAGAATGGTGAAACGAAGGTCTAAAGGCTAAGTGAATCCAAATGGAGGGAATTTCGAGTGTTCAGGAGGGCGTAATTGCACCTTTGCAGCAAAACAGGGGCGTAATTGCACTTCTGCAGCAAAAACAGGGGCGCAATTGCACTTCTGCAGCAAAACAGGGGCGTAATTGCACTTCTGCAGCAAAAACAGGGGCGTAATTGCACTTCTGCAGCAAAAACAGGGGCGTAATTGCACTTCTGCAGCAAAAACAGGGGCGTAATTGCACTTCTGCGGTGGACCAGAGGCTTGGTTTGATGTAAATGGCTATGGCAAGGACTTTAAAACGATAATGATAAGGCCAAATTGTTAGGAATTCACTGGTTTTTTCACAAGAAAGCACTCAAACAAATACAACCCTATAATTAGTGTTAAGGGTGTGGCCAAAGTGGTCTTAATCTAGGATGCACAAGGTATCTAGGGAGTCCTCGATATACTCTCGGTACGTGAGGCACAACCGTGAACACCAGCCCGTCACAAGCGTGAGTCGAGAACCCCAGCGAGATACTGAAGGGCTCGGACCAACTCTTCACGTCTATCTAGGTATCACCCTAGCTTCGACGCTCCGCCAATTACGACGTGACTGGATTGGGGTACAGCTTTCGCTCTCCCCCCTTTGTATACCCCGCCGGTACGCGTGGTTGGAATCGTCCCTTGGGGTGATGAAATCCCCAAGCAGGTCCCACTATGAAGAAAGCAATAACCGCTTCCAACTACTCCCCAGGCTCACACAAAGTGCAAGGGGAAAGCGGAAACAAGCTACTACTCCTTTAGGGTAACACAAAAAGATAAAACAGCAAACAATAAATATTTACTCCTCCTAATTAAGCTATGTTCTTAGAAAACAACACAGATAATTTTAAAGAAAATGGAACAAACGGATAGCCCTGCAAGCAAATGTTAGGTATTTTATCCCGCTTTCTCCATCAACTTCACAAGAATATGCTGCAAAAGGTTAGTACCAAACACATGTATCCCTGCAAGAACAGCGTTAATAAGGAAAACAACAACTGAATCTGAAATCAGAACACCAATTTTACCTTCCAGGGGGGCGCAGTCGCCTTTCTGTAGCAAAACAGGGGCGTAGCCGCCCTTCTGCAGTAAAATAGGGGTGTAGCCGCCCTTCTGCAGCAAAAAATGGGGCGTGGCCGCCCTTCTGTGAAAAATGGGGCGTATCCGCCCTGGGGCGTGGCCGCCCTTTTGTGGAAAATGGGGCGTATCCGCCCTGAAAAATGGGGCGTGGCCGCCCTTTTGTGAAAAAGGGGCGTATCCGCCCTGAAAAATGGGGCGTGGCTGCCCTTTTGTGAAAAATGGGGCGTATCCGCCCTGGGGCGTGGACGCCCTTTTGTGAGTGGGGCGTAGCCGCCCTTTTGCAAGTGGGGCGTGGCCGCCCTTTTGTGAGTGGGGCGTGGCCGCCCTTTTGCGAGTGGGGCGTGGCCGCCCTTTTGTGAATGGGGCGTGGCCGCTCTTTTGCGAGTGGGGCGTGGCCGCCCTTTTGTGAGTGGGGCGTGGCTGCCCCTCTACGGAAAAAGTGGGCGTAGCCGCCCCTCTGCGTCGCGTTCCTGTAAAACTTAAACAACAGAAAATGTAAAATATGGGAGCCTATTTGTGGGTCCCACCGGGCGTGCCAGAAATGTATACCCTTGATATTATGCTATTCTAAATGAGCAAAACAACTAAAAGCTATGAAAAACAAAATATCAAGAACACCTCGAGATTAGCCGAAAGAGAGTGATAAAACAATGAGAAGAGTAGATAATGCAAGACAAATGGTTTACCTTCCCCTTGTTGCTGATACTCCTTTGATTGGCCCTTGTTTAAGATTGGTTGTGTGCTCCTTGATGGCTCTATTGAAGATCACTATTATGTGTTTGGATGTAAAATGCAAGTGGATGTGATTGCAAATAGGATGAGTGCACAAAATGGCAGCATGTAGTTGCAAATTGACTAAGTGTTTAAAATGCTCATAGAGAGGGGGTATTTATAGAGCAACTTGAATTCTCTAGAGAATTCAAGGGCCAAGATTGATCCAACAAGGTTAAGATGAAGGGCTATGGTGGGTTGAGAACCCACAAGCCCTCACATCTTGACATGTGGAGGGTGAAGTGGCCAAAGGGGGATGAGATGGAGATGAGTTGTCAAGAGGGTACATGGGGTGGAAAAGGACATGCACCTTGGGGGATGAGAGGATTTCCACAAAAAGGGATTTCTTGTCCCCAAGTGGGAGTGAAAGGGACTTTTGAGGAATTTTAGAATTCCTCAAAAATCTACATGGGAAAAGGAAAGGTAGTTGAGGGGGATAAATGTGAATTAAAAATTCACATTCCTAGGATGATCTAGAGGGTAAAAGGTGGGCTCCAAAAAGGTGGGACTTGGTCACATGTGGTGATTGTGACAAGTCCAAGGTTCTAGAAGCCTTGGGAGAAAGGAATGTGAATTAAAAATTCACATTTAAAGGAGAGGAATCTAGGGCAAATAAATGTGAATTAAAAATTCACATGGGAAAGGGGGCTAATAATCAAAAAGGAAAAAAGGAAGAGTTGACCAAAAGGTGGTGCTAAATTTAGCTAATGACTTTGATTAAGGTTGTGCAAATATTGGATTATGCTAATTAACAGAAGATTAGAGGCAAGTGGCAAATGTAGGAGGATGTGACATTAATCTTTGATTAAGAGGATGCACATCATAACCTTGAATTAATTAGATTAATTCAGATTAAGGTGAGGTTATGGAGGATGTGACAAGGAGAGAGAAAGTGAGGAATTTTAAATTGATTTTTAAATCAAAAAGAGAAGGAATGACTAAATTAAATAAATTAGTGTATTTATTTAATTTAGAGAGGAATAAGGTAAAAGACAAAGTATCAATTATTAAATTAAATACTTTATCGGTATGAGACAAAGGGTGCGATATTAATTTAATAAATTAATATTACTATGATAGACGCCGAAACAATAAAATTAATCATATGGAAGTGATTAAATTTAGATGTCTACACTTACTAATTAGGGAATTCAAATAGAGAAATATATAGTAACTCATCAAATGGACAAATGGTCACTAGTCTTTCTAGGACAATCCTATATTTAACTATGACTATGACTGTTGTAATTACAAGAAAGATTGTTATGTATCAAGATATGAAAATACATATGGTCTTTCTACCAAGAAAAATAACCATATAACAAGAAATCAATCTATAATATTCTATTGTTCATAAGTCAACCATTTTAAAGTGACTATACATTCAACTTATAATTTTCAAAGTAGGAATACGTGCACACAAGGAAAAAATTATATTTTATATTAATATGTACATATTAAAATGTAGAACAATTATACGGGTGATCCCACAATAGTGGTTTACAATTTTTGGCCAAACTGGACATTGAAATAAATTTTTTTAATTAAATCTTTACTTTCGGGCACCTATGGCGACTAAACTGTGAGGAATTTGAAGATGATGCAAACTAGAGTTTTGTGAAATTTTGTTTGTAGATTATAAATATATATATTTTAAAAAATTTGGAATCAAATTGGACTTCTTTTTCCATCTCCCTCGAAAACTAGTTTTTTTCAGAAAACAACATTTTTAAAAAGTGACACTCACCGTATAATGCATAAATGTTTTTCCATGAAGGATAAAATTCTAATTCTTTCAAATTTATATTTGTAACTCTAATATCTAGTGCTTCCACTTGGTTAGATAGTTTTTTAATGAATATTTTTTCTTTAATCAAGTTTTGAAGTCAAACCAGTTACAATTTAGACATAGTGCGATCATCTAATGCGTAACTTTTTTTCTATGTATCAAAATTCAAAAAAAAAATTGTTGGATCAAGGACTCCAATATCTAGTGCACTTATATTTTTCAATTTTTTTTTGATAATCTTCTATTTTTCCACATGTGCAGAACAAAGAGCTTGATTTTCAGTGAAAAACCTACATTCACAAGAAATAAAAAATAAATATAATAATCAAAATAAATTTAATTAAAATTATACTTTTTTGGAAGCTTATAATAAGGACTACATGCTTACAAAAAATAAATTTTAAATGAATTCATTTGATCCCCCAAAAGGTAAATCAAAAGTGGTTTTCTATCAGTATTTTGATAGGTGTAAAGGAGACTCTGTTATAGGAATGGTTTAAAAATAGCGGGATTCTATCTAAGGGGGCTTGGTCTAAGGTTTTTTTATCAAACCGTATTCAATTGGAATCCTTTAAATGGAACTTTTCAAGGCTTAAATCATTATATTTTCTAAAAATATGTGATTTTAGCAAAAATCAGGATCTCCCAGAAAGTGTAAACCACTATTGTGGCAGCACCCATACACATGCACAAATTTGGCATATATGCCAACTCAAAACCTTTTTTACAAAATGTGGCATATGTCATCTCAAAATTATTATAGAATCTACATGCCAAATAGCTACATAAAATCCTAAGGATCAACTTGACCCTATGTCTTTGGTGAATCCTCAACCTATGGTTGATTGTCAAAAAGTGGCCTCTTGAAGCCATAATTATTACTAGTTAATGGATGCAAATTTGACTTCAATAACAAGTCAAACCAAAAATTTGATTAATTGATTCAATGGAAAATAAATAAGTTAGGTTAGTAAATAGAAACTTATCTAATACAAATTAGAACTTTGAAATTAATATCTAAATCACTATAGTCAACTATAAGTTCTTTAAACTATGAGTAAAGTAAAATTCAATTCAATTATCTCAACTCTTTGTTATTTTTCTAAGAGTCATTCTACAAAAGATGGTATCTTATGATGATCAAGAGTCAAATAGCAAGGTATAATAGTAGATGTGCGATATTTCTCACTTTTGGAATAGACAAAATAGTAAAATAAAATTGATATAAATTAATAAATAATTATGAGAAAAGAAGGAAATGCATATAATAAATAGAGGTTAGATGTGTAAATGAATAATCTAGTACAAAAAATATTACGCCACCAATGATGCCTCTTGCATTCACTAAGGACTCATCATGGATGTACCAACTATGATTTTCTCTAAGAAAAATGATAAGAATGCCAAACTTTATGTTTACCTATAATCATAATAAAATTGAAATAATTATTTGTCTAAATTACTATAATAAACTACACGTTATCTAAACTATCAATTCAAGTAAAATTCAATTCAATTACCTAGATGCTTTGTTGTTTTAATGAGATTCATTCTATGAATGACAGTTCCTTAGGATGATTAGGATTTCTAAAACATATTGTTAAAGGTGTCACCTCATTCACATTTTGAATAGACTAGAAAAGTAAGATCAGATCAAGGTCTATAAATTAATATATAACAACTCACAAAAATGAAATACATACAATGAAAACAAATTAGACATATAGAAAAATTTATACCATCAAGTCTAGGCCAAACTGAATGGTAGAAAGAGTACTATGATGAAATTATTTTAGCTCTTCCTCTATCATCAATTGCTATGCCATTTAGATACATTAATACTAGAATATTTGTTTATATTAAATTCAAACGAAATAAACCATGAAATAAATTTAAATTTTACTTGAAAGAAAGATTGGCCTTGCTCTTCTTATACTCTATCCCTTGATGGACTTGCTTGTGTTATGTTTCATGATGTATCAACTATTTTTTATAGACCTTGTTTCTTCATCTTATGAATTTGACATACAGATACATCATACTTAGATGTATTTAGGGGTGGCTCACCATGTTGGCATGTTGTTTTTTCATTGATGTCAAAGTTTCTTGTTGTCAAAATTTCATGGGTTATTGATGCTCACAAGATTGTCAAATGATTCAACTGAACAAAGCATGCAAAGGTTGAAAAAAGGATGCAAATATTGAGAAAAGATTGATACAATTGTTGGTTGATGGTCAAGGTTTGTTACTTGACGTTGATGTTATTGACACATTTGGAGTTGATGTTGTTGACACATTTGGAGTTGATGTTGATGTTGATTTCTAAGTTATTTGGAGTTGATGTTGATGTTGATGTCTAAGTTATTCATCTCATCTTGCTGAGGTGTCCATGTCAAAGACAGTGTTGGATTAGCATAAGGTTTGGTTCACACCTTCATAATTCAAAGGTATTGTGGAAACTAGAAATGGATGCTTCGCTTCATTGTCCACAAAATGGGTACAAGGAGAGGGATCTGATTTCACAATATCCACATTCAAGAATACCTTAGAGATCTCAACCCAATGAAGGATGTGAGAGATCTGAATATAAGGTATCCTTGGGGATGATTGAGAAAATAAAGGGGTTCACCACCAAGTGTAAACTTAGAAAACACAATGAATTGGAAAAAACAGTGTGGTATACAAACAAATGCTAAATGACCTAAGAAAAGCCCTAGAAATGTAAATAAAGTGGAACATAAAAGTAACAATGTGAATGGTGTGCACTTGGAAACCTTGAAGAGATTGGAAATAGCTTTGAAATTCTAAAAATGCTAATTTTTAAGCCTGGTGGGACTCATTCACCATTCTGGGCGAGTCATACCCAATTCTAGAAAACTACATTAGAGCCTGTTTTAGCCAAATAGGTATCCAAATCCACAAATATCTCTGAGAAAAAAGGTACAGTGGGAATCATTCACCACTAATGGTGAATGATTCCAATTTGACTTTTTTGGAAACTCAGAAGTGGAATTTGTAGCTCTCGGTCTACTCAATTTGTACCTCCAAGTGTCTGGATTTGAAACCCTAATTTTTGGGGCTGTAAGTGACTTTTTGTGAATATTTTGACCTTTCCAATAGGGAGATGACTCCAACAAGCTTGAAACCTATTCTTCAATCATCTCCAAGCCTTCAAAGTACCTAGATCTGCAATCACACAAGGAAAGAGAGAAAATGTTGATTGCTAGGGGATGGGGGTTTTCCTTGGTCAAACCCCTTTTAGGTAATTAAACCAAACTGATGAAATAAGATAATAAAGCATGAACATGAAGTAATGCAATTAGAAAATTTCCATGATGATGGATCTTGAGTTGTTGCAACAATGGATGAAGAATCTTCCCTTGAATACCTTAGAAATGATCTTGAATGCTATCTTGATGACCTTATGAAGACTTGAGATGCCTAACTATTGCTTGTTGGACTTGAGAACTTGAATACCTTATGAAAAAAATTTTTAGAGCATGTTTATATAGGCAAGGCACTCAAATGGCCATTATTTTGATCCCCAAGGCTGACATTCATCAAAATTCAAGTTAGAATTGCAATTTTCCCACTCAATTTTGAAAATTCCCCAAAAGGGTCTCATTCGCCACCCTTGGAGAATGGGTCCCACCTAAGGGGACTCATTTTCCCAAGGTGGCGAATGAGTCCCACCTTGAGGGTTTTGAGGTGGGTCTTCAAGATTTCAAGGTTTTAAAGTGTTTTTGTGGGGATATTAGTCAAAATATGCCTTAGGATGCAAAAATAAGGGTCCTAAGGGCCTATTAATGATGATATAAAGGGTTATTAGGGATAGGGACACAAAATTCAATGTGAAAGTGTGGTTAAATACACTCTACAACATTAAAATGAGGTTGACTTGGCCTAGAAAGGCACAAGATCCAATGTGAATGTGTAAAACACATTACAACACTAGATTAAGGCCAAGTTTAATTTACAAGCCTTCTAGATTAATGTGAGAATGAAAATAAATACATTTTACAACATTGAATTAAGGGAAAGATAGCTCCATTAGACTTAAGTGCTTAATAAAATTCTAGAAAAGTGTGAAGGTCATTTACAACACTTTACAACACCTTTACAAGACATCAATAAATGCATTTTATTCAGTTTGTAATGGACCAAGACCTAATGTGGATGTGTAAAACACCTCACAACATTAAATCAAGGCAAAATTAAGCCAAAATCACAAGGAGGGCCCAAATGAGATAGAAAAAGTAGAAGGGTTACTTTTTCAGTCTCCATAGGTATATTCTAAAACCCTAAAGATCTAGGGTTTAGGACACATTATGGTTTATAATAAAAGTCTTCATATCTTATATTTTAAATCTGATTTATTATCATGGGTTTAAAACGTTGCTTAAGTCTCTATCTAAGAATTATTTCTAAACAACCAATGATTAGTTTTTGAAGGACTAGTTTTTGATCAAGGTATTTCATAGTTTGAAATGTGGTTACTTAATAGAAAGGAACATAACATATGATATTTTCAATTTTTGAAAAAGAAATGGTCTCTACAAAATGCGAGATATTTTTTTTCTTTGAAACTGTCTCTATATGTTTCTTCTTGAAGATGAACAAGTGGTTTTTTTTTGAGAGGTGGAGGTTACGTTTTGAGTTGTTATGAGGATGTTTTTTTTTAAGTAGAACTTTCCTTGAATGCAGAAAAGAAGAATATAGTCCATCAATAATAGGTATATTGACTATGGTGTTTTGACTTTACCTCTTGTTGAAGGATGTATTGGTTCACATTACAATAATAGTTCCTTGAACAATCTAATGTTCTTGTGACTATTTTGCTATTTGAATATGAGTTTATGCAAGTATCTTTATTCATGAATTTATTAGAGTAGATCTTCTTACTGTTGGAAGATGAGTAGAGTCCTATAAGAAGAATGTCATTCATTATGCTTGTGTCAATGAATCAATGTATTGGTTGTTAAGGAGTGAATCAAAATATGAATGTGATCAGTAATAGCTGCCAAGATTTTTGACTAGACTCTAATCAAGGACTGGTTTGGTGAGAAGATTATAAAGATAATCACATAATGCTTATGCAAAAATGTGTTGGTGTTTAGACAATGAAAAGGGGAGAAATTGAATGGAAGACCATCAAGAGTAAAATGATGTTTTTGTACTTTTCTTTCATCTAGAAGTTATATGTTTTGTTATTGGATTGAGCACTATGAGGAAGTATGTGTGAACAAGGGAGATAAAGTTTGTTAATGCTAAAAATTGTATTGTTTGGAAACAAAGTAACCCTATGATCTAGTTTATTTTTGGAGTTATTGAAAGTGGTGTGTTTTCCAGTGAGGCACATAGTTTTTCCAATGAGGCATATAGCTTTCAACCAGTGAGGTTTCTTGTTTTGCTAGTGAAGCTATAACCAATGTAGTTTCTTGTTTTTCCAGTGAGGCTGTAATCAGTGAGATTCTATTTTTTCCAGTGAGGCCTATAAAAGTGAATTTTCAGAGTGGTTTTTTAATCTTTGAACAAGGTTTTCCACTCATAAACACCATGTTGTGGTCCTTCTTGATTTGGGATCTATGTGTGTCTGGTCAATCATACTTGTTCAAGCATTTTAGTCTACATTCATTGTTCTCCTTGCAATATTTGAATATCTATGGAATTTGAAGTTTATATGCATAAATTGTGAGGTTTAATCAAGTTAGATTTGATTTGTAACTTGAACCACTAATTCACCTCCTCCCTCTCAGTGGTTCTATACTCCAACAAGTGGTATTAGAGCCATACCCTTGCACAAAGTTTAACCTACTTATGGGTTCCTAGTAGTGGAGTACCTATCATTGAAAAAAGAAAAATAAATAAAGGAAAAATAAATACTCAATAGATTAATAAACAACAAGCACTACTTGAACCAAATACAAAGAATGGTGGAGAAACACTTATAAACAATGACTCAAAAATGGAAGAGTATCCTATATCTAGAACACCTTAGTTTGAGGGAACCAATTTTATTTTTTGGAAACTTAGGATGGAGACCTATTTATCTTCATTAGGATTTGATTTGTGGGAAGAAGTAGAGAAAGGTTGTTCAATATCTTCAACATCTCCTTCTACTATTGATGAGAAGAAGGCTCTTAAATTCAATGCTAGGGCTATAGATGCTATCTTTAGTGGTTTTCCAAATGAGATCATTTCTAATGTTATGTATTGTAAGGATGCAAAGGAGGTTTGGGACAAACTAATTGATATGTATCAAAGTGACGAGTTGCTGAAAAATACACCCTTGTAGATTGATACATTTGAAAGAGAAGATGTTTTTGTTGAAAAAGAAGAAGATTGCTCTGTGAGAGATTATGAACAAGATTTTGATGAAAATGAATGTGAATTTTATTTTGAAGGTGAAATCACTTGTGCCCTTGATGAGATTAAGAAAATTAGAATGGATAATCAAAGATTAATGTTGCAACTTCAAGAAGAAAATGAGTCCAAGGCCAAGATACTCTCAGATCTTAGATAAGTAGAAAATTGATAATAGATTTGAAGGTTCAAGTTGTAGAAGTTAATAAAATAGTAGAAGAAGTCAATGATCAACTTAAGGAAAAAGAGGTTGATTGTGAGAAGTATGAATTAGAGATAGTTTCTTTGAGAAATGAATTAGGAAAAACATCTTCCAAATTACACAAGTCGCTTTAGTTTGAAAAGAGTATTGGATGTTTATATGAGATGTTGAGCAAGAAAAAACATCACAAGGACACTACTTGGTTAGGTTTTGGAAAAGGGAAGAATTCTAAGATCAGAGAAACACCAAGGAAGAACATAGATTTAAACTATTATTTTGTTGCTCCTAATGTTGAAGACAAGAAGAAGACAAAGAAAATGAACCTGTACAATCCAATGAGAACAAGTCCATAATATCTTTTCATTCAAGATAGCATTAGATATCTAGGTTTGAAAATTATTTTCATGGTTATTGTTATTCATGTTATGAGTTTGGTCATAGGGCAATGGACTGTTGGATGCATGCAAGGAAAATGGGTTGTAATAAGAACTCCTTTTAATGGTTAAATAAAAGAAATAAAATCATATGCTATAGATGTCATAGGTTTGGACATAAAGCACAATATTGTAGGAGTGATTTAATGACACTAGTTAATCATCATAAGAAGAAAGATATTCAAATGGTTTGGAGAAGAAAGAAAAACAAGGAGGAGGACAAATCTAAGCTTGTGCATATTGCACAAGTGACATCTATTAGTGAATAAAAAGAAGCATGCAGTGAGGGGGAGGTGTTTATAGTTTTATCATTCAACCCCTTAGATATCAAATAAGAGGTTGTAAATAGAAAAGCCAATGAATTAATAGAAATTCAGTTAGCTTCTCTCATTTTCTTGATTCTAATAGTGTTCCTCTGATATTGTCTTGTCCAATGATTGCTTGAGCAATCTGAGATGTTTATGGTCATCTTTATCTTTTCTCGATCCTTGCTTACCAGGTTGATAGTGGTCTAATGCTTTGAAAGGTTGTAAGAAGATGCTTTGCATGAAATCATAGTAACAAATGTAATGATGGTGTCTAATAAATCTTTGATAATATCTTCTTGAAGAAGTGGTTTGAGTTTGAGAACTTGACTTGATAATTTGATGACAATGCCTTGAGATCATTTTGCTTATAGTGACTATGGTCTTCATTTTTGTTTGACATGCTTGTCTTGAGCAATTTTGTGGAGGAGGATTTAGTGGTGGAATGTTTGGGTTTTTACCTAAACCTCATCCATATTACCTATTTAAAATTTAAAACATACAAATTTATGATTTAAAAATAATGCTTAAAATAAAAAATTAAAACCTAAATCACATATAAAAACTTTGAATTAATTTTTTTTTTAAAACTTACCTTTAGATAGTCATTGATGCATTAACAATTTTTTGCTCTCCAAAACATATATCAAATTTTCCTTCTTGAATATTTTTTTTTCCTTTTCAATTTTCTGTGTTCTGTTATGTCAAACCTACAAGTCACCATTAAACATATCCATTATTAAGAAATGGATATTCATTTTCACTTGGCATTACCAAACCAAATAAAATTTCTACCCAACCCATAGAAAAAGTCAAATATCCATTTTTAGATTTTTGCTAAGTAAACACTTTTTTTTTACACTATTGCCACCATTTGGACCATTATGATCCTACACCCTCTTGTAGTCAATTCGAACCCATGAGATGTAGAAGGAAAAATATTCCTATTGGAACATACACACTACCTTCAAATGACACATTTTGTAAGACGACTCATTGGTTGCACGGTGAATTGATTATGAGTTAAAAAAATTGGGGTTATTGTAAAGGGACCCCACCTCTAACTACAGATCTAGACAAAAAACTCATAGGTCTCACAAAGTTTAAGAACTACTCCATCATAGATTGGAATTTTTTATTAGGGATCTTAGGAGACTTTGTTGGAACCCTATAGCTTGGAAGGATTGGAATACTTGGGAAATTAAAAAATGCCTCATCTAGCATTCATCTACCTGCTTGAAATTTTTGTATATTTAGTTTGGTCCCATGAAATGTAGAATGCAACATACAACTCTTGATAATAATACATCAAACAAAACTGACACATTTTTTAAGAATAAATTCATTCTTTGAATGGTAAAATATTGTTGAGATGGAAAAAACTGAGAGAGGTTATTTTGGAGGGACCCCACATCCACCTATAGGTCTATACAAAAAATTCCCAAGCCTTATGAAATCCAAGTAATACTTCATCATAGATTGACAATTTTTTTCTTAAGTCTCTTAAGAGACTTTTTCAGAACCTTTAGCCTAGAAAAATTAAGACATCTAGTAAAAATGTGACCTCCCCCAACATGTTGGCTCGGTCAATTTGGCCCCATAATGTATAAAACAATGCTCTTGATTATATTAAGCCAAATATTGTAGCACTAATTAAGGAAATGGTGTAGGTGATTATGAATGCTTAGATATTTAGGTGGGGTCTAAGAAGATGTGTACAACTCTAGGTCAAGCAAGTGATTATAAATGTTTAGATATTTAGGTTGGATCCAAGAAGAGGTGTGCAAATCCAAAAAAGGGAAAGAATGAGACCAAAAAAATATTTTGTGACAAATCTAAAACATGAAGATTTTTAGATTTTTCCTCATCTTAGTTGTGGTGTCATTTATGATACTCGTGTGAAATCCCATGTATTGAGTAGTGTCTGTTGACATATCAAGATCTATTTATAGGCATACACCCTTTGTGGTTGTGTTATTTATAATGCCACTTGAGGTGTGGCTTTTATGTTCATCCCCCATGACATTTAAATTTGCACAACCCTTGAGGTGATGTTTTTCCCCCATGCCATTAAACTTTGTACAATCCCTAAGGTGATTCTTTTCCCCCATGAAATTATACTTTGGGCACCCCGTAAGGTGGTTTTTTTCCCTTGTGATGTTAAACAATCCCTCGTGATGCTAAACTTTATGCGCTCCATGATGTATGATTTTCAAAATAGTCCATGGATTTAGAATAATGCAACTTGTTGATTCATGTACATGAGAAACCTTTTAACATGGAAACCTACCATAACACAACTTGCTTTCTAGTGGATCCATGTGTTTCATGAGATACCTAGTATAACATAGCTTTCTTGCCTTGTGAAACCCATCATATTGCATGGACACTTAGCATAACACAACTTGCTATCCATTGGATCTATGTAGCTCATGAGTGACTTGATATAACTCAACTTGCTAGTCCTCATGAGAGCATTCTCTTATCTAACATACATACGAGAGATTATGTGTGGTGGTATTTGAGATAAATTTACGACTGAGGTACCTTTGCCTTACTCATTTCCTTTTAGTACTAACCTCATGTTTTGTTTTACTTGTGTCTTTTATGTGTCTTCTTCATGGTTGCATCATGTTTGTTTGCATTATGTTATTGAATGTATGCTTCATGTTTTTCATGTTGCTTTTCACTTCACATGTGTGTTCCTTTGTCCTCATGTTTTTTTTCTATAGCATATTAAATCTAGGGGCTAGCTCATCCTCTAGATTCAATGCCATCCTATCTCCTCAATTTTTGGTTAATTGAACCCATCTTGGCTTATCCATACTATAATGTGATTCTAAGCATAAGTTCATACTCTCACTAAAGTGGGGGATAAATGTAGTGTCAAAAATTGACACCCTTGACTTTTTTACACTAGGTTTATCTACCCCTTATTTTACAATTTTTTAAAAAAATTTAGATAGTGGGAAATAAAAATGAGCATTTAATATTTTCCCTCGACACTTTAGGCCTTGAAAAGAATGGGTCTAGTCTAAGGCACCCTACACCCTAGACCATATCTTTTTGGCTCCAATTTGAATTTTTCCATGTTGGTATTTTTTATTTAAAGTTTCAATTTCACTTATCAGCTATCAACATTTTATTTTCAGAATATTATAATAATTGAATATAAATATGAAGTATTTTCATTATTTCAAACCTAGGCAATTTTCATTTAGAAAATTGATCATCCTAAAGGTAGTCAAGAGTAGTCAAGAGCAGAATTATCAACATTTCCACAACATTTATTCATGTAAAGCATCATTCCAATCATTTATCATATCTTTTATAAGTTTTTTCATGTTTTATGATCATTTTCTTTGTGAGTATTAACATGTGCAGTACTTCAATCAAGAAAATCAAATTCCCCTTGAAGGTGATGAGTATATAACTTTAGCCCATCAGGGAATACAAATCTGAGTGGTGAGTTGTAGCATTGGTCAATTCATTATTATTTTATCATTTATCCTCTGCCTAACCAAGGGTAAGATCTCTTTTATACATCATCATAGCCATTGTGGAGGAAATACCAAAATAGGGTTTGACTTAAGTAAGCCCTTATTTATCACAACCCTTCCCCCTCTTTCATGTGTGCGTGTTTTTAGATCTAAATTTAATTAGAGGAAGATTAAGGACTAATTTATCATTGATGTATTCAAGCCCTACAAGTTTCCAAGACATGTAATTGGATTTTATCATCAACAGATAAAGTTCCAATAGTGAGCCCAAAAGAAAAAAAACTATAAACCAAAGACTACAAACCTACATTTTTAGATCCCAAAAAATAGGAGAATAGTTTGAGGTGCACTGCACCCTAGACTAGCTAATTCAACACCAAATTTACACACTAAGAACTTCTCTATGTCCACCTTCTATTTTTTTGGATTTTGTTTCTGTCTTTTTGCATTCATTTTCTCAAAAATCATAACAGACTATTGCATTTTCATAGTTTACCTAGGAACATCATTGCATCATAGAATTAAATCATTCAAATAATCAAAATTCAAAACAACACATTCAACCACAATCCTTAAACAAGCATTAGAACTATGATCCACCATTTTGACTCTTCTATTTAGGATTGTAGTCAAGTGCATTTGAGATCATTTATAATCCTCCCCAAAAATTGGGAGAAGTGTGATTTAGGATCTAGATCCATTTTCTTATTCAAATAGGGGTCCAATTTAAAACTTTGATCCTTAGAAATAAGAGCATATGCATCACAACCAAAAAATTCAAATTTGAATAATCACATGAATGACCTGTTCATACCTCTTCAAGAATCTTACAATCTATTACAACTAGTGGCGATCAATTTAACAAAAGAATATTGTAAAGACTTCCACACATAAATATTTTTGCAACTTTTCACTATTGAGAATGCTCCTTGCTCTCCCTAAAAGAGTCTTGTTCATACATTTAGCAACACCATTTTTCTAAGGAGTGTAAATTGTGGTTTTATGCCATTTTATCTCAACTTCCTTAAAATAATTTTCAAATTCAAAATATGTGAACTCACTTCCATTATTTATTCTTAAACACTTGATTAATTTGTCAGTTCTCTTTTCAACCAAAACTAAAAACTTCTTAAATGTACACTAAACACATCAAATTTACTTTTAAGAATATAGACCCACACCTTTCTAGAGTAATCATCTATGAATGTCACAAAATATGATGATCCTCCAAAAGAAATTGTAGGGGATGACACCCAAACATATGGATGAATATAATCTAGAATACCCTTGTATGACTAGCTTTTTTAAGTTTTTGTCTAGACTGCTTTCCATAAAAACAATTCTTGCAAAAATTCAAATTCAAATATTTTAGATTTGGAAGTAACTTATGATTTAGCAATATATTTAGCCCTTTCTCGCTCATATGAACCATTTGTTGATTCCATAAATGATTATATTCATTTGTTTCCTTAGATACTCCTACTACTTCATTTATTATAGTACTTCCTTCTAGCTTTTAAATATTTATAATATTTGTATCCCTCATGACCACAAAAATACCATTGCACACTTTCATTTATCCACCTTGACATGTAAATTTATAGCCTCTAGAATCTAAAAATCCCAAGGAAATTAAATTATTTTTGAGTTCTGGTACATGTGTTACCTCTATTAATCTTCTTACAATACCATCAAGCATTTTAACCATAATACTCCCAATACCAATAGTCTTATAAGAAACATTATTTCCCATAAGAACAACACCACCATCAATGTCTTGGTAAGAAGAAAATCAATTCAGGTATGTAGAAACATGTGATGAGAAGCACCAAAGTCTAATAACCATTCCTCATGATACTGTAAGGTATTACAAACATATAATACTTCATCAACCATACCTGAACTTGTCTCAACTGGATTTTCTTCCTTTTTGGAGTCATCATTATCTTCTTTCCTCTTCCAATATAATATTTCTTGAGATTCCCTAATTTATTGGAGTACTAAAATTTTCCATTACACCTTTTTCCTTTTGAATTAGATCTAGATGTACCTCTCAAATCTTAATCTTTCTCTATGGATCAACTCCTAGCCACAATTGCTTCTTGTATGGAGGTTTTTATGTTATATTTCCTCTACACCTCTTCAAACAGAAAAGCTCCCATGATATAATCAAATCCAAGGGTTTCAATTGTGCTAAAGCTAATGGAAGTGACTAAGAGACTCCAAGATCTGGGAAATGAACACAATAATGTTATTTCCTTGTCTTCATCTTCAATTTTTGCACCGATACTAGCTAATTGACATATAAGAGTATTGAAAATATTTAAATGATCAACAATTTGTATACCTTCTATCATTTGCATACTATACAACTACCTCTTCAAGTAGATCCAATTTGTCAAGGATTTTTTCATGTAAAGAATATTCATTCTACTCCATAAGCTTGCTACTATTTTCTCTCCAAAAATATTGAAAAGAACAAAGTGTTTGCTAAACACAACAAAATTGTGCTAACATCTCTTGTATCTAAATCCTCCCAATCCTCATCAATCATATTTGTGGGTTTCTTTGACATTCCTACCAACACCTTGTGCAATCCTTGTTGCACTAACAAATCATGAATCTTGAGCTTCCATAGCTAAAATTTATTTTTCCCATTGAATTTATCCACCTCAAACCTTGAATTTCAAATCTTCGTCATTTGATGTTGTAAAAAAAATACCAAATCCTGACACAGATGCTACAAAATACCTACTTTGATACCGCTTGTTGTAGAAATAGAAATGTAAAACCATAGACTTAAATAATATTTCTATACAAGTTAGTTACGAAGAAAAAATGAATAAAATAAAATAGAATAATAAACAAGACACGTATTTACATGGTTAAACCTTGACAATATGTCAAGGAAACATCCACGAGGTAAAGTATCAGTATTCTTATTGCTCAAAGAAATTGACTATAATCTTCATGAAGTTATTGCTATTCAATTACATTTTTCTCATTGAAGGCTACAAAGATAAATATAATATCTTCAAGATAACAACCACTGTGAAACTTAGAAAAATCTAGTTTTATTTTATTTTTTCAATTTTTTTTGTTTAATTTCTTTATCTTTTTTGTAAGATCTAATATTTTTATTTTAATGCTTTAATTGTTGACATTATCCAATAATGTTGTAGCGTCAGAAAAAGTAACCCTTTTTCACACTTAATTTGGGAATGAATAATTAATAATAAAATGGACTTAATGATGCCTTATTTAGGGTGTTGTAAAGTGTATCTTTACACTTTCACACTAATCTAGGGAATTATTAATTAATTGAGGTTAATTTGAGCTTAATTGGCCCCTTTAATTCAAATCCAAGCCCAATTTATTACATTTTTCAAGGGATAAACCCCAACACTCGTAAATAATATTAAACAACACTTAATTTTTTGAGGAATGTGTCCTAGGCTAGTGACCTAAGACCCATTCGCCATCTAGTGAATGGGTCCTCACTAGATCCTAGGACCCCCTTTTGGAATATTATTTCGCATCCCCCAAAGTGTGTCCTAGTTATGTATGCTAGGACCCATTCACCCTATGGAAAATGGGTCCCCACTTAATTTAGGACCCCCCCTTGGGATATGTTTTTGGCGGTATTTTAATGAATTCAAATATTATATCTGATGTTGGCTTGTGTTATTTGAATTTTAGGATTTAATCTTAAGTTATATATAAATATAAGGTTATTTCAAATAGTTTCATCCTAGAATTTCATAAGCAATCAAGAGTAATTTCACAAGATCATTATAGAGCATTCAAGGGAAGATTATTAGAGTTTTTTGCATCAATCAAAGATCCATTTCACCATGTCAAAGGCATAGTGCATCATGCATGTTGTTGAGCTAATGTGTTCTTGTAGCATTGAAGATTCAATTCAAGCATATTCAAGGTGTTGTTTCTAATCAAGTGTTGTGATCAAGATCTACATTCTTTGAGGCCACTTCATACTATATTTTTGATTTGTACTCCAAGGTTCAATTGGGGATTGGCGAGGTGTAGCATTACATTGTTCATTTATCTTTCCTTTTATTCTTTGTTTAAATTGAATGTTTAATTACCAAAATAGGGTTTGACCAAGGAAAACCCCTATTCCCCAACAATCAACATTTTTCTCCTCTTTGATGTGTGATTGCAAGTTTTAGATTGCAGATCAATTGGAGAACAAAAGTTGCAAAAATTGTCAAAGTTGCAAATTTGTAAAGTTGTCATCTTTCTTGGAAGATCACAGAAAGTCTTTACATAATTTATTTCCAACTTTTGGGAGCTAAACACCTAGGATTTGGGAGTGCAGACATTGAAGAAGAGCAGAACCTAGAATTTTTTTTCCAAAACCCTAGCAAGTACCCATTCACCACTGGGCGAATGAGTGAGTCCTCAATGAGGCCCAAAAAAGCACTTTTTGCAACAGGTACACATCATTACTATTATATCAGTTAGGTTTGTTTTATAATGTCTATCTATACATAATTGAATGAAATAACTAGTGAAAAGTGAGGTATATCATCTTGTTAATCCATTTTGGCACACCCCTCCCTTTTTCCTTTGTTTTATTTTGGTGAACTCAAATTTTTAAGCATTGTAGTTTTCTAATTTTAGGAGCTCTTTTCATCTTAGATTAGATATTACATTCATTTGCATTCATGTGCATTGAATTAGATCTCATTTAGGGTGTCTTATTTTGCATTCAAATTTGCATCTCATATAGGGTTTTTAGAATTGCATTGTTTGCATTCTTTAAATCTGAAAAATACAAAAAAATCATTCATCATGCATACCAAATTTCGATCATATAAACTTTCATTTTAAAATTGAAAGAAAAATTGCATATCAAACTAGGTCTTTTAGTTCATCATTTTTTCACATTTTCAACTTGCATTTCACAATACATTTACAAAAAATTAAACCTGAAATTCCTGTAGTAGACCTAAATTTGAAAATCATTAGAAAAGGCTTAAAAATCTATAAAAATCAATTTGAAAACCCTAATATAGGACCCATTTTCCCTAGGGTAAATGAGTCCTTGATCAGGCATTAATCTGCCTTTTTGGAATTTAAAATCTTATGTTCTATGCTTCTGTTTGTTGTCATCAGATCTCTGTTATAGTTTGTTGAATTTCAGTTTCATTCATTTCATTAAATATAGGTTAATTTGGTTCATTTAGTGCATTTTATAAATTCAAATTTTCATTTACAACATTTCATTTTTAAATTGTTGCATAGTGTAATCAGAAAATTTCCTTGTTTAGAATATGAAAATTACATTTACACATTTCATTCTAGGTCATTGCATTTCATTTTAAGCCTCCTTCCATTTTGGGGTTTGCATACTAAGTTTGTGAAACTTGTATGAGATTTACAACGTGGTGTCCTATTAGCAATACTATTGTGAGACATGGTTCAAGACTCATGTCATCCCACAATATACCATTCATCATGGATCTTGGATTTTCTAGCTCTCTTCCTAATAGTCTTGATAATCAACCCCCTATAGATCATAACATGCATACCTCATTTCCCATGACTTCCCTTCCTACAACCAATGTGCATGCTATTAACAACACTATCCCTACCATCACTAGTTGTACTCAAGCTTTGGTATGTACCCAAAGCTAAGGTGGAACTTCAATTCCTCCTTTTACAATAGCCATTTCCATTCCTACATACAATAGTACTCAAGTTACCACAACAACCAACCTACTAGTAATGTGAACACTTCCTTAGGTATTTCCACTAGGAATCCTTCTAGCATTTTTCATTCAAATACAATATCTCCTCAACCATCCTCCCTCACAAATTTATAATTCACTTTCCCTTCACATATATACACCACTCCACCTTATTCCCACCCACCTACACTAATAACAATGATGTCATCCTTAACACACTTTTGCAAAGCATGACATCCCTTCAACAAAAATTTGCAACCCTAAATAAAAACAACAATGGTTAAACTTCACAAAACATCAAAACCAATCCATTATCCTTGGAGATATTGAGAGAAAAAATTCCACAAGGTATCGAAGTTCCTAGATTTGAGAAATATGGTGGGAAAGGAGATCATGTTAGCCATGTTTCCGCTTTTACATCCCTATATAGTGATTTCATCTTTGAAGATAAACTCTTGGCTAAAATATTTCCTAGATCCTTGAAGGATACTACTTTAGAGTGGTTCTCTTCCTTACCAAATAATTCAATTGGTTCATTCAATAATCTTGTTGATACCTCTTACAACCACTTCCACATTCACTTGGGTCCCAAGATGACCCTAGCTGATTTAATGACATGCAAACAAAAGGATGATGAGAAAGTGATTGATTTCATAGAAAGATAACAAATGCTTTATTCACAAATAAACATTAATATTCTTGATATCGACCTTCAATGAATGTTTATTGCCAATTTACAAAACAAACTCCAAAACAAACTTGAGATGTTGGGTTTCCCATCCTTTACACAGTTATGTACAACCCTTCACAATTATCATAATACGAATTATGGTTGTGATGTGAAAAATTCCCCTAGCCATCTTGTAAAGTCTTAATCCACAACTCAAAATAGTTACCAACCTTTTAAGAAGCAAAATAGGGTATTTTTACAACGTAATTCCCCTCAACCAAATCAACAAGCTAATAACCATGTGGCTGCTATAAAGACGAAAAATTCATATGCCCTTGCTGATAGGAATAGAAAATGTACTTCTTTACTCGATACCCTTCACAATATCATGATGTATCTTGTAGAAAATAATATGCTTTCCTTACCTCCTATTAGAGCTCGTTATCCTAAACAACCATTATGTGCAGGGTATAGACCAAATTCTTATTGCCTTTATCACCGACGAAATAGACATGATACAAAATATTGTAAGGATCTTAAACATCTTGTGAAAGGCCTTATTGATTTTAATCACCTAAAAATTGGTGGTATGAATGATCAATGTAATAAGTTTGTAGCTGCTCCTAACCAAAACTTACAAATCTTTACAAATGCCATGCCAAAACATACTATTTCATTTGTAGAAGCTAATGAAAGAAAGAATGATGTGCTGAATGTTGACATTGATGATGAAAACATAAAAGATGAAAATGTGGATGAAGAAGATAAAGTGGTGTCATTTTGAACCAAATATTTTCATGGTTAGGAATGTTATGTCTCTTTTGCTCAATTAGGGTCTTTCACCTAATGAAAAGAGATAGATCCCAAACCCAAAATCTAGGTGGTTCACTCAAAATAAGGAATGTATGATGTAATTATGACTAAATAAAATGATCTTAATGAAACTAATTGATAAAATGGATTGATTATTAAGTGAGAACTATTGAAATGCAACTTGTTGGAAAACACATTGTGATATGCAGAAATGAACTAGAAATGAATGCAAAACTGAAACATAAATGGATGAAACTGAAAGTGTGCACCTGAGATATTGAAGGAGCCTGGAAATGACTTTTGAAATGTTGTTGATATTTATTTTTAGGCTTGGTGGGACTCATTCACCATTCTGGGAAAATTAGTCCCAGTTTTGTGAAACTGTTCTGAAGCCCATTTCAGACAAATGGGTATCAAAAAATGCAGAAAACCAAAATTGGGTCTAGTAGTGGGACTCATTCGCCAACCATGGCGAATGAGTCCAATTTTGAATTTTTGAAAATCCAAAAGTGGAAATTGAAGTCCCCGATTTGGTCTTCGACTCCTTATAGGTGTCTGCCTCTGAATGTCTAATTTCCAAACCTGAAAGTGACTTTTATTGATATTTTTCCTTGGTAAATAGGAAGGTGTATTCAACAACTTTACAACTTGATCTTCAATTATTTCCAAGTCTTCAAGATGCCTAAATGTACAAACACACAAGAGAAGAGAGAGTAATATTGAATGTTAGGGCATGGGGGTTTTCCTTGGTCAAACCCCTTTTAGGTAATTAAACCAAAATGATGAAAGGATGTAATGAAGCATGAAACAATGGAGTTAATGCCTTGTCATGATGTTTGATCTTGAATTTTTGCAAAAAAACATGTAGAATCTACCCTTGAATGTCTGAAAATTATCTTAATGACTTGAAATGATGAAACCCTAACTTGCTTGACTTGAGATGGAAGAATGATGTATGAATAATGAAGAATGGTTATGATTTAGGGTTTAGAGACTTGATTTTATAGGAAATTAACCTGATTTACTTGTTAATTGGACCCCCAAGGTCGACATGAAGAAAAATTGAACTTAAAACCTAAATTTTCCCAGTTAAAAGTAAAAAATGGTCCAAATGGGACTCATTTGCCACCTTGGGCGAATTAGTCCCACTTGATAGGGAATCATTCACCATAGATGGTGAGTTATTCCCAGAGGGGCCCATTTGATAGCTAGGATGCTAGGAAGTAAGGAAATAAGGTTTATACGGTGACTTTGTCAAGTATTTCATCAAATATTGCCTTAGGATGCACAATATGGGGTAATAGGGGCCTATTAATGGTGATGAGAAGGTCAATTAGGGCTTGGGATACATAATTCAATGCGAAAGTGTGATTAAATACACTAAAACACTAAAATGTGGTCCACATTGCCTAGAAAGGCACAAGAACCAATGTGAATGTGTAAAACACATTACAACACTAGTTTGAAGTCAAATTTAGTTACAAGCCTTCTAGATTAATGTGATAATGTATTTAAATATATTTTATAATGTTGAATTAGAGGAAAATGGGTTCATTAAGTCTAGAAAAGCATGAAAGTCCTTTAAAACACCTTTACAAGACATTGTTAAATGCATTTAAAAGGGTCCAAGACCTACCGTGGATGTGAAGAACACCTCACAACACTAAATCAAGGCCTCATTAAGTCCAATTTATCATGAATTATTCTCAAATCAAGCAAGTTTCCTTTTTCTATGGTACATGTTTATCAAAGCTAACCCTCATAAGGGCTCAACTAAACTGCCTCTTGATATAGCTTTTTCACAAAAAGACATACTTAAACATGCACCTAATGGTCCTATTTACATAGTTAGAAGAATCAATGACAAGCCTACTGATGGGATATTAATTAATCGTGTCTGTGGAGAGAATGTGATCAATGAGTAATTCATATTTGTGCATGAAATCTATCAAGATACATATGATAAACTCAAAGCATGGATCAAAATGCATAATGGTTTTTCTTGTCCTATGATAGGCTCGATAGATATCCATTTAAAAGTTGGACCAAAAAAACTAACTATCTTATTCACCATCATCTCCTCCTTGAACCAATTTCGTGTGAAGTTATGCTATCCATGGCTTCGCTCCATGAATGTCATCCCATCAATTGTGCATAAATGTTTAAATTTTCCCTTTGGAAATGAAGTATTTAGTGTGCATCATAGCCGCTTTAATATTGTGTCTTCTTGAGGGAACATTTCATTGGATTTTTTTTGGCTTGAGCCTGTTGAACCTAGTAGACCTTGTGAGGACTACTTTTTAAAATCATATCAAAAGTTTAAGGTGAAGCGCATAGTAGAATTATCCCCTAGAAAAATGCCTCAACCTATGATTGAGCCACCTATATTTGACGAACTAATGATTGAACCAAAATCCCTTCCAAATATCCAAGAGGAACCTATGAAAAGTCCTCCTACCATTTCCTATAAGAGACCATGAGATAACCAAAAAAATATCGTTGTGCCTCCTAAAATTAAACAAGTTTACAAAGCTAAAGAGAAAGTGGTTGAACAACCTCCTATGGTTCCTTTCATTCCTTCGTTAAGGGAAGAGAAAAAACCTATAGTTGAAAAACCCACTCCTACAAAAATGCAAATTGATAATAGATTGAAGCGAAACCGAAATGCTAGAGAGTGTAGGCATAGAGTTCATGCTATTGCTTGTATGTTACAAGGTAAAGATGAAAAGAACAACACAAAAAAAAATCTGAACTTACTCATGAGAGCCAATTATGTCTCATTTTATGCCACATTTCAACATTTTTCATATGCCTTCATAACCATTCCCACATTCCATTTTCATCTCATTTTACTATTTTACATTGCTTATGATTTAATATATAAGTGATATTTAATATAGCTTTTGGATAAAAATATGGAAAATAATTACTGGTTGTCTTTACTAATAAATGTTGTTATTTCAAGCTTGGAAGACATAGCATGCAACATTCAAAGGTGGCAACGGTTCAGTTTCATATGATGACTACACAAATCACTTCATTTCCTTTTGTGGACTACCATTTATGCCACTCTATGTCTATGTCACATCACTTTTGTCCTTTCATTTTGTGCAGCTAGAGAAATTGTTTATTTATGAGCAACTGCTTTGTCTCTTTCTAGCGCTCATTATTCATCACCAACTCAACATTCAAATATTCCACATGGATGAGGAAAAACCCATAACAAGTAGGTGGTTGCATAGTTGTTGGAGGAGAAAACTAAAATCTTAAACATTTATTAGCTTTGTTTTCTATTACAATTCCACGTTCTTCTACAATAACTGATGGTTTTGTTCACATGGGAGAACAATATGGAGGATGCGCTTTCTTGAGTAAACCAAAAATATTAGTTTATGGAAGATGACACAATTGTCAGCTATGTGGAAAACAAAAAATCTCATGTTCTTTGTTCATTGTTACAACAAACCCATTTTTCATTTATAGCTAACAGTCAAGGTTGTATTTATTATCATATATTTTGTTGGCTACGTTCCAAAAAAAATAATGTATTCTTGTATGCAATTGTTAAAGGATGTGTATATATAAGAAACACAACACATACTTGGGGAGAGGGATGTAAGAAACCAATATTATTTTGCAATAAAATATTACCAGAGCTGATTTCAAAAATTATGTAAGTTCTTCATCTTCAACATTGGGAGGAAGGGTGCCCCTCTATAGCTTCCAATTGAGTGTAAATACTTTATTCTTTTGCAAGGTGTGTGTGATTATTCGGTTAAGCATTATCATGGATTGATATTTATGCTACTATAATTTTGTAGTTGATATGTGTGTAAGTTAACTATTAATTTAGATTGAACTAGATGTTATAATTTTTGTGTAAATTAAGTATGCCATTGATTTGAGTTGTATTCCTTCACTTTGGATTCTATGAATTTGGTAATCTATGTTAAGTTTCTATTTTATAGTTTGTTGTTTGTGCAGATCCTGTCATCGGAGTTATTTCAACTTTCAATAGGTTTCTTTTTCATAGAGTGCATTCATAACGACTCATCTCACAACTCTCATCCCTTGTGCAGATTGCCACAATATCTTTCATTAGTTTAGTATCCACAGATTGGCACTTAGACGAAGCTAAAATGTTTCTTATGTTTTACCCCAGTTTTGGCCTATCACTTACTTGAAGCAATACATGATGATTCTATATCCTCACTATAGCATAAAAAATAATCTCCGAGAGACATTATCGTTCGACCTCTTGTTTCATCATGAAATAGCAAAAACACGAGTGTGTTATAGTAAAATGTGCTCTCATTATGGCTTGGTAGTTATTGAGCTTAGGCTTGATCATTACCAATCCAAAACGTGAGTGTGTTATAACACGAGAGTGTTATAACATGCTTACATTATGGTTTAAATTTCAAAAAACATATGTTATTTTGAATTAAAATGAGCATTTCCAAAACATGAGCACATTATAACACACTCGGTTTTTGTGAATGCATTGAAAAAACATAAGTGCATTAAAACACGCTCACATTTTGGTATACATTGAATTTATGTTTCTTCTCTTTTATTTCATCTTTCTTGTTATCTTTGAGGGAAACTATATACATGAAATATAACTTAAAGTATAAGAAGGTAAATGTCCATATGTAAATGTAAACTTAAAGTATAAGTTGACATTTACATATGGACATTTACCTTCTTATACTTTAAGTTATATTTCATGTATATAGTTTCAAGATGTTTGAGAGTGGTTTCGGATCTCTAAGAGTTATAATTCAAATTCTAGTTTTTGGAAGATCTTACAATTTTTTAGATAGCCAAATTTTAGTAATTAGGAGGTCAAATTTTTGTAATCAATGAGTTTTGTCATCTTTTTCTCTCTGTATCTCACTCATGGTTTATCCCTTATACTCTAGACCTCTCTCTCACACTCTCTCCTTCACTCTATACTTCTATCTATCTCACATCTCTCTCTCCCTCCCTCCATCCCTCCCTCCTTTCCTTCTTCCCTCCTTGCCTCTCTAATTTTCTCTATCTCCCCCCTCTCTCTCTCCCTCCCTACTCTCTCTCTTAATATATCCACCTTCCTCTCTCTCTCTCTCTCTCTCTCTCTCTCTCTCTCTCTCTCTCTCTCTCTCTCTCTCTCTCTCTCTCTCTCTCTCTCTCTCTCTCTCTCTCTCCCCCTTCATCCCACCCACCTTCCCTCTCTATGTCTCTCTATCTAGCATATAACTCTCTACCTATCTCTCACCCTACCTCCTCTCTCTCTCTCTCAATCTCTCCACCTTCCTCCTTCCCCCGTCTATCTCTCTCATTCTCTCTATCACACTTCTCTCTCCCTCTTTCTGCCCCTCCTTCCCTCTCTACTTCTCTCTATATTTGTCCCTCCCTCCTCTCTCTATCTCACCTCTCTCTCCCTCCCTACCTCTTCCTCTATCTCTCTACTTCTTCATCGCTCCTCCCCCATATTTATCTCTCCTTCCTTATATAATCCTCTCTATTTCTCTCTCCATATCTACCTCTCCCTCCCTCATTTCCCCTCTCTCACCCTCCCTCTCTCCCTCTCTCTCAATCTCCTAACCTTCCTCCTTCCCTTTGTGTTTCTCTCTCTCTCACTCTCTCCCTCACCCATCTTTATCTCTCACTCTCTCCTTCCCTCTCTACTCTCTATCTCACCATTCTCTCTCCCCCTCTACCTCTATCCATCTCTCTACTTCTCATATTCTATCTCTCATTCCCTATATACTTCTCTATCTCTCTCCATCTCTCCCTCCATCCTTACCTCTCTCTCCCTCTCTCTCAATCTCCCCACCTTCTTTCTCTCTCTCCTTCCCTCTATACTTCTCTCTATATCACCACTATCTCTCACTCCCTCCCTCCTCTATCTCTCTATATATATCACCTCTCTCTCTCTATCTCTCTACTTGTCTCTATCTAACCTATCCCTCTTTGCCTCACTCTCTCTCAATCTATCCACCCTCCTCCTTCCCACTTCTCTCCCTCTCTCATTTATTTATCTCACTTCCCTCCCTACTCTCTCTCTCTATATCACCTCTCTCTCCCTCCCTACCCCTCCCTCTCTCTATCTACCTACAAACTCATCCCTCCCTCCTCCCCCTTCTCTACCTCTCCTTCCCTATTTATACTTATCTCTATCTCTTTATATCAATGTAGTGCCTCTCGTGTTACTATTACTCTCATGATACTTTTTTGTGTATAGTTGATACTATTTATGTTTGATGCATACTCGAGACTATGATGGTGATTGTTTCACCTGTTTGACTTGTGTGTTTTGATTGGATGCTCATGGTACTATTTTATGGTATTGTGTGGTTACGTAAATTGATTAATGCTTGCTTCATGATATTTATGATGATGTGTTACTGTTTGGAGTTAGTTTAGAGGGACAGTGTTACATCACTCATCCATGAGTGCCCTACTACAATGCAATTCTCTCTCATAATGTGTTCACATTGAATATATATGTTGTTTTGACACTTGGTTTTATGAAGGATTGTAGGTACCCAAGCCTCGACTCCACCTACATTTTCAAGATAGGGCAAGCCTCATAAATTCCAATGGGTATGAATTTGAAAACGGAGTTGACAAGAAAGTCCTACAACCTAGTATGTCATCCTGTAGTTTGACGATGTTGTTTGTCATTATTTTGTTTTGTTATGGTATTGTTTTGTTTCATGTCATTCGTTTTAAGTGTTAATTTCCATGTGTTAATTATTTGATTGTGATGCGTTATTGTTATTGTTAATTAGTTAATTTAATTTAATAATGGTTATTATTATTGTTGAAATTAGTTTAATTAAGCATTAAATTTATTTATTAAAGTGATTTGTGAAAAACGTCAAGGATTTAATCAAATATTAAATTAGTTTCTAAATTTTAAATGAATATTATTGTTGATATCAAATATTTTTAATTATAAATAGAATTTAATATTTTTAATTGCAACATTATTAAGTTTTAAATTAGCCATTAAATAATATTGTTTATTTAATTGTTTATTCAAAAATAAATATTTTTTTAATTACTATATTTAAAAATGGTAAATTTTAATATATATATATATATAAAGAATTTTCGTGATAGAAAGGGTTGATTTAATTTAAATAATGTGATGTTATGTTAATTCGATAAAATATTAAAACATAAGTGAAATTAACTACAATAATTGAAAATTATTAAATTTAAAGCATAGTGGAGTTAGGTTTATGATTATTCTAAACACAAATATTTTACTCCAGGTGGAAACAGAGGTGAAAAGAAAATTGTCGGGTGTTAAAAAAATGAATATTGTGTACTGGCCATTAGTCCCTTAGTTTCTCAAAAGATGAAAGAACACTTCCTTATTTATTTTTTGGTGAATTTGGATGATATCATTCATTTGGAATTTTTACCAATACATCATTCGAAGAAGGAAACAAAGATTTGGAACTCAGAAAAATACACCCTGGTAAAAAGTGAAAAGAAAATCATAGTTGGAGAAAGTTGAAATGATGCTCACCAATTCTGTTACCAAACAAAGACCTGCAGGTTGGTGATTTATCTTAAATTCACATTTTTCCATAAATTTGCATAAAAATATCTTGTTTAAACAATCTGGTTTTATGTGCATTTTGATGGTTTCATTTATATCATTTGGTCTTATGCATATGTTCAAGTCTGCCTACCTTCATTACCTTCGACTCCTTGTTCCTATGGTTGGAATTCAAGACCATTATTAGTTTTGATGGCTGCTCATTTAATTGTTTTGACTATAAGGTTCGAACTCATGTCTGAAAATTGATTTCTAAACTTGGTGATTTGT
The DNA here is from genome assembly GCA_007258455.2 of Sequoia sempervirens. Classification (NCBI taxonomy): domain Eukaryota; kingdom Viridiplantae; phylum Streptophyta; class Pinopsida; order Cupressales; family Cupressaceae; genus Sequoia; species Sequoia sempervirens. The sequence goes on from VDFB02270651.1 coordinate 445,046,013, forward strand.
ATTCTTAAACTCTCCGAGCTTTCTTTTGGAATGCTCTCTCTTATGCTGGAAGTTTGATTCACATAGTTTGAATGTATTTCTTTACTTTAACAACCTTCTGGATTTAATTTTCCCTATTAAGTCTTATTTAGGGTGTTGTTTACTATGGGTTGTTTTTTGGAGTTTATGCTTTGGCTTTGGATGCTTTCAAATTTATTTTAGCTGCCTTATGTATTGAGAAGATTGATTCTTTGGAAGGATTTGAGTTCCAGCTGTTTTATGTAATTTTGGCCATGTGTTGCATTTGTTTGTGGTCGGTTATGCTAAAGTGGGTAGGGCAAACCATAGGATAACTTTTCCCTAATTTTGTTTGTGAATCATTCATGTCCACATTCAGCCGCATGCCAGGGGCCTCAATTTTTAGTTTTATTTATTTTTGTTTTAAATACTATGTGTATATATATATATATATATATATATATGTGTGTGTGTGTGTGTGTGAGCATGTATATGTGTAGGTTGGATATCTAATTTTGATTATTATATGCTCACTATTGTATAACAGTACAAAAGATTAAATTAAATATTTAGATATATTGAATATAGATGCATTTATGGTTAAACAATTTATGTTGTTGGTGCCTATAAAAACTTGTAAACTGTCGATTACAATAGCATTCAGTTACAAAACTATATATGTAAATGTGAAAAGAATTTTAATTTATTACATATACATATATATTTATCATGTCATCTTATTCATGGAAATCAATGGTTCTTATTTAGCTAAGAAATGGTATTCAAAATAAGATCAATAATTATATTTAACAAAACTGTCATTTTTATTTAAGGGAGAAGTATATTTCTTTATTTCAAAATTGTTTTTTTATATATCTAAGAATATGGATGCAAACCCATGCTTAAAGATTACGAATTGATCAAATAATCCATTACATATTGTAGAGGATATACGTGGATACTGGAGGGGTTAGATAATTATGTTTATTATTAAAGGTTGTAGTGGTATGTATAGAATATGAGAAGTATTGATTTGGGCTCCTCAGTTTGAATAGATTTATAATATCGTATTTTTGTTTTATGTTGATAATATTGTGTGGGCTTATACATATATATATCTAGATAATTAATGGAAAGATAGTTATATTTGATCATTTTTAAAAAAAGAGGGCCAATTATTCGAATAAATTTCAGGTGGTTAATCAAATAGGACATTTCATTGCAAATTATTGTATTACTTGTCAATTCTGTTATGAATAATCTTTAATAATATTTATAAAGTATTGGTAGATAGGTTAAACAAGTGGTTGAGGATTTTTTTTATTTCAATTTTTTTTAATATATTTATTTAAGATAACTATACCAGTTTACATTGAGATGTCACTTTTCACTATTCTTTAACATGACAAAGTAAAAATTCTAAATTATATGAAACAAAGAAATTATTGAAATTGTTCCTCAAAACTTAATTTATTATAGTGATTAGTTAATAAGAGGAATGAATAGTTGGACTATTATTGTCAAAATGAATATACAAATTGTCTTAGGTGAAAGAAGCATGTAATTAATTTGTTTAGTTAACCGACGGTTAGGGAATGGTAAATATTGACTGAGGATAGTTCATTTAATTCAAATAATTCCAATTAAAGGTAATTGATTTAGATCTCCCTCTCTATATCTAATAGTTGGTGAATACTGATTATTTTTATGATTTCAGTAAATTGCTATGAGAATTTAATTATTTAAGAATATTGTGATCAAAGTTCTTTTCTGATTTTCGTGGTAGGAAAATAAATTATTATTGTGTTAATAGCATAGTGAGAATATTTGTCTCTATATTTTCCTTAATTGTTTTAAATAATTTTCCCATAAGTGAAAAGTTATGATGTAAAGAAAGTTTTTAAATGTAGGTTTATGGATATTACTTTGATTTGATTACTAGAAGTAGATTTAAATCTGTAATATATATAGTTTCTTAGATCACTTTAAATGATTTTATAATGATTTTAAAATATATTGTAAATGGATTGGTTGGAATATGCATTCCTTAATTATTTTATATAATTTCATAATGAGCGTATAAATTAAATGCAAACTAATTGTTTTGAAAAAATCCTTGAAATAGATAACTTCTTTAGTTATTTTAAATTACTTCTTAAGAAGCGAATAGATAAAAAGGTATTTGATTGTTTGTTAAATTTTTTTAGGGTTATTTATTAAATGTAATTGTGTTGTTAAGGTGGATCTTTGACGGTTTCTTTTGTATCTTCCTCTTAAATTGTTTCATTTTGATTTATTGAATTCATGATGAAATATATCTGGGAACTCATGTCACTTTGTTTTACTCTGAGTTGTGAAGTTCTTGTGCAGAAGGTTTTGAGTCTTCCAGAGGCTAGGGGAAAACTTGTTTGTTTGAGTACTTGGTTGTTTAGTGCATTTATGTGGTGGATGGTACCTCCTTTGTTCTCGTTTCAATGATATGGAATGGGTTTGTGAGTTGGTTCTAGCCTCACATGTTGTGTGTTATGTACACCTTGATTTTTATGTGAGATGAGGTACACCCCTTGCATGTTTTTTATTTGGGTACCCATAGGGAGTGGCTCTTCATGGGGGTAGCGCACAAAGGGGTTGTTAGGGTAACCCATGGAAGAGTTTCCTAAGCAAGTGATAATGTAATTAATGAACTAGTGGGTTTGGGTAGTTAAACACTATAAAATATTAATTATGTGCCTCACCTATAGCATTATTGCTTTCACAAGATAAGGATGGGATGAGAAGACTTGGTTGGTAAGATCACTGCCTTGTCCTCATGAGAGGTAAGTGGTTTTGCATGAGTTACCCTATGGAGTCACACCTTGAGATAGGAAGTCAGGATAACCATAGATGGAGGCAGCACCTTGTGATAAGTTGTTTGGATAATTTGGATGTAAGGCCATGCGATGACAGTCTCCTATAGTACCCATTTATTATCCCTTGTTTGGTTGCCTCTAGGAGTGTTGTTTGTATTTGTTTGATTTTTTTTATATTGGTGCTATGTAGCCTTGTCTTCTTGACCTTTGTTTGGATGTGGGTCCTTTCTTGTCATCTCCTAGCATGGGGGTGGACCTTCGATTCCATGTGGTCAGGTGGAATGTGTTATGCAACCCTTTGGGTTCCCAAGTTATGTTTGTGATGCAAAATCAGATGCAAAGTTCCAGAGCTTCACGTGGTTGAAGATGGTTCCATGCTTTGCACATTATTCTTCCTTGATGTACTATTCTTGTACTTGATGTACTCTACCCGTTGATATAAGGGAAGCATTATGTAATGTACTATTGTATCCATGATGTGTTGTATCTATGGAAATATGCTCCAAAATTTGTAATATTGAACTATCAATTGAAATGTAATAACTAATGTATATCTTTTCATCTCTTTTGATCATAGATGGTTGTATGTTATTTTCATATAATCTTGGATTTCATTCGCTATCATTTTGTTAAGAGTCTAGGTTTCATAATGAGTCTCGTGTACCCCAGAGGATGTAGATGATTTTGTTAATGCATAATTTATTTTCATGTAATGTATGTACATACTTATCTTATGCAATGTTTCACTTTCAAAAAAGAAAATGGTAATTTTTTATTTGTTTCTGTCCTTTGTGGTTTGCACGGTAGGTTGTTACATCTTTGGTATCGGAGCCAAGGTTTACAACTTTGGGTACTCTAGGTTAATTGTGCCAATTAGGTTAACCTTTGCACTTAGCTCTTGATCTCACATGTTCCCCTCTAATGTCGCGCAGGAACATGCCTCATTGTAGAGGTCATGGTCATGGAAGAGGCCAAGGTGGTGGCCATAGATCCAACTGCCAAATTTAATTTTCTCTAAGCTCCAATGATTCAGAAAGTGAGGAACGTCAGAGTTCCCAAAATAATATGGGAGGTGAAGGACAGAACCTAGAGCAACTGATTTAGGAAGGAGGGCAGTTGCAACATCTCCTTGAGGAGATTCTTGTCTGTTTAGGACTTAGGCTAGAGGGGGAGCAATAGATAAAGAGAGAAAGAGAGAGGTCTCTGAGGTGGAAGGAATTATCAGTAGAGTAGGATGCAGTAGTGGCAAATCACATGAGAGACCTGTTGAGAGCTCATCCTCCCACTTTCGATGGTTCTGGTGGAGGACTAGAGGTAGAAACATGGTTGATTGATCTAGATAGGTGCTTTTCTATACACCCTTATGGTAGCAATACTAAGGCTAGGTGTGCCATCATGCACCTCAGAGGCTTTGCATCCACTTGGTGGCACCTAGAAGAACATAAATTGCACCTGGAAATTAGTGTTGTGATTTGGGAACTTTTTATGGAGAGATTCAAGGCCCGTTTTATTTCTGATCACTGGAGACAATGTTGAGTAGATGAATTCCATGAGTTGAGGAAAATGGAAATGCCCGTTAAGTAGTACGAGCATTGATTCTATGAGTTGAAATAGTATGCAGGAATTGGTAATGATGATGCAATGTTAGTACAACATTTTGTCAGGGGCTTAAATGCCCAAATTGGTAGCAGAGTGTGAGTCTTCGAGCCAAATAAAATGGAGGTAGCTATTGAAAAGGCTCATTTGGTGGAGGAAAACTTGGCCATGGCATGGGGAGGTCAGACATGTGTGCAGATTGGTAGTGCACCTGCTTTTGGTTTTGGTTCTCAAGGTGGGAAGCCTCAAGCTATAGGATCTTCTAGGAGTCATCATGTGCCTTCTAAGGTTGGACAATAGCAGTAGCAACAATCATATCCTAAGCAAAAAAAATTCAATCTTAGTAGAGTAGCAGAACTTAGTTTAGAAGAAATGAGAGTTGGCATTGAAATTAGCGTAAGCATTTTGAGCAGCCTGCAGAGTTCATAGTCAGCACTTGGCCAAGGTAGTTTTTATCAATCTAATGCACCGTTAGGTGGCAAAGGTTTTGGTCAAGGTATAGGTTGTTTCTCCTGTGGTCAACAGGGACACCTTGCTAGACAATGTCCGCAAAAGAAGACTACAGGTTTTAGTCAGAGGCCAACCACTTTCGAGTTGATGATGGGTGATGTAGAGAGATTGCATCGAGTTTTTGCAACGGTTGAAAACTGTCAGGCTGATCATCAAGGTGCCATGGTTGAGACATCAGGTGTGTTACAAGACACTAGTATTTCTATTCTCTTTGATTCTAGTGCATTAGATTCATTTATTTCCCCTTCAATAGTAGAGCATTGTAAACTAGTGGTAGCAAGGTAAAGCATTAAGTGGCAGGTCGAATTGGCCTCTGGGGTAAAGCTAGCAGTTGAATCACTTGTTCAGGGTTGTAGTTTTAAAATTGGGTTGTTGGTAACTACGATGGACCTTTGAATCCTACCTCTTGGTTCTTATGATGTCATGTTAGGTATGGATTGGTTGAATGCTCACCGAGCTATAATAGATTGTCACCACAAGGATGTACAATGTGTAGATGATTTGGGAAATGAAGTGGAGATTGTTGGCATACAAAGACCCATCTCATTATAGATTATTTTTGCTATGCAATTGAAGAGGTTTTTCCATCAGGGCTATCAGTTGTTTGTTTTGTTAGTCAATGACTTAGATTTGGGAGAGAGTCAAGAGGTGTCATTGGATGACTATCCTCTCCTTAAGGACTTTGCAAAAAAAAAATTGAGTGAAAATTTAGGGATGCCACCAAAGCATGACATCGACTTTAGAATTGATCTTCTACCTAGAGCTAAGCCTATATCTCAGGCTCCATATCAGATGATAACTTGGGAGCTTCAAGAGCTCTATTTTTAGTTAGAGGATCTTTTAGAAAAATGGTTCATTCGTCCTAGTGTTTTCCCATGGGGAGCACCAATTATATTCATGAAGAAGGACTATACCCTCCATTGGTGCATCGACTATAGGAAGCTAAACAAGGTGACGGTGAAGAACCGATACCCTTTGTTGAGAATTAGCAACCTATTTGATCAGATAAAGGGGGTTTAGGTATTTTAAAATATTGATCTTAAGTTAGGATACCATCAATTGCAGATAGATGAAGCTAATATTCACAAAACAACATTTCACACTTGGTACGGGCATTATAAATTCACTACTATGCCATTCAGGTTGACGAATGCACCATCAGTCTTCATGAGCCTAATGAATGGAGTCTTTCAAACCTATTTGGATAGATTTTTTCTAGTGTTCCTTGATGATATCCTGATATACTCAAAAACTATGGACGAGCACGAGGAACACTTGATACAAGTGTTGCAATGCTTGAGAGACAATCAGTTATATGCTAATTTGTCAAAGTGTGAATTCTATAAGGCTGAAGTGAAATACTTGGGTCACATCATCTTTGATGAAGGTATTTTCATGGATCCTTCGAAGATCCAAGCCATCATTGATTGGCCTGCACCCAAAAATGTTCCTAAGATTCATATTTTTATGGGTTTACCGGGCTACTATTAGTAGTTCATGCAGGGGTTTTCAGGGATAGCACATCCCATCACTACCCTTCAGAGGAAAGGGAAAAATTTTGTTTGGTCAGAATAGTGCTAGTTATCTTTCCAGACCCTTAAGGAAAAGTTGACTAGTGCACTGATCCTAGCAGTTCCTGATCCTACTATGGACTTCATGGTGTGTACAAATGCTTCCTTGGAAGGTTTAGGAGTTGTGCTGATGCAAGAAGATCATGTGATTGCATTTGAGTTTCGTAAGCTTAAGGATCATGAGCTGAATTACTCTACACACAATTTGGAGTTAGCCACAGTTGTTCATTCCCTTGTGAGATGGAGACACTTTTTATTGGGGCATTGGTTCAAGCTACATAGTGATCATCGCAACTTACAATTTATCTTTACGCAGTCAAACCTAAATGCCAAGCAAAGGAGATGGATGTGTTGGAAAAACAAGAACAGACAACTGAGATGGGGGGGTGAATCAATTGTCATAGAATATTTAAACTTTTCAGACTTTACTTAACTTAATCTTAGATTTGATGAATGAATAATAAACCATGAACAATCAACACATCAGAAGCACAAAGAACACAAAGATTTTTACATGAAAACCTTGTTAGGGGAAAAACCATGGTGGATGTCAGTCCACAATATTATACCCTATTAAAAGTATAAAGAAAAATAATGGGAATACACATGCATTTAGACACATTTCCTAGAGCTCACTGCTCAAATACAAAAGAGCTCACTTCCCAACACTACAAATCAATTCAGATTAGATCCACAGGGTATGAGCTGAGAAAATAGCTTCTGCAAAAGCTTGATTACAATTCTAGCTAACAACATAAATACTTCTTCACACTTCACTCAAAATTATTAACACTTTTCTCTCCAATCAAATGATATTCACACATACACACACAAGATCATACTGAGAAAACTTCAATTTGAAAAAACAACCACTCTTGGATATCCACACCAATAATTTCATCAACAACTTCGTCGGCTAAAATATAAAACATATTTACAATATCGGCCCCAAATTTATAAATAAATTTTAATGAAAATCAAACACCATTGGCCAATATTATGATGTGACCTAAAACAATATGCTTGAGCATGCAAAACATTCAAATTTAAATCTCCAAGGATCCACAACACGTTACAACCATCACATCGGCCAAGAACATGAAAACCCCAACATATACAAGAAAAATCTTTGACCACGAGCACACCAATCAACACGGATGTACAATGAAGATAGAGAATGATCTAGAAGCATCCTCAAGAAACAAGAATAATAGAGAAACATCCACAACAATTGAGATTACCAGAATCACATAAACTTCAATCAGGAGTACTAACAAAAACCATAGAAATACTATTAGAACACAACTATCCATAGCACGATCAAATCTTCACACAAACCTCTAAAAATTCTGGTATATGAACTAGATACTCTCATAAATAAACCCTTAAGTACACAACAATTGATCTTCAATGTACAAGAAAAAACACCTTCTTGATCTACATTGCTCTACTGGGAACTTGCAAGTCTTTCTTTAACAATTTTCTCAATATCCTCGACATATACAACTTTCAATACAATAATGATAATAGTGTTGACATCAATGAAAACACATATCGGCGACACAACCACAACATCCAACAATCTCCCCCTTTGGCATTGATGCCAACACATGATGTGAAAAATACCATCAACCTAGGAACACCTGCTCTCCCTTAGGTTCTAACTCTTCTTCCTCCACTGCTCTTCTCCCCCTAAAAATAATTTTCACATTTTTCTTCTCCCCCTTTGACATCAATGGAAAAGATAAGCATTATCTTCCCACATACAAGATCTGAACTACATATCTGCACATCTAACTACTCCCCTTGAGTAGCAGCCACAGAAACATCAATCTAGATCAGGAAATATCTATGAAGCACACAGATTGATGCAAGTAAATGCATCTTCTAGTTCATAATAGGAGGGATAATCACCCCTAGCATCCCTCTAAGATACTCAAAAGTATCCTTCGGTAGCATCTTGGTGAAAATGTCTGCAACTTGTTCTTTGGTAGGCACATACTCTACTCTGACTTCTCTCTCATTCAATCTTTCCCTCAAGAAGTGAAACTTGATTGATATATGCTTGGTCTTAGAGTGTAGCACCAAATTCTTTGATATGTTAATTGCACCTGAGTTGTCACAATTTATGACAATAGGTTCATCATATACTACTTTGATATCTTTTAGCATATGTTTCATCCACATCACTTTAGTATAGTTATTTGCAACAACAATATACTCTGCCTCAGTAGTAGATAAAGAAATGGAATTCTACTTTTTACTCAACCATGATGCCAACTTCTTCCCTAGGAAGAAGGAACCACCACTAGTACTCTTCCTTTCATCTACATCTCCTGCCCAATCCAAATCAATATATGCATTGAAAGTAATATCATCATCCTTAGGGCACCAAAGTCTAAAATCAACTCTTCCTTTCAGATATCTGAAGATTCTCTTTACGTCAGTCACATGAGATTCCTTTGGATTAGCCTAAAATCTAGCGACCATACACACAACATTCATTATGTTTGGTTTGGTTTTGGTTAAATAGAGAAATATACCAATCATTGACTTGTATCTTGTTTTATTTTCCTTAGGAGAATCATCATTCTGTGTTAACTTGCATTCAATTACCATGGCAGTACTAACAGGCTTTGAGTCTTACATGCAAAACTTCTTTAGCATCTCTTTCACATATTTAGACTGAGATATGCAAATTCCATTGTCTAACTGAGTAACTTGCAATCCCAGAAAGAACTTCATCTCTCCAATCATACTCATTTGAAATTCACTCTTCATTTCATCAACAAACTTCATACATAGATTATCATCTCCTCCAAAAATATTGTCATCAACAAAAACTTTGATAATCAACTCTATATCATGATCCAACTTGAAATATAATTTGTTGTCAAAAGTACCTTTATTGAATCCAAGTTTTAGTAAATATTTATCCAGTCTAGCATACTAGGCTTTTAGGGCTTGCTTGAGTCCATATAGAGATTTCTTCAATTAGAAAACCATGTCTTCCTTATCAGTCAATTGAAATCCAGCTGGTTGTTCAGTATATACTTCTTCTTCTAGCTCACCATTCAGAAAAGTTGACTTCACATCCATTTGATGGACTTTGTAACTTTCTTATATGTCGCATAAGCAAGAAATAATCTAACAACTTCAATTCTAGAAATAGGGGCAAAGGTTTCTTCAAAATCAATACCTTCTATTTGTGAATACCCTTTACATACCGGTCTTTCTTTATTTTGGACTACTTCACCTTGTTTATTTAGCTTATTCCAAAAGACCCATTTTAACAATCACATTTTTATCTTTAGGTCTGGGAACAAGAATCCATGTATCATTCTTTCCAATTTGCATCAGTTCTTCCTTCATAGCTTCCATCTAGTGTTCATCATTACAAGATTCATTGACATCTTTAGGCTCAATCTTGGAAATCAGGCCATACTCTTCTGCAATCTTTCTTCTAGTTTGCACACCTTTATTCTTGTCTCCTATAATTTGATTTTTTAGAATGATTTAGCTTTACATACCTTTGAACCTGAGGACTTTCTCAAACTTATGGTTCTTCTATTCTTTCTTATGCACTTGCACTTGTCTCTGCTTCCTGACTACCTTGATTTACTGGAACAAATGGAAGTTGTTTTACCGAAACATATGGAACAATTTGAAGTTGATTTTGTGTCTGAGCATTTTTCCATTTGTTTGTATTGTCTTTCTGGTCATATGAATCATATCCATAGTATTTGGATGATTTAGCAGAGTCCTCATCAACTTTGACATTTTCACTCTCAACCATTTTTCTTATTCTTTTTTTATAGCACTGGTAGGCCTTGCTTTTAGTAGAGTAACCTAGAAAGATTCATTCATCGCTTCTTGCATCAAACTTTCCTATGTCCTCATCTCTCTTGATGTAGCTTTGCTTCCAAATATCTTGAAATACTTAATAGTAGGCTTATATCCAAACCATAATTCAAAAGATGTCTTACTAGAATTACCATTTACATTTACTCGGTTCAAAGTGTACATAGCAGTGCTTATAGATTCACTCCAATAGATGTGAGGCACATTTCCTTCAATCATCATTGTTCTAGCAACATCCAGAATTGTTATGTTCTTCCTCTCTACAACTCCATTTTGTTGAGGGGTTCGGGGAGCAGATAATTGTCTTCTGATTCCATGGTCTTCATAGAACGAATTGAACTCCCTGGAGGTGAACTCACCACCTCTATTTGACCTTAATCATTTTATTTTCATACCTTTCTCATTTTCTTTCATAGCTTTGAAATTTTTGAACTTCTCTAGTGCTTCACATTTTTCTCTTAAGAAAGCAACCCATATCATTTTGATCATCAATAATCAACATAAATTACCTTTCTCCATGAAGACTTTTGACTCTTGAGGGACCACACAAATCAATATGCACTAGCTCCAGTAATTCATTAGAATGATGTTGTTTGCTCCAAAAAGAAACTCTAGTCTATTTTCCCATTTGACATTCCTTACAAATTGTGTTAGTAGGCTTCAATAGCTTAGGTAGATCTCTTACTGCTTGAGTGAAGCTTACTTTGATAATGTTATCAAAATTCACATGACACAGCCTCCTATGCCATAACCAACTTTCATCTACTTGAGCAATTAAACAACTTTCACTAGCAGCATTCAAATGAAAAATGTTACCTTTTGTCTTTTTACCTGAAGCAATTACATTTCCAGAACTTCCAAGTATCTTGCATCTTCCATCTTTGAACTAAAGATCATATCCTTTGTCAACCATTTTTCCAACACTCAGCAAATTGTACTTCAAGCCTTCAATATAAAGGACATCATTAGTGTTATGCTTACCACCAAGACAAATAGATCATCTACCATGAATCACACAAGCATTGTTATCTCCAAATCTTACAATCCCACTGTCATATTTCTCTAAACTTACAAATTTGCTTTTGTCACTAGTCATATGATGTGAGCATCCACTGTCAATAACCCACACATTATTTTATTCAATTTAGGATGCAAGAGTTTTCTCAAATTTAGCAGATTCAGTAGCCACTGGACTATTTTCCTTGATAGCAATGAAAACCTAATCATCTTCATTTCCATTTTTATTATTAGATTCTTCACCAGTCACACCTTCTTCAACAAAATAGCATTTCTTTTGAAATATAACTTTGTAAGGCTTAGACCTAGGAACTCTTTTAGGATACTTTGATGCAAAATAACCTATTTTACTACAAGAAAAACATTTGATAGGAAACTTTCCTTTATACTTACCTTTTCCTCTACCTTCTTTCTTTACAATTAGTACTTCCAACTCCTCTACCTCTCTTTCTTCATCTTCAAGCTGTTTCATTTCTTGCTCATACTTGAATGTCTTTCTAGAACTCTCTCCCAGATCATATATTTGCTTGTTTCTTCTAGATACAGTAGCCTTAAAAGCAATTTTAGTCTTGGGAATAGATTCACCAAACTCACTCAATTTAAAGGAAGAAAATTTACCAATCAGTGTATCTCTTGTCACATTCGTCACTGATCTGATTTATTCAATAGCATGATCCTTTGCTTTGTAGGAGGGGGGAAATGATATGAGCACTTTAGCTATAATTTCTTCATCTTCTAGGGTACCACTAACACATCTAATACCCATCACTAGGTCATTTACTTTTTGCATAAAAGAAGAAATATTTTCATCTTCACCCATCTTCAAATTTTCATACTTTCCTTTCAAACTCTGTAGCTTAGCCATCTTCACATGTGCATCTCCTTCATACAAAGTTTCCAGCTTCATCCAAATATCATGAGTTGTCTTTAGATCTATCACATTTGTCATTTTTGAATCTGTCAAAGTACTCAGTAAATATTCAATAGCTCTGATGTTATTCTCAGCCTCTTTAATTTCATCAGGAGTGGAAGGACCATTCTGAGGAATAACATATCTATTCTTTGTAATCTTCCAGTAGGGTTCACCAATACACCTTAAATGACACTCCATCCTGGATTTCCACAATGAGTAGTTTGTTCCATCAAATCTAGGACTATCCTTCTTGTATGATGCAATATTGGATCACCTCAAGCTTTTAAACTTCTTCAGAGGAGTACCTTCTTTTATATCAATTTTTGTCAAAACAAGGACAAATAACTAAGAGGGGGGGTGAATTAGTTGTCACAAAATATTTAAACTTTTCAGAATTTACTTAATTTAATCTCAGATCTGATGAATGAATAATAAACCATGAACAATAAACTCATCAAAAGCATAAAGAACACCAAGATTTTTACTTGGAAACCGTATTAGGGGAAAAACCATGGTAGATGTCAGTCCACAATATTATACCCTATTAAAAGTATAAAGAAAAATAATGGGAATGCACATGCATTCAGGCACACTGCCTAGAGCTCACTACTCAAATACAAAAGGGCCCATTTCCCAACACTACAAATAAATTTAGATTAGATCCGTAGGGTATGAATTGAGAAAATAGCTTTTGCAAAAGCTTGATTACAATTCCAGTTAAGCACAAAACTACTTCTTCACACTTTGCTTAAAATTATTCACACTTTTCTTTGCAATCAAATGATATTCACACATACACACATAGGAGCATACCGAGCACACTTCAATTTGAACAAACAACCACTCTTATATATTTGCACCAATAATTTCATCAACAACTTCGTCAACTAAAATATAAAACATATTTACAATGTCGACCCCAAATTTATAAATAAATTTTAATGCGAATCAAACACCATCGGCTAGTATTATGATGCAACCCAAAATAATATCCTCGAGTATGCAAAACATTCAAATTTAAATCGACAAGGATCCACAACACATTACAACCATCATGTTGGCCAAGAACATGAAAACCCAAACATACATGAGAAAAATCTTTGACCACGAGCACATCGATCAACGCAGACATACAACAAAGATAGAGAATGATCTAGAAGCATCCACAATCAACAATAACTAATAGAGAAGCATCTGCAACAAATGAGATTACCATAATCACATAAATGTCAATCAGGAGTACTAACAGAAACCACATAAATAATGTCTGAACTCAACTATCCATAGCACGATAAAATCTTCATGCAAACCTCTGAAACTTCCAATAGATGAACTAGATACTCTTAGAAATAAACCCTTTAGTCCTCAACAACTGATCTTTAATGTACAAAACAAAACACCCTTTTTACCTACACTGTTCCACTGAGAACCTGCAACTCTTTCTTTAAAAAATTTCTCAATATCCTTGACATATAAAACCTTCAATACAATAATGCTAATGGTGTTGACATCAATGACAACCACATATCAGCAACACAACTGAAAACATCCAACAAGATGGAGTTTCTTTGTGAATATTACTTTGAGGTTAAGTACATCCAGGGAAAGGAAAACATAGTGGCAGATGCTTTGAGTCAGCGAAGGCATGAGATATCTATAATAACCCTTGGTGTAGATTTGAGGAGCCAAATCCTCGCAGCCCTTCCTACAGATAACTGGTATCAGGAGGTGAAGACAAAAATTGAGTCAGATAGGGCTCTAGAGGGAATTTTTTATGGTTATGCATTGGAATCTGATAGGATTTTGCGGTATCTAGATCGTATGTATGTACCTCCTGCAGAGGGTTTTCGTACCCTAATCACGATAGAGGCACATTGAGCTCCCTATTCTGCTCATCCAAGAGTCAAGAAGATGTATGCAAATCTTCATTCACTATACTTTTGGGTTGGAATGAATAGAGATATTATAAATTTTGTGGTGAGATGTCTAGAATGTCAGAGAGTTAAGGCAGAACACCAACATCCTGCAAGACTTTTACAACCTCATCTCGTCCCTAAATGGAAGTGGGATATCATATTGGTGGACTTTATTATGGATTTTCCTATGTCTTCTCATTGACATGATGCTATCATGGTCACTGTTGAAAGGTTGACCAAGGTGGCACACTTCTCTCCTATCCGATCTTCCTAAACTACTTCCTCTATAGGTAGAATTTTCATGGAGGACATTGTTAAACTACATAGAATTATGTGAAGGATTATTTATGATAGAGATCTAGTGTTCACTTATGCATTGTGGACATCCTTACATCATGCCTTAGGGACCCAACTAAACTTCAGTTCTGCTTACCATCCTGAAACAAATGGTCAGACTGAGAGGGTCAACCAGGTTCTTGAGGACATGCTCCATATGTACATGATGGATCATCAGTCACGTTGGGAGGACTATTTTCATCTGGTGTAGTTTTCCTATAACAATGGCTATCATAACTCGATTGGAATGGCTCCCTTTCAGACATTATATGGTTGTCCTTGTTGGACCCCATTGAGTTGGGATCATCTTGAGGAAAGAGTTTTGCTTGGACCCGAAATGCTTCAGCATATGGAGCAACAGGTTGCTCACATCAGAGAGCACTTAGTAGCAGCCCATGACAGGAAAAAGAAGTATGTAGATGCGCATAGGATTGACTGTTAGTTTTCTGTTGGAGATCAGGTTTTTTTGTGAGTGCGCCCGCAAAAGAGTCCAATCCATTACAAGAAAGGCTCTAAGCCCATGCCTCATTTTGTGGGACCGTTTGAGGTGTTGGAGAGAATTGGCCTCGTTGCTTATCACCTAGCATTGTTGCCCAGTCTATCGCACATGCACGATGTGTTTCATGTTTTTTTCTTAGGCCCTATTATCCATATGTTTCTCACATGCTTGATTGGAATGTGTTGTGGGTCAAGGATGGGTAGCTGGCTCTCGAGCCCATTGCCATTCTTTAGCACATGAGGCTCGTTCTCAAGGGAAAAAACATTTTGAAGGTGTGGGTCCAATGGGACCCTAATGATGATACATCAACAACATGGGAGGATGCATCCCACATTAGAGAGTCTTTTCCTTCTTTTTTTTCTGGCTTCCAAGAGTAAGCCTAGTTTTTTGGCTTCCAGGAGTAAGCCTAGTTGGATATTGTTTATGTTTGATGCATACACAAGACTATGATGGTGATTGTTTTACTTGTTTCACTTGTGTATTTTGATTTGATGCTCATGGCACTTTTTTATGATGTTGATGATATAATGATGCATGGTGTTCATCTTTATTTGGTTATGCGGTATTGTGTGCTTATTTAAATTGATTAATGCTCGCTTCATGATATTTATGATGATGTGTTACTATTTAGAGTTGGGTGAGAGGGACGGTGTTGCATTACTCATCTGTGATCACCCTGCTACAATGAAATTCTCTCTCACGATGTGTTGACATTGAATATCTATGTTGTTTCGACACTTGGTTTTATGAAGGATTTCATGTACCCAAGCGTCGACTCCACCTGCACTATTAGGATAGGGTGAGCCTCATAAATTGCAATGGGGATGAAGTTGAAAACATAGTTGACAAGAAAGTCGTACAACCTAGTATGTCATCCCGTCGTTGTTTGACGATGTTGTTCGTCAACATTCTGTTTTGTTATGGTATCATTTTTTTCATGTCGTTCATTTTAAGTGTTTATTTTAATGTGTTAATTGTTTGATTTTGGTGCATTATTGTTATTGTTAATTAGTTAATTTAATTTACTGATGGTTATTAGTATTGTTGAAATTAATTTAATAAAGCATTAAATTTATTTATTAATGTGATTTGTGAAAAACGTGAAGGATTTAATTAAATATTAAATTAGTTTGTAAATTTTAAATGAACATTATTGTCGATATCAAATATTTTTAATTATAAATAGAATAATATTTTTAATTGCAACATTATTAAATTTTAAATTAGCAATTAAATAATATTGTTTATTTAATTGTTTAGTGAAAAATAAATATTTTGTTAATTACTATATTTTAAAATAGTAAACTTTAATATATATATTTTAAAAGAATTTTCGTGATCAAAATGGTTGATTTAATTTAAATAATGTGATATTATGTTAATCCGATAAAATATTAAAACATAGGTGAAATTAA
>VDFB02270651.1:445064992-445070582 GCA_007258455.2 Sequoia sempervirens
AAATTTGGGGTGGTTAATCAAATAGGACATTTCATTGCAAATTATTGTATTACTATCAATTCCATTATGAATAATCTTTAATAATATTTATAAAGGATTGGTAGATAGGTTAAACAAGTGGTTGCAGATTTTTTTTATATTTCAATTTCTTTTAATATATTTATTTAAGATAACTATACTAGTTTACATTTAGATGTCACTTTTCACTTTTCTTTAACATAAAGTAAAAATTCTAAACTATATGAAACAAAGAAATTATTGAAATTGTTCCTCAAAATTTAATTTATTATAGTGATTAGTTAATAAGAGGAATGAGTAGTTGGACAATTATTGTCAAAATAAATATACAAATTGTCTTAGGTGAAAGAAGCATACATAATTAATTTGTTTAGTTAACCGATGGTTAGGGAATGGTAATATTGACTGAGGATAGTTCATTTAATTCAAATAATTCCAATTAAAGGTAATTGATTTATATTTCCCTCTCTCTATCTAATAGTTGGTGAATGCTGATTATTTTTATGATTTCAGTAAATTTCTATGAGAATTTAATTATTTAAGAATATTGTGATCAAAGTTCTTTTCTGATTTTTGTGGTAGGAAATTAGATTATTATTGTGTTAATAGTGAAGTGAGAACTCTATATTTTCTTTAATTGTTTTAAATAATTTTCCCATAAGTGAAAAGTTAAGATGTAAAGAAAGTTTTTAAATGTAGGTTTATGGATATTATTTTGTTTGGATTACTAAAAGTAGATTTAAATTTGTGATATATATAGATTCTTAGATCACTTTAAATGATTTTATAATGATGTTAAAATATTTTGTAAATGGATTGGTTGCAATATGTGCTCCTTAATTATTTTATATAATTTCATAATGAGCATATAAATTAAATGCAAACTAATTGTTTTGGAAAATGCCTTGAAATAGATAACTTCTTTAGTTATTTTAAATTACTTATTAAGAAAGGAATAGGTAAAAAGGTATTTGATTGTTTGCTATTTCTTTTAGGGTTTATTTATTAAATGTAATTGTGTTGTTAAGGTGGATCTTTGACAGTTTCTTTTGTATCTTCCTCTTGAATTGTTTCATTTTGAGGAGTTCTGATTTGTTGAATTCATGATGAAATCTATTTGGGAACCCATGTCACTTTGTTTTACTCTGAGTTGTGAAGTTCCTGGGTAGACAGTTTTGAGTCTTCCAGAGGCTAGGGAAAAACTTGTTTGTTTGAGTACTCGGTTGTTTAGTGCATCAGTTGATTCTTGTAGTTTATGTGGTGGATGGTACCTCCTTTTTTCTTGTTTTAGTGATATGGAATGGGTTTGTGAGATGATTCTAACCTCGTATGTTGTATGTTATGTACACCTTGATTTTTATGTGATATGAGGTACACCCCTTCCATGTTTTTGGTTTGGGTACCCATAGGGAGTGGCTCTTCATGGGGGGTAGAACACAAGATTAATTATGTGCCTCACCCATACCATTAGTGCTTTCACAAGCTAAGGATGGGATGAGAAGGCCTGGTTGATAAGATCACTACCTTGTCCTCACGAAAGGTAAGTGGTTCTGCATGAGTCACCCTATGGAGTGGCACCTTGAGATAGGTAGTCAGGATAACCATAGATGGAGGTGGAACCTTGTGATAGGTTGTCTGGATAATCCATGTAAGGCCATGCAATGACACTCTCCTACAATACCCATTTATTATCCCTTGTTTGGCTGCCTCTGGGAGTGTTGTTTGTATTTGTTTGATTTTGTTTATGTTGGCATTGTGTAGCCTTGTATGCTTGACCTTTGTTTGGATGTGGGTCCTTTCTTGTTATCTCCTAGCACCGGGGGGGGGGGTGGACCTTCGGGTCCACGTGGTCGAGTGGAACGTACTATGCAACCCTTTTTCTTTCTAGGTTGTGTTCATGATGCAAAAGTAGATGCAGTTCCAGAGCTTCACTTGGTTGAAGACGGTTCCATGCTTTGCACATTATTCTTCCTTGATGTACTCTTCCCATTGATATAAGGGAAGCATTATGCAATGTACTATTGTATCCATGATGTGTTGTATCTATGGAAATATGCTCCACAATTTGTAATATTAAACTATGAATTGAAATGTAATAAATGATGTATATCTTTTCACCTCTTTTGATCATGGATGGTTGTATGTTATTTTTCATATAATCTTGGATTTCATTCTCTATCATTTTGGTAAGATTATAGGTTTTGTAATGTCGTCTCGTGTACCATAGAGGATGTAGATGATTATGTAATGTATGTGCATACTTATCTTATGCAATGTTTCAGTTTCAAAAGAAAATTTGTGGTAATTTGTTAGTTGTTGTCCTTTGGGGTTCACACGACGGGGCGTTACAATCAATCTTTACATTTCCCTCCTTCCTCCGCTCTCTCTCATGCCCTCTCCCACTCTCTCTGAGTCTCTCCCTCTCTCTCAATATCCCAACCTTCCTCCTCTCTACATGTTTCTCTTGCTCTCTCCTTTCCTATGTACTCTCTATCTTACCATTCTCTCTATCTCTCTACTTCTCCCTCTCTATCTCTCCTTCCCTATATACTTCTCTCTATCTCCCTCTCCATATCTACCTCCCCCTCCATCATTCCCTCTCTCTCCCTCTCTCTCAGTTTCTCCACCTCTCTCTCTCTCTCCCTCTCTCTCTCTCTCTCTCTCTCTCTCTCTCTCTCTCTCTCTCTCTCTCTCTCTCTCTCTCTCTCTCTCTCTCTCTCTCTCTCTCTCTCTCTCTCTCCCCCTCTCTACTCTCTATTGAGCACCATTCTCTCTCTCCCTCCCTCCATGCCTCCCTCTCTCTCTAATATTCTCTATCTCCCCATTTTTGTCTCTTCCTTACTCCCACCCACCTTACCTCTCTACTTCTCTCTCTCTATCATATCCCTCTCTAACTCTCTCTGCCTCCCTCCTCTCTCTCTCAATCTCTTCACCTTCCTCCTTCACTCTCTACTTCTCTCTCTATTACCTCTCTCTCTCTCCTTCCCTCTCCACTTATCCCTCTCTCTCTCTCCCTCCCTTTCATCATCTCTCTCAATCTCCCAAATGCTAATAAAAAATATCATAAATCATAATCCCTATAGTGTAGAAAAATGCATCCCTTTACATTTTCACACTTTTTTGGGCCCTCCCTATTAAAATTAGGCTTCTTTATGCCTTATTTGGTACTATTTTGCATCCACAAGCCTAATTTAGTGCATTTTTCTTAGGATAATCTTGAAATTTAATAAATTACAAATAATTATTCAATGTTTGAGGTTGTGTGTTCCAAATCTAGTGATCTAGGACTCATACACCACCTTGGGCGTATGGGTCCCACCTAGGTCTCGTGGCCTAATTTTAAACATTGCATTGATCTTAAAACTTCTTGGAGTTTTTGTCTCATGTTTAAGACACTAGGATTGATACACCCAAGGTGGCATATGAGTATCGCTTTAACTAGGACCTATTTTAAATGAAATTCTTGGTGGTATTTTATTATCCTAGATCTAATGTCAGCTTGTAGTATTGTAATTTTAGGAAATTTGGCATAAACAAGTATAAGTAGAAGCTTATTTCACATAATTTCTCCTAGAAATTTCAAATCTTCAAGTAATCTAGCAAATTTTAAGATCAAGCATCCTAGAAAGTTTTCAAGAAACCAAGAGTACTTTCACAAGTGCATTAAAGAGTTGATTATCAAGCATTTGGAGCTATATTCAAGATTCAAGCATCATGTCAAAGTCTTCATGCATCATGTGTGTTTTTGAGCTAATATTTGTGATATAGGTTTTCATGATTCAAGCAAGCATTCAAAGACATTATCTTATATCAAGATCAAGAGTCAAGATCCACATCCATTGGAACCATCTCACACAAGTTTGCAGCCTTCATTTCAAGGGTTTGGTTAGTCACAACATTACATTTGTTTATTCATCATTCCTTCATGTTATTTCATTTCATTTCAAGGTTTAATTACCAAAACGGGGTTTGACCAAGGTAAACCCCTATTCCCTAGCACAACAATATTTTCCCCTCTTCATGTGTGATTGCATATTTAGGTGAATTGGAGCTTGAAGATCCTTTGAAGATAAAATTTCAAGATTGAGAAAATTTTTCAAGAAGTTGTCATCTTCACAGAAACTCACCTACAGGCCAAAATTCAGACTTTCAGACTTGGAGATCATATAAGATGGAAGCTACAAATGCTCACTAGAGGCTACAAAATTTTCATTCAAACCCTAATACTAGGACTAAATCACCCCTCTGGATGTATGAGTCCCAGTATACCTCTTTTCAACATTTTTTTGTAGATCTTGATTCATCAATAGAAGATTCCAGATTCTGTCCAGATTCCTATAGTAGGACTAAATCACCCAACCTAGCATATGAGTCCCACTACACCTCAAGAAGTAGAATTTTAGGGTTGCATATCTTGCTTGGAATCCATCAGTTTACTAGGTTCCTTTCTATCTGATTTATATTTGTTCATTAGATTTAATGCTTTCAAGTTTCTAGGATTTAGTGCACTAGACTTTGCATTACTCCTTTGAAGCTTCATTTTTATGGTGAACCTCCATTTAATCACACCTAAGGAAACCTTCTACTAGTCCTAGTAGATTTTCCCCTTCCCTCAATTGAGTCACTTGGTTGAGGGATCTCAGTTTCCTAATGAACTTTAGAGTGAAATAGGTCCCTAAGCCTAGTTCCATCTCCTAAAAGGTGGAACTCTTATTTCTTTTGGTTCAATCCCTATACCATAAACCCTACACCCTTAGTATTATCCCTCAACCAGAAACTTAAATTGTAAACCCTACATTCAATCTTGTACCATAAACCCTCAATCCTAAATCAAATACACTCAACCCTATACACTTAACCCTATACCCTCAACCTTAAACACTGTCCCTCAACCCTCAAATCTATACACTTAACCCTATACTCTCAACCTTAAACACTATCCCTCAACCCTCAACCCTATACCTTAAACCCTAAACCCTACACCTTCAACCCTCATACCTATACCCTATATCCTCAACCTTATAACCTAAACACTAAAAATTATCCATCAACTCTATACCCTGAACCATATACTTAAACCATAAACTCTACATTATCAACCCCTAACCCTATACCTTATACCCTGAACCCTATACCCTATAACCTATACCCAATTATATCCTAAACCATAATCACTATACCCTATCCACTTAACCCTGAACATTATCCCTCATCTATAAACCCACAACCCTAAACCCTACATTCAACCTTGTGCCCACATCCCTCAACCCTCAAGGCTCAATCCTAAACCCAATACCCTCAACCATATACCCAATAACCTAAACCATAACCTATACCCTATACACTCAACCCTATACCTTGAACCTTGAACACTATCCCTTAATCCTCAACCCTATACTTAAACCCTAAACCCTACACCCTCAACCCTTATCCCTATCTATCTCTCTTCCTTCCTCCCACACACCTTCCCTCTCTACTCTCTAACCTATCCCTATCTACCTTTATCACTACCTTCCTCCTCTCTCTCAATATCTCCACCTTCCTCTCTCTCTCTCCCCTTCTCTCTCTACTT
>VDFB02270651.1:445070682-445161528 GCA_007258455.2 Sequoia sempervirens
ATTTTTAATAATTTGAGATGCAAAAATGCAACCCATATGCACTTTCACTAATGAAAAATTAGAAACCCTAGAATTCCAATTAACTAATGCAAATCTCATGCAATGTTAATGCAAGCAAGATCTAGGATGAGAATGCACTCCAAATTAGAATTATGATGTTATAAATGTAGGTTCACCAAAATGAAACAACAAAAAATGTGATAGGATGCTTTCATATGGTTTAAGACATGTTGCACTTAGTTTAGACATCATACAAACCAAAAAGCATAAATTTCACTTAGAATTTTCTAAGGTTGTGCAAAAACCCTAATCTGGGACTCATACGCCCCTTTGGGTGATTTAGTCCTAGTATAGGTGGTTTTTCCTGATTTTTGGGTATTTTGTGGTGACTATTATTTAGCATTCAAACCCTTGAAAAACCTTGATTGGGACTCATACGCCCCTCTGGGTGATGTAGTCCTGTTTTAGATTTTAAACTACGTTTTCCAACATTAAAAACTCTATTTCTATATTTTAGTTTGTTGTTGTTAGTTTTTTGTTTTAGTTTATAGAGATTTTTTTTCCTTCATTTATCTTGCATCTTGAATTTCCTTTTCTTTCCCTTGTATGATATTTTCTACTTGGTGTCCTTTTGCTAATACTATAGTGATATGAAGTTTGAGACTCATGTCATCCTGTGATAGTACAATCATCATGGATCTTGGCTTGTCTAGCTCTTTTACTACTAGTGTTAACACTAGTTCACTGGGTATGGAGCACATCCTTAACAACTCTTTGCCTTCGTGTAGTGTGAATTTTTTTGAAACAATGGTTTCTAGTATTCTGCAAGAAAAAATAATCCAAATCCATGAAGACTTAGAAAACCTAAAAAATAAACTAAGTACCGAAAACATTTCAACCACCTCTATCCCTACCATAGATAACATACACAACATGATTGGAACTGAAGAAGGAGTTGAAATTGTGTGTAACCTAGCTCATATTTTTGGTAAACTTACTAGTTGTGCTCCACCTTTGACAATTTCCAAAGCCAAGGAGGAATTCAAATCCCTCCTTCCATAAAAATTTCCTCTATTCCTACCTATACCAATCCTCAAGTTACAACAACGATGCAACCTACAAGTACTGTGATTCCTTCCTTGGGTATTTTTGCTAGAATCCCTAGTACCTTTGTGGAATCACACGTCATATCTCCTACCACTTTACCTCCTATAAGAATTCCATTCACTTTTCCATTGAACACATACACACCTCCACCCTAGTCACCTCCATATCAAAATGCAAATAATAATCCTCTCATAAACCAACTTTTGTAAACTGTTTCATCCCTTCAAAAGAAATTTTCCACAATAAACCAAAATCAAAATGGATCACCTACATATTATGTCAAAAGCAATCCCTTTTCCTTGGAGATATTAAAAACACTGATTTCACAACGTATAGAGGTGTCTAGATTCAAGAAATATGGGGGGAAGGGAGATCCTTCTAACCATGTTTTTGCTTATATCACCTTATGTAGTGACTTTATTCTTGAGGATAAACTCTTAGCTAAGATTTTCCCTAGATCTTTGAAGGATACTTCTTTAGAATGGTTCTCCTCATTACCAAACAATCCAATTCATTCATTCAAAGAACTTGTTGAGGCCTTTATAAACCATTTTCAAGTGCATATGACCCCTAAGATGACCTTAGCTGATTTGATGAGATGTAAGCAAAAAGAAGATGAAAATATTACTGACTTTATCTCAAGTTACCAATCGCTTTATTCCCAAATCAACGTAAGGATTCCTGACCCTCACCTTCAAAGGATATTGATAAAGAAGTTACAAAGTAGGATACATGATAAGCTTACCAGATGATGAATTTCTCCTCCATGCACTTATGTACTTCCCTCCATGATTATCAAAACTTGGTAGTAGTCATGATGCAAAACCCACCTCTAGCCAACCTGAGAAGTTCAAATTCACAAACCAAAACAATTACCAACCTTTTTAGAAAATAGAATAAAGGATTCCTTCAATTTAATCCCCCTTAACAAACATAGGTCAACATGTTGATTCCCAAGTGGCAGCTATAAGGAAGATAACTCCTTTCACATTTGGAGATCCAGCTAGGAAATTCAGTCCCTTACCCGATACCCTTCATAACACAATGTCACAACTTTTAGAACAAAAAATGATTACCTTGCCTCCCATTAAAACTCCCAATCCCATTAAGCCTTTACCTCCAATTTTTTGGTCAAATACTTATTGCCATTATCACTGAGAAAATGGACATCATACAGAACATTGCAAGTGTCTTAAACATCTATTGCAAGACCTCATTAATTCTAGTCAACTTTCAATCGGAGGTGTTAATGATCAAGGAAATAAGTCTATTGCTCCTCCTAACCAACACTTGCAAATCTTTACCAACCCTGTGCCTACACATAATATTTCATTTTTCAAAGCTAGTGAAACTACAAAGAATGATGTGATGAATGTTGAAACAAATGATGATAACATAGATATTGTTGAACAAGATCCTATGGAAACTAGAGTATGTGTAGGATCATGATGGAAAAAATAGACCCTTAAGTGGTGAAAAATTTAGAAAAATTAGAGTTAGGCAACTTGACTTAAAAAAGTTGAATAAGTTAACTATATCATTTCAAAACTATGTAAGAATAGAATCTGTAGAAAATTAAATGTAGTTTCTAAACTACTAGATTTTTTATTTTTTTTAAAATCTATTTGGTGAAAATTTGAAATTTCAATGTAGTAGTACTTAAATTTCAGGGAAAAATAAGTAGGTCTATGTCTGACCACCCTAACTACAATAAAATGATAATATTTTTATAAGATTTTAGATATAAGTAGAGAACTCATGTCCAAATGTGATGTATTTTTTTATAATTTTTTTCCAAGTAAATAATTAATTATGAATTTTTTAATTACAAATTTTAAAAAATATAAAAAACTCATATGTTTGACCACCTTAACTTTCGAAACTTCATGAAATTCAATTTTTTGTTTTAATCCTATAGTATGTGAAGCATAGAATGTGACACATGTTTTGGATTCAAAAAATGTGATAATGTTTGAAAGATATAGATGCTTTTCAATCAGGCTATCAATCAAGACTTTAGTCGTAATTCAAATAGAAAATGAATAATAATTATTTATTAAATTCAAAGTAAAGCATAATTTATATTGGTGGAAAGCTGAGAATATCCTTTAAAAACCCTTTTCGTTTCATTAATTTTGGGTAAAAAAAAGTTGTGAGCCACATACCCATCATATCGCCACTTTTTGGCCCATCATGATCTTGCACATACCCACTAGTCCTATGGATAATATTGGAAAAGGTTTGATTGTGTTGATCAAAACTCAACCTCATAAGGGCCAAACTAAAAATCCTTGGAATTTCTTTCTCATCTAATGATATTATTAGAAATGCACCTGGCAGTCCTCTTTACATAGAAAGTCGAATCAATGAGTACAAGCCCACTAATGGGATATTAATTGATTATGTCTATGGAGAGAATGTGATCACTAAGGAATTCTTACTTGTGCATGAAATCTATCAAGAAAAATATGATAAACTAAAAGAAACGATAAAGATGCATAATGGTTTCACTTGCCCTACGACGAGATTGATCACCCTTCGTTTACAAATATGAACGAAAAAATTAGATATCTCATTCTCCATCATCTTGACATCAGACCAATTTCGTGTGAAGCTTGGTCACCCATGGCTATGGTCCATGCCAGTTGTCCTGTCGGTCATGCATAAATGCTTAAAGTTTCCCTTTGACAATGAAATCTTTATTGTGCATCATAGTGGCTTTAATCCAAGGTTGTCTTCTTGAGGGAACTTTTCATTAGATTTCTTTTAGCCTAGACCTATAGAACCTATTAAACCTCGAGAAGAATTTATTTTCAAATCCTCCCAATTTAATGCGAAATGCATAGAAAAACTATCCCTTCAAAATATGCCTGAACCTATGATTGAGCCTACCATCTTTACGAAACTATGATTGAACAAAAGACATTTCATACAACCAAGACAAATTAAGGTAGAACCTTTGCTCATCTCCTCTAAAAGACCAAGAGATAATGAAACCAATCTCATCACACCTCCTAAGATTAAACAAGTTTACAAAGCTAAAGAGAAAGAGGTTGAACAACCTCCTATGGTTCCTTTTGTTCCTCCCCTTAGGGAAGAAAATAAACCTATGGTTGATAAACTTGCTCCTAGACAAACGCAACTTGAAAGTTATACAAAAAGAAATAGAAATGCTAGAGAATGTAGGAATAAACATCATGCTCTTGCTTGAAATCTAAACAAAATTAATAATAAAGAAAATTACAATCCAAACTTGACTAAAGAAATTCATGATGAATCTCCCCCTTCGCTAAAACAAAAAGATCTTATACTGCAACCACAATAGGAGCTAAACCCTTCTTTGGACATTATCATTCGACCTCCCATTGTGATTAACTTGGATGATGATGATGAGGTTTCTAAAATTGACGAGGAAGTGTATAACAAATTTGAATACATTGTTTTCCTCCTATATGAGTTTATATGAAAATTCTCCTAAGAGTATTGAACTTGTTAATAACCCTAGTTCGACACTTGCTATTGTCCCTTTGGCTATTTTTCCACCTTCCATATACGATGAACACAATTGGGATGTAGATGACCTACTAGAGGTTGACTCACATGTTCCTAAATAGTCTTTTGCATTATTTATTTTTAATTTTTCTTTATGTGATTGTATATGCATAATGTGCTCCACCTTATTGTTTTGTTTGATGTATCTCTCTCTTTGTGAGATTCCTATATTTGTACCTACATTCATCTCTATTTCGTAAGCAATTTATCTTTTTTGTGGCTTTTTTTTTTCTTTTAAGGATGATGCAAGGCGTCAAGACCTTTAGGTATCTTCCATGTTGACCCGAAAGATTTTTTATTTTTATTTTCACTCTCTTTGTGTCATTCTTATATTTCTATGAGTATTTTGGGAATGATGACAGTTCTAGGCTCTTCTAAAATATTGTAGCAAAGATATACTGACCTTGAATCCATAGATCTCTTATGTGTTTTTGGGGGAAAACCTTCCTTCCTATTTCATGGTGTAGCTTTCATTTGGAAACATATGACTTGGCATGGGAATTTCCAAATAAGCTCTCATGTCCTCTTTATTGTTAGCATTTATCATTTTCTACTTTAATGTAATTTCTCACAACATGGTGTTTAGCAATTTCTTTAAATCTGGGGAATGCATTAGCATTATTCTTTTGTATTTCATGTTTCATGGTGTAATCTTCTTATTTCATGCGGTGCATCTTTCGCTTTGTGATAAAATTGGGTTTGATGTCCTTCAAGAGTGTGATATCTCTTAGAATATTATATTCCTCTTAGTGGCTCATGTGATACACTGCATCCCCTAAGTTGTGAATATTCTATTCTTTGATTAGTCCTCTCTTGCAGATATTAGGCACAATGTTTCGTAAGTTAAGACCTTACATGAACTAAGACAGAGTCCTTTGAACATCCCTTACACTATTTTTGCATTTACAATTTTGATTATATGGCCACCTTGCATAACACACTTTGCATGCCTATGGAGCCATCATTTTTTTTCATGGTTTTCAAGCATACAAATCTTTGCTTGCCTCATGAGTCTTGAAGTTCATTCTTGTGTGGCACTTAATAAAGTTATCAATATGTATAACTTTGTTCTGGTCAAACAAGAAGCTAAACCGAGGCATGAATTTCCCATAGCCACTTGCTTGTTTGTGTGAGCGCATACTAACCATGTGTCTATGTGTCTCATTGGGGGTTCACCTAGTGGATAGTCTGAGGTTCACTAGCCCTTGTGAGCATGCATTTTTTGACAAAAATATTAGATTGGATCCACAACATGTGGGATAAATGGTCGAAGATTGATCAAACCCTTTTGTTTTATTTTTTTCTTTTCTTTATGTCTTTGGAAATGTATGCTTGCTCCTTGTTGCTTCTATATCATTTACATGTGTGCTCCTTTGTGCTTATGTTGGTTTTCCATAGGATCTTAATCTTGGGGGCTTGAACATCCATCTTGATCGTTGGCATCCTATCTTACTAGCATTGGTACATTTGAACCCCTCTTGATGCAAGTTTGTCTACTTTAGTGCGAGTTTGAAGCAAGTTCCTCCTCTCACTAAAGTGGGGGTTGTTGCAAGAATGGAAAGATTGAAGGTTTTTTCATTGATGTCAATCGGTCAACTGGTTATCAACTAGTTGTTGTTGGTTGTATATTTCGAGGATATTGAGAAAATTGTAATGAAGATATGTTACAGGTGTTCAGTGGTTGCTCCATGTTTTGGTCCAGATTTGATTCCATGTTTGTGTAGTTAAGAAATGTTGTTCATGGTTCTTAGAAGATGCTATATCTATATTTTTGGTTTTTGATTTGTTGTACAGTGCAAGTTGTGTTCACTAGTTGTGAACTATGGTTCTTTGTGTTTCTGGTTTAGGTCTGGGAGAAATGTTGTTGGTCCAGATTTCTCTTTGATGAAGTATTATGACTTTTGATTCTAAAGTTGAGTTTCCCTAATTGTATTGAAGATACTTTCAACATTTGGGAAGTTCGTGCTTAATGGTTCTATGTGTTTTACATTGGTTTGGCCGAACTTGTGTGAAATACTACTTTCAAGGTTGATGAAGTGTGTTGGATCTATTTGGGTCCCTATGAAGCATTTTTTTGGGTTTCCCTCATTCTAATTCCACCCTAGTATTTTTTGGTTCTGACCTAATTTTAATTTGGATTTGGATGGCCAACTTTGGATATGTTTCAAAGTTGAAGATGGTATAAATGCAAGATGAGTTAGTGATAGAAAATATACAAGAGTGATAAGAGAAAAGAGGAAGTGCAGTTAGATGCAAAACTGATTCTATTTAGTGAGTGTGTGTGATGCGAGTGTGGTAGATCAGTGCAAAGCTTAATGTTAATTTTTTAGATGCAGTGAGTAGAAGGTGAAATCTATCATTCATGCAAGTAGATTGAGTGATTGTGGTGGAATCCTTTGTTGCATTGGGATTGTAGTCTCTCTATAACAAGTATTATTTATATTATTTGTATCTCTATGGCAGTGACCCCTCCGGGTTGTTAGCCTTATTGGATAGTGAGTCATTGTTTCAGATAGTGAGTCCTTATTTCAGGCAGTGAGCCTTACTTAAGGCAATGAGCCTTATTTCTGGTAGTGAGCCTCTTGTAATAAGTTTTGTTATTCTATATAATGTGATTTAATCCTCACCATAGTTTTTCCCTCATTGGTTTTTCCACGTAAATCTAGTGTTATTGTGTTTATGTGTTGGATTTGAGTTTCTGCATTGGCATTTGATGATTAATCATTTAAGCAGTATTAAGTATTAGTTTCAATGATTGAATTAAAGGTTTAACTCTATGAAAACTGATTCACCCCCCCTTCTTACTTGTCCTATTCAATATGGGCTAGATGTAATGACATAGTGTTATTGTGTTTATGTGTTGGATTTGAGTTTCTGCATTGGCATTTGATGATTAATCATTTAAGCAGTATTAAGTATTAGTTTTGGTGATTGAATTAAAGGTTTAACTCTATGACAACTAATTCACCCCCCCTTCTCAGTTGTCCTATTCAATATGGGCTAGATGTAATGACAAAAAATATACTCCTCTGCATGTTTCACATTTTTTTGGGCCCTCGTTAAATTGAGCTTAATGTGACCTTGTTTTAGTGTTGTGTATTTAACACATTCACATTAGGTCTTGGGATCTTCTAAACTAAATGAACTTAGTGGTGCCTTATTTTAGGTGTTATAAAGTGTATCCTAACACTTTCACACTAATCTAGGGTTTCATTAATAAATTGGGCTTCTTTATGCTTTAATTGACCTTATTTTGCATCCACAATCCTTAATTAATGTATATTTCTCAGGATAATCTTGAAATGAAGAAACATCCAATCATAATTCATGTCTTTTTAGATTATATGGCCTAGATTTAGTGATATGGGACTCATATGCCACCTTGGATCCCACCTAAGTTTCAGGGCCCTAATCTAGATTTCAAATGAATCTAGGCATTTCTTGAAAAATGTGTCCCAAAGCCTAGTCTAATGGGACTCATATGCCACTTCTTGTACATATGAGTTTCATGTGGCTTAAAATTAAATTAAATTCAAATTCTTGGTAGGATTTTATTCTCCTAGATCTGATGTCTTTTAGTGTTGTAATTTTAGGCAATTTGGCATGTAAACAAGTATAAATACAAGTTTATTTCACTCATTTTTCACCTAGTAACTTGAGTATTCATGCATAATAGAAAATTTGAGTTTAAAAGAGCATCCAAGTGTTTAGAAGAGCATCCAAGAGAATTCAAGGGCTTATTATCAAGTTTTTTGGCACATTATTCAAGTATCAAGCATCATGTCAAAGTGATCATGCATCATGTTTGTTTTTGAGCTAACGTTTGTGATGTAGGGTTTCATGATTCAAGAAAGTATTCAATTCAAGATCCATTACATTCAAGCAAGATTCAAGATCTACATCCACTGGAGCCATCTCATACATGTTTGCAACATTTTATTCCTAGGTTTTGGTGAGTTTCAACATTATATATTGTTCATTCATCATTCCTTTTCATTTGATTTCATTACAAGGTTTGATTACCAAAGTGGGGTTTGATCAAGGAAAACCCCTTTATACTAACAAAACAACACATTTTTCCCTCTCTTTAGTGTCTGATTTTTAGATCTAGGTTGAAGACCCTCTAAGGAGCAAGATTGGAAAGGAGTTGTTGAAGTTGCAAAGTTTTCTAAGTTGTCACCTTGTTTAGAAGATCATTAAAAAGACATCTACATAGTAGAATTCAACATTTCAGATTCAGAAATTAGGTTGAGAAGATAGAGCAGAGATTGAAGAGAATATTTAGACCTTGATCCTCTAAAAAATCCAGGCAATACTTATACACCACTTCTAGCGTATGAGTCCCAGTACAGTCAAATTTGTAGTTTTTAGGAGTTCTAGACTTGTCTTTGCTAGATTTTTGCTCCTACCCAAAATCCCTAATATGGGACTAAATTTCCTAGCTGGCATATGAGTCCCAGTGTACATTAATTTCAACATATTCAACATTTTAGGTCTCCATGCAAGCTTCTATAGGTTTTCAAGTGCACATTTCTGGTTTCTTAGCTTTATATTCTATTTACATTCATCTCTAGGTCATTTACTGAAGTCTTGCATATCATTAGGTCTTTTCATTAGATCTTACATATTACTAGTCTTTACAATCCCTAACTTGATGGTGAACCCCTCTTTAGTCATTAATCATACCCTAAAACATATCTATTGCAGATCTCTTTCCTTCATTTCATCCCTAGCTTGATATCTCTAAGGCTTTCTTGAGTGTAATGTTAGCGAAATAGGAGGATCTCATCTACCTTGTTCCATCTTCCAAAAAGTTGAATCTTTATTTCCAACATAACAATAGTAGTGTGATTACAAAAAAAACAAAAAGAGAACCATTAATATATGATATAACCTACAAAAAAAATCATAGAAAAATCAAGGAGGAACCCATCTTCAAACAAAAATAGTGAAGAAATACACTTCAAGTGTAGCTATCTGCAAAAGAGGCAATGTCGAAAAGAGGAGGGAAGAATGGCTATACATGGGGTTTGAATAAAGCATTTTGAATGATGAATTGAACAACATTAAAAAGGCTTTTCAACATGTCACAAATGGAATTTCCCAATCTACATCTCATTCTACTTAAAAGACAATGAATTCATGCGGACAATCATCAATTAAACCATGAGCCATTAAGCTTAGAAGAGTTGAAAGATATCGATCAAAGAGTAAATTTTGATGGTAGATAACACCCCTAATTATTTTGGTGCCTTGAAATATGTTGATCAGAGAGTAAATGTTGATGGCAGTGAACACCCCCAATCATACTGGTGCCTTGGAGAATATCATTTTATTCATTTATTTTATTTTCCAAATTGTAGTGTTGAAAAAAGTAGAACCTTTTTCACACTTTATTTGAAGTAATTGACACATAATTAACTTAATTATGCTTTGGAGTAGTGTTGTAAGGTGTTGTACACATTCACACCTCTCTAGGATCCTTATTAAAACATATTTAAATTTCAACTTTTGCGAAGGTGTTGTAAAGTGTTATAAGGTATTCTCACACTTTTTTAAGGTCTATTAATTCAATTAAGCCTAATATACCCCTCTTGTACTTAATTTGAGCCTTATTTATGATGTTGTGAAGTGTTTAAACACACTTTCACATCTATCTAGGGTGGTATTAATTAATTTTGGTTAATTAGACTTAATTGCCCCTTTTAATTTCAAGCCCTGTAAATTGCATTTTATGAGGGATCAATCCTGACACCTAGTAATTAAATAATATAACCTTGAATTTGGAAATTTCTAGGTCCTGGAAAGTGTGCCAAGACCCATTCACCACTAAGGGTGAATGGGTCCACCCTTAACAAGACCTCACTTTCTTTACATATTTCAACTAGGTTTTTTATCCTCTTTTCACTCCCCAGAGCTTGGTCCTAGAAAGTGTGCCAAGATCCATTCATCCTAGGTGGTGAATAGGTCCTCCCCTAATAAGGACCCTCTTTTTAGATTACATTCTAGTAGGATTTTAATTAATTTCATTTCTAGATCTGAGGTCGTCTTGAAATATTTGAATTTCAGGGTTAATTCTCTAATTTAGTATAAATACAAAGTCATTTTACATAATTTCACCTAAGAAAGAAAGGTAGAGCAAGATTACAAGCAAGAAAGAGACAAATAACTTTCATGAGAAGAAGCATTCAAACAAAATTGAATTTTGGAGAAGCCTTTCAAGATCTTCAACCTCATTTTGTGTTCAAGATTAAGCATTAGTGAAGGATGATGATAGATGCCTATGGAGAATCATGAAGGATTCTAGGTGTTGAGAGATGAAAAAGTCATAAAACCAAGCCCAAGGACTCTTTTCCTAAGTGATTCCATCTTCTATGATCTGAAGGTATTTTCAGATTTGTGATTCATTAGAGAGATTAGACATCTTCTTTAGTGGGTCATCTACATTGTTCATATTGCATTCAATGGTTTTATCCTAACAAAATTTGGGTAGAATTTTCTTTACATTCTCTTAGATATTAGTCTTAGATACACTTAAGATTGATATTGCACACACAATTACATGTTTCAAATATTTATTCATCATCACAAGTTTAATTACCAACAAGGGGTTCAACTAAGGCAAAACCCTATCCACCGACAAGACACCAAATTTGTTTTGTAGGTTATAGGTAGATCCGAATTTGGAAATAGGAATTTCAAGGTGAAAAGGAGAAGAGAAGACCTGGAAGTTGTAACCCAAATTCAAATATTTTTGGAAAGTCCTAGCATGACCCATTCGCCATTACATACATTTCAAGCTCTTGTTTCCAGTTCAAAACTCCCCAAGCAGGCATACCAGGACCCTTTCACATTTGGTAGTGAATAAGTCCCTATCCACATCTAAGAAAATTATGATATCACCAAGTGCATAGCATCCTTTCCTTCTTGTTCCTCCAAAAAAGTTGCAAATCATTTTTGTTTTATGTTTAATTTATGCATTTTGTATGGTAGATCTAGGATTAGGGTTTTTTCATTAACCTAATTCTTTCTCCCAAAATTTAAATCTAGATCACCAACCCATCCTTACATAAAGGAAATATTGCAAGATCCATCAATCTTGATCTAATTCACCTCTTGGGTTGATAGTTTTTTCAAGGTTCTTGGATCTCATATTTTGAATGAAACCCCCTATATAGAAAAAGGTGGATTGGGGACATTCTTCTCATGCCTTTTTTTCTATGTTTCATTTTGGTGAACCCGACCCCTTTTTGAGCATCTCAATTTCTGATTTGGAGTGCAATAAATCATAGAACCCTAGCTTCCATTAGGTTTGCATTACATTCTAGGGTTTATTTGTTGTGCATTAGTGAACATTGCATGTAGGATAAATTTACATGTTTGCATTGCTTATATTCATTGAAAATATTAAAAAAGTGTTTAAATTTCATTTAATTTTCATTTTTGTTCACATTGAGACCATCATTCAGTCATTTAGATTCAAATTGCATCATATATTTTCCAATTTTAGTCATCATTCGATCATAAAAAAACTTGCATTTAGAGACCTTATATTTGGAAAATTTGTTACAACATTCATTGTTACAAATTTGAGAAATCTTATATAATAGCCAACTTAAATAAACTAAAATTAAACTTAGAAAACCCTAAAACTACGACCCATTCACCTTTAGTGCCGAATGAGTCATTGGATACCCTAATTAGCAAGGTTTATGGGCATGTTCTAGTGTTTCAAGTGTCTTTCTGATCTCTATAATTACATGCACCAGGACCCATCCACCTTTAGTGGTGAATGAATCCTTGTACAACTTTTGACAACAAATTTTTTGAGTTGTGTTTGGTCTCTGATAAGCATTTCTACCTCTATTTTAAAATATGAAAAGTGTTAGTCTGAAACAAAATGTTCTTGCATGCATTTTCTTATTTATTTAGATAGATTTAGCAACATTGGGACAAATATTTTCTTCATTTTTAGTTATATAGAGCATTATAATTCTACATTTTCAGCATTTTTGCATCAGTAGGCATGCTCAATTACATTTGGCATTCATTAGAAAACAAAATCAAAACAACAAAAACATCAAATGAGACCTGTAGAGAAAGTAAAATGATTATAAGTTTCCTTTTAAAGGTTGACCTATCCCCCAATCCTTTCATTAGTGATGACTTTGACATGTTAGATGAGGCCCTTGAGGATTTCATCTCACAAGGTTCATCTACTAAGGCTTGTCATGACATAAAAAAATACAAAAACATTAATACCATCACACCACAACTCATAATTTATCCCCCATCATAAAAATCACAAGTTCAAAACAATCCTTTTCTCATCCTTCAACCACCAAAAGATAAGACTTCATCTAACAATGGTAGTGCTTCACAACAAAATAATTACCATTGCGCATACCTACAATACAAGAAACAATAGGCAAGAACAACAACCTTCTATTTTATTACCATTTCCTAATCCTATTTTTCCTAGTGCTCCTTGTTTTCTGACAATCAATGGGAAGGAATATAACCTTGTTGAACACCTTAAGAACACTCCTGCTAAGATTTATGCTAAGATTTATGTATGGAAGTTACTTAAAGTATCACCTAGTTAGAATGGCATACTCCAAGAGGTCTTCCAACAAGTTATGGTCCCTTCTAACAATAATTCAAATGATGTAGCAATGCTAATCCAACAGATGAACGAAACAAATTTGGACATAGTCTTTCACCAGAGTGAGTTACCTCCCTTGGAAATTCAAAAGAAGTATGAAGCTTTCAACATAAATTCCACATTGGTCAAATTGTGATAAAATGAACTCTTTTTGATAATGGTTCGACCCTGAATGTGTGTATTATGAGCCTTGTGAAAAGACTTTGGATGAGTAAAAGTGATATTAAACCCGATTCTTTATCTATTCGAGGATTTGACAACATATGAAAACAACCACTTGGAGTTATCACATTACATATTAGAATTGGGGAAGTAACATTACAAAAACTGGTCCACACTATGCTCGATGATCTTTCTTATAATCTCCTTTTAGGGAGACCATGGATTCATGAAATGAATGGTGTGCCTTCCACTCTACATCAAATCATGAAGTATGTCTATAACAACAAAGTTTACACACTAAAAGTTGATCTCGAACCTGAAAGTTGTTTGATGGCTAAAAGAGATGAACAAAATCCTTTGGAAGCATTAGAATCCTATACAATATGCCTCAAATAGTATTAGAACAATAAAAATATCAAGAAACATTGAAAAACTTAAGTTAAGTTATTGGAAGACAATTGGGGATCCTTGGATTTCATGTACTGACATTCATGGGAGAATACAAGATAACAAAAAATTAAAGACAATGAAAAGAAAAAGCAGCCAATGGTCATGTCAACACAAAATCCACAAGACATCTCACAACCATCTACTTCAGATGAAGACACAAGCTACACGGAAATTTTTGATGAGATAGATTATCAACAACCACCAAACCCAAAATAAATGGAAAGACTTTATGGAAGAGGTTATGAGCTTGTGAAACAACTTGGGTATAATAGAAAAGGATGTGGGAAGAAAGAGAAAGGAATACATACCCCTATTGAGCCTA
This sequence comes from Sequoia sempervirens, assembly GCA_007258455.2. Classification (NCBI taxonomy): domain Eukaryota; kingdom Viridiplantae; phylum Streptophyta; class Pinopsida; order Cupressales; family Cupressaceae; genus Sequoia; species Sequoia sempervirens. Next base: position 445,084,941 of record VDFB02270651.1, read on the forward strand.
ACACAAAAGAAACAAAAAGTGGTTTGGGATATTTCCATTCTAAGATAACACAAGCAACACAGTGACCTTCACTCAACATCAACACTATCATATGTAACTCTAGCAAGCCAACTCTCACTTTGAAGCATCATGAATTGCTCAACATGAATTCTAATGAATCTTTGGAATATGTTGAAGGTGATGAAGCTTCAAAAGAAATGCTAGGAGTCTATGATAAATCATTCACCCATCCCACAAGAAAATGTGTCACTTGTGCATTGGTTAGTACTCAAAAAGTTGATGAAGACAATGGAAAAAATGAAAACATCAAAGATAAAGAGGAATATGATCCAGAGAAATCAAAACCAAAAGCTCTCCTTTGGGAGATACAATCAACATACCAATGAATATCAACATTGACGAGAAAATAATTCAAGTAGGGAAATGTCTTGATGAAGATGAACAAGAAGATCATTCAACCTTATGCCATGACTTTCCTGAAATATTTGCTTGAAATTACTTAGAGATGCTAGGAATTGATGCTAAGATTGTAACACATAACATAGTTATCATAGAAGATGCTAAACCAGTACAACATAAAATATGAAAAATGAACCCTAAGATGCTAGCCCTATTGGTCAAAACTAAAATTGAAAAACTTCTTGACGCCAGATTCATCCGACCTATCGATTATTTTTTGTGGATCTCAAATATTATTGGATTTGCAAAACCTAGCAATCATATTAGGATGTGTATGGATTTTAGAGACTTGAATAAAGCATCCTTAAAGGATGACTTTCCCCTTCCTAATATTGATATGATAGTGGAATCCACTGCAGGACATGCTTTGTTGTCATTTATGGATGGATTTTTCAGATATAATCAAATCTTTATAAACCCTCAATACAAGATAGCATTCACCACCATTTGGGGAACTTTTTTTTGGGTGGTCGTGCCTTTTGGATTGAAAAACAAAAGTGCAACATATCAACGAGAAATGAATTTGATATATCATGACTACATACACAAGATTTTGGAAGATTATGTTGATGACATTCTAGCCAAATCCTTAACTCGACAAGACCATGTAAATATTCTTCATAAAATCTTTGAGTGAATCTGAAAGTATAACATGACATTGAACCCGAAGAAGTGCATATTTGGTGTAGATAGTGGAAGACTTTTAGTTTTTATCATATATCACAGAAGTATTGAGGTGGAAACAAATAAAATTGATGCTATAGTTAGAATGCCACCTCCTAGAAACATATCTCAATTGTGTATGTTAGAAGGAAGGATTTAGGCTATACACCATTTCATAGCCTCCTTGGCAGATTGAACATTACCATTCACAAAAATGCTTAAGAAAGATGTTTAGTTTGACTAGAATGAGGATTGTAAATAGGTATTTTAGAGTTTGAAATATTATCTTTTTACTCCACCTGTTTTACAACTTGCTATGCAACACAAACCAATTATCCTCTATATAACATCATCAACCCATGCTCTCACAACATTGTTGGATCAACAAGATGATAATGGTAAGGAACATCTCGTTTATTACATTAAAAAAACTTTGATTGACTATGAAACATGATATACAACCATAGAAAAATAACTTTTAGCTCTTGTGTTTGCTACTAGTAAACTAAGACATTATTTATTGAATGCTAAAATCCATGTTATGATAATTTTTGATCCTTTAAAACATATATTTACCAAAATAGATCTGTCAGGGTGCTTAGCTAAGTCACGGGTTATGTTAAGTAAATTTTACCTTAATTTTGTTTCACAAAAAGAAATTAAAGGAAAATCCTTAACCGACCAATTAGTTGATGCTCCTTTTCCTCTAGCATTTCCCAACATAGACTCATTCCTAGATGACAATGTGTTGACTATACAAAAAGAAAAATGAAACAAGGGAATCATTCTTCAATAGTTCTAAGTTTAGAATAGGCTCAAGAGTAGGAGTTATCTTAATTCCTCCTTCAGGTACACCTATTCCCTTATTTTTCCATCTAAACTTCATATGTAGCAATAACACTACAAAATATGAAGCCTTAATAGCTGGCATACATGTCACATTAGCATTAAAATTCAAACACATTTCTATATTTGGGGATTCACTCTTAATCCTTAAATAAATAAATGGTGTGTATCAAGCAAAGCATGATAAAATTGTCTGATATAGATATCTTACAATGATATTAAATTTAAAAAGTTTGAATCTTACATGATAGACAACATCCCATGAAAAGATAATAGGCATGTAGATGTAATGGAAAGCATTTCTTCTCTTGTATCTCTCGATGATCCTCTTATTGAATTCACATTTAAAGTCCAAATGATACCAAAACCATCAATAAATGATGAGAGAAAAGAAGTGTTATCAACTTATGTTGATAGTTCTAGTGAATGGTTTACACCTATATTTAAATACTTGAAAGATGGTACCTTTCTTGAACCTACAGCTAAGAACACTCAAGTGTGTATGTGAAAGCTCATGTCCAAATATATAATATTAGCTGACATTCTCTATAGAAGATCATTTAATGGCCTTTTACTCTGATGCCTTAAGCAATCCAAAATCCCTGTAGCACTTAAAAAAGGGAATGCAGGTGCTTGTGGGGGTCATTTTGGAGGAAGATCCCTAGTTGAAAAATTAATTTTCATAGGCTATTAGTGGAGACACATGAAAAAATATTGTTTTGAGTAAGTGAAGAAGTGTCATAAATGTTAGGAACATAATAATTTGATTCATGCCCCTACCTTTGAACTTCACACTCACGTTCCTATTTGGCCATTCTCGATTTGGGGCTTGGACCTTATTAGGAAAATATCACTGTCATCTTCCATCAGACATACCTTTATCGTTACTTCCACTGATTACTTCACAAAGTGGGTAGAAGTTATCCCTCTTCATTCCACAACTGCTGATGCAATATGTCTATTCATATTAGAACACATTATTGCTCGCTTTGGTCTCCTTTCTGTATTAGTTTCAGATAATGAAACTCCATTCAAAAATAATGATGTGAGGAAATTATTGGAAACATTTAATATTAAACATCATTTTTCAACACCCTACTATCCATAATCAAATGGACAAGTAGAAGAAACTAATGAGAATATTGAATAAATAATGCAAAAGACAGTAAGCAAACACAAAAAAGATTGGGATGTGCAATTAGCCTACGCATTATGGGATTATCGTATGAGCATTAGAACATCAACTAGAAATACTCTGCATAACCTGGTCTATGTTGCTAAAGCAATAATGCCTTTAGAGTTAGAAATTCCTTAAAAAATTCTCTTAAAGGGCTCATTGATGACAATACCTACAAATAAAAATGAGTGCATCAACTTGAAATGCTCGATGAACAACACATTAATGCTCTCGAACAATTACAAGAGCTTACTCTAAAAGAATGGGACGTGGTTACAATGATAATATCATTCCCCGTGAATTTAATCAAGGTGATGTAGTGTTATATGGAAACCAACGATATGTCAATGCTCTCTCAAATGAAAAAGGAAAATTTAGCCCTAACTGGTTAGGCCCTTACATTATTAAAGAAAATTATGGATTTGGAGCTTATACATTAACTGAAATGGATGGCACATGTCTTTAAAAGACCCTATAAATTCCACACATCTACGTCAGTATTACATCTAGAAATTTTTGTTTTGACTAGTATGTTAGAGTAATGTTGTTAGGTGAAGTAGATAAATTATATTTTAGCTCACATTACTTTCTTCTTTGATACATAATAACAAGTGTGTACCTTAGATTCTAGGGTAATTAATCAAATATTTTGTTTAATTACTTTAGTCACCATACTATTCAAAACATAGAGTGTTATGTTAAATTAAATCCTTACATGAATTTAATAACATTAAATCATAGATGTATTTAAGTTAACATATCATCTCCTAATAAAAATTTAGTATCTAACATAAACTATGAATGGTTTAATTAGATCACATAAAACATTAAATCATGGAGATATTTATTAAATATTTTTGGAAAGGATATTTGATAAATCACATTGAAATTTAATTCAACGCATCATGAAAAAAAACACTCATATATATATATAGTCATCAAAAATTTTGGGTATATATGCATGATCAATGAGTACAATGCTAGTAGGGTCTATGACTACTTGACCCCTTCGAGGCCGGTGACCTCTGTTGCCATCGTGAGATAGTAGTGTGAGATCACGATCTAATCGAGTCTCTGTATAGAACATCTAGCATCCCTGATGCCCTGGCCTCCCGCACGAGAGCCTCAACATGCTCTCGGTCTATGTGGTACCTTTCTACCTATATCCTCCCAACCTCCTCCTGCAACCTCGAGATCTCTTCCCATAGGTCACTCTCCTCCAAGCTACTATCGATAGTACCTCGAGAAGCTAAAACCATTGTAAGTTGTGCATGGAGCTCATTGACACGACTAGTTGGTCTCTCATAGTCCATACCCAATCTCGCCATAAAATCAAAAGGATTTGCATGTGAATCTACCAAGGGTGGGGGCACACACTCCATAAGGACATCATCCTTAGGATGTAGGGGAGGCACTAGTGTTGTGGCCACTCACTGATAAAGATCTCACCACTCTTGTGTAGATCCTAAAAAATGGAAATCATAAAGAACATCAGTAAACATTGTAATCATATATAAAGCAAGTGCATAAAAGATATAAACATGATGAAATAACATAAATCATCCAAATATCACCTAGATCACCAGTCTGCCAATTGGGGTATGCCTGTATGATGGTGGTCCCTACCTGTGTTGATGATGTGGGTGGTCTACTAGTCTCCTCGCACTCATGTGTATGGAACTCTAACCTAACGACGACATGTGGCCTAGCCAATCTGATAAGGGGCATCTCCGCACTATCAAAAGTAGTAAGATCCTCCTATGTCTTAGCAATGTCCTCGCTCATGAGTTGGGTATCATCATAAATGAGATTGTGTAGATTCAAAATATTTATTTTTTTGAGGAAATTAAAGCCCATTATAAATGAGATTGTTTATATTCAAAATATGTAAAAAATTTTATGATTAGATTATTTTTTTCTATTTTTCAATTTTTTTTTTATGAAACTAGTCTATAAACATGAAATATCAGGGGTTTTTAGTACTTTAATAACTTTTTATTAAAATATGTCTTTGAAAAATGAATTATACATTCACATTCTTCAAACAATTATTTTCAATTTGAAAAAAACCAAAAATTGATAAGTTTAGGTCATCTTATGTGTGACGTACATGAGAATTTTCAAAACAACAAATATGGCTGATAAAAAATTAACAAAAAAATATTTAAAAAATTACAAAATAATATCGTCCACATTCTTTAGTGTGTTATAAATATTTTCCCAAAAGGATTTAGAAAAAATCAATTATTCATGTCAAAAAATGGATGATGTACATGTGCATGGTATGGTAAAAGAAATGACTTATAAAGAGTGGTTTTATAAATTCCTATTGAAAATAAATTTGTATCATCTAGGCATTAAAATAAATTATATATTTGGAAACTAGACTCTGAGTACTACATTTTATATGTAATAATTTTTTTAAAGATTCAATCTCTAAGTGCTTCAAATTATTTAGGTCAAATGTGACAAATTCTAAAAATAGGGAAAACACAAGTCCACTTTTTGGCCAAAAAGTGGACTCAACTTCTTGCACACACCCATATATTCTATGACAAATCAAGAGTTTCCCATTTTATTTATGATTGAAATGGTGGAATAAAAGTAATATTTTAAATAATAGATATTACTTTTTTTCTTTTTTTTTAAATTACCTCCAAACTTCTATAAATTGAGGATGATTGTATGTGTTTGACAAGGTTGAATTTTTAAAAGATTTGTAGGTTACAATTTTAGAAGATTTGGGTTTTTTAAAGATTTGGTATTTTTAGAAGATTTATAGCTGTAGTTTTAAAGAAGAAAGAAAAATGAAGCAAGAAAGGAAGCACCATCAACGTCAAAGTGAGAGATCAAACATGAGGGTTAACAAAGGAAAGTTTTAGATTCTTTGAAAGAAAGAAATATATATTCTTCCAAGTAAGTAACTCTATCTCATGGTTAAAATATTGGGTTGTTATATTAGTGATGAAGGGTACTCCCCTTAGGAACCCAAACCCACAACAATAATAGGGAATGAATAGTCAAAAATGTAAGAAAAAATGACCAACGTTCTATTATCTCCATAAAAATGAAATTACAACATTCAAAAAATTATAGACTACTAGTATATGGGTTTTCTAATTACATAAATCTGCAAATCAAAACCATAATATACTCTAGTCTTCCCCTCTCTTTAACCCCGATTTGCTTCCTTTATCTAGAATGTGTAATCGCTCTAGCATATTCCAAAAAGTGTCACCTCATTAAGAAGATACTTCAAAATTTTATTAATTTTGGTAGTACAACTTCTTGGGATCATAGCTTTTGATTTGACTATTGGATTTTTTATTATAATATATCATTGAAAAGCTCCTGAGAAGATGCTTGACCACAAAATAGTACCATAGGAGGTATTTTGGTGTACGGTCAATTTTCGGGCCCATTCAGAGCTTCTAAGTGCTTCAAATTTGACTTCGAATATTTTTTAACACGATTTTGGAAATTGAAATTATTAATATCCCACAAATGATAAATGATATTAAAGATATTTCTTCACCATTAGCTTCATTTCATCATTCCAAAGGTCTATGTAAGATTCCTTGTCCATATATGCATAAATACCAACTTACTAAAAATAGTAACCTACCAAATTTAACCCTTATTGAAAAAGAGACAACATTTTCTTTTGGGTGACACAAGATTTCTCTTACACCCTGGATGTTCTTGCATCAAGTACTGATATATTAATTGAGGAAATGTTCATGTAAAATATCTCATTGATAAGTGTTTAAAGAATATATATAATATCCTCAAATAAATTTACTTTTTGAAGATTAATGTATTGAAACTTCACATGTCCCACATAATATCTCATCCTTTTCTTGAGTTGGATCATGTGAATTTCATTTGTGCAATTTAAACCAAATTTTATGTTGTGTAGCAAAAATTTGAATATGTATTTGATTGGTGCAAGGGTGCATGAATTTTCTTGAAAACTGTCTCATGGTCCCATACAATTAGTGTTGGGAAAATGTGTCTCAACTTTACAATTACAAAAGGTTTATTCTTGATAAGTAAGCATGGGGGGGTGTAGGGGGGTACCCCTCTTACGGGGACAGGGGGTGGCATGGCTCGATGGGGGTTCTAGGGAAACACCCTTGAAAGCCACATTTTATGTATATTTTTTATTGTAAATCTATACCATTCATCATTAGATTTCATATCTAACAATAGATATTATGTTTGCTTATTTTTTCCTAGAAGGAAACCCTATTTTATAAAGGTGTTGTATTATGGCTATGCTATGTGATGTATTCTGAGAGTTTGATAGCGATCATGTTGCTTCTAGATCTCTAGTTGGTAATACTCCTATGAGAAGCTTGCTTTGCAAGTATATTGTAATCTTTGTGATTTATGAATAATATATTGGGAGGATTTTGAAGTGTGTGGTTTTCTTCTGAAAGGGTTTTCCCTATGTAAATCATTGTGTTGTGGTATGCATGATATTATGTTTATTTTTGTTTAAGCTTTTATAACTATTTTAAAGATTTTCATTATCCCCTCTCAAGATTAGTGTAAGAAGTTGTTCCACTACCTTAACTTCCTTACAATTAGGAGGTAGACCAAACACCTTTTATAACCAATTAGAGCCATGATAGTGCATATTGAATTTTGTGTAGGATTCTCATAAGTTTAATTATTTTGTTGTAACTTTTATTTCCTATGAAATTCAAAATTTGTATAGATGATAATTATTGTAAACTATAATTTTAGGGTTGTGATTGTACTTTTGAATTATCTTGTATTTCATCACACTCCATCCATGTTGGAAAATGTGTATATCATGCTATAGGTATTTATTGTAATTGTTTGCATTGATTTAATAACATACTTTGTGAAATTTCCATGCAATGAGAAGACATGAGTACATGCTATTAAGGCCTAATTTCTCTTAAAATTGTGAAGTAACAATATGATTTATTTTTTTCATTGGACCTGATATCTTGGTTAAGATGAATTCAATGCTAGTATGAATGTTTCACCAACTCTTGTGGTTTTGAACTTATGCTTGAATCTATGTTTTCATTGTCCGGTGTATACTGCCATCCCACAAAAGCCTCCTAGTTTTCTAGCAGTAGTGTGGTGTATACCGCCACCCCACAGTGACACTTGGTCAAGTATGATAGTTGTGTGGTAGACATACTGCTATACCGTGACTTTGAAGTGGACCATGGGTGAACGAGCACAGACTTGGTTGACTGCTAAGGTGTACACCGAATAGTGGAGGATGTTGCTGACTTGGAGATGGCCGTTTGATGACTAGTAAGTTCAACAGTTGCTCAACAAAGGAAACTGAACTCAACTGTTTGTATAGAGAATGTTTTGATCATGGTTGTTGCTATACATTGCAACATACTGTAACTGTTATGGGTTTGATGGTCAAATGATCAATGAGTGTTCTTCATTATATGTTGTATATGCATTGTAACAATGAGACACAATGAAGTGTGATCAAAATTTGTTCTATACAAGGTTGATCAAGGAAATGTTGCTACTGTGAGATTGATTATCTAAAAGGAGTCTATAACTTGTATGTAATAAATTACTGTAATACAAGATATTTTTGTTTGGTGTGGTGGGTTTTTCTCCCGTAAGGGTTTTCCCATGTAAATCTGGTGTGCAATTGTGTATGTGTTTATTTCACTATTCTCTTATTCCTTCCATGTGCATCTTAATGAACTGTAATTCCAAAATTTAAAGACATATTTGCATTCTTCTCTGAGTTTTGACATTAGGAGAGTTTTTTCTACACCTTAAGCTTTCCTTACAAGTGGTATCAGAGCCTGGCTAGTTGTGTTATCCTTGTGGGTAGGTTGGGTTTTTTGTGCCAATCTTGTTCAATGAGAGCTTTTTGTAGAAGTCTGGTAATCTTGATTGTAGATTAAGATGCCAAGCACATCAGGAAAAATTGAAATTGAGAAATTCAATGGTATCAATTTTGAGTTGTGGAAACTCAAAATGGAAGACCTATTGGTGGATTGTGATCTTTGGCATGTTGTGTCTGGAATGAAACCTTATGGCATGAAGCAAGAAGATTGTGACCTCACAAACAGAAAATAAAAAGGGTTGATAAGACTTTTTTTCGTAGACTCTGTTCTCCTGAACATTCATGAAGAGAAATTCTTCTTTGTGGAAGAATGATAGGGAGTGGGTTGGAGGAACCAATAACTAGGTCCTACTCTAGTTCTTTCCTTATAAGACCTCCTTGGTGCTTGGCTTCACCAATCTAACCTATAGGCCCCTAATCATGACTAGGTGCCCCTGGTTTGTCTGACCAACCCCTTTCCTATCTACATGATGTCCTTCTACCAAGCTCACCTTGGTGCTTCACCACATTCTCTCCATTTGCCCTCACTCTTCCTTAAAGACCAAATAGCCTCAACCTTCTACTAGATTCTTGCAGGTCTGATAGGTGTTATAAAGCTTTGAAAATGATCAAACTAGCGTTCTTGTTCCAACACAAGACTCCAACCTTCCATTGCTCTCATCAAACTTTCACCTAGGGTTTGGAAAGGGCTACAAGCCTAAGCCCCAATTAGGCCTCTAAACAGGGATAAAATGCAAATTTCTTTAAAACCCATCAGAGACTTAGGTTCTTTGTTAAGAATATGTGGCTCTCATGCCTATACCTCCAATATTTTTAGGGTTTTAGCCCTGTACAGGCCGTACACTGTCCATATACAAAAATGGTCAAGAACCCTAGGGTTTTAAACTACTCAAAGCTATTTTTAGACTATCAAAAAGTTCTCCTACTAAATGAATTGATAAATCATCTTCCTGATCACCATGCTTAGTCAAGACCTCCCCATAAATTCTCAAAAAATAATCTCTCCAAGATCTCGTTTCCCCTACAAGTTATAGACCTTTTACTTCAAGTCTGCCCCAACCAGACCTGCACTGGCTTGCCTAGGGCATCATCATGCTGGCAGCTCCTGCACTCAAACAAAACCTAGAAACTACCATATTTACAATGAGGGAGCCTAGACACAAATCCCAAAAGGCCGTATAGTTTGTATGGTGGGAAGGTGCTATAGGACTCCATTCTTCCAAAACTGCTTGTTATAGGCCTGAAAAGACAAAAAAGAAACTATATACAAACAAAAGATGCAAATGATTTAAAAAAAACTAAAAGATTGGTGCACTAAGCTTGCTCAATGTAAATAATACATACTACAGCCGAAACAACAGTAGAGTCACTCCATTAAAGCTCAAAATAAATGCAAAACACAGGAAAACTGTATCTCCAAATGTTGTTTCCTTCAGCTTTACAAATTTTCACCCTAACAAAATTCCTCCAACCCTATCTCATGGTCAAAGCATGCCTTAAATAGGCCAAAAAAACAACTTATATGCTTGGGTCGAGCTCCTAGGTGACCTAATGGTGAGTGTTATAAAACCCACTGTGTTTTCTAACCCCTTGTCAACTTTTGATAACTTAGCAAATTGATATTGCAAAACTATTTAACACTTGTCACCTTCTTTCCCACAGTTCAAAAACATTCCAAAACATGCAACACAATGGTCAACGTGACCTTATGAAAACAAAAACCAAAATTGAGCCTCTAGGTTTCTTCTTTACCTAGGAAACTGCCTGTTGCTCCTTAGGTGCTCCTGCACCATTCTCCCCTTGTCAGCACAAACAACTAAGGATTTTTAGGAGAGATCAGTGACATGTTAATTCCTTGCTTCTTAAAATCTACTTCTTCTACCTAGGTAGCTTTAGATTCATTTTTGTTCTTTCGTTTGACAAGATGCTCCATATACACCTTGTGCCTTGTAGCCTTCTTCACTCTTGACTCCAAGATTTTCTTAGATCGTAGCTTGTCTGGAGTTGGTATGTAAATGTTGCTGATGTCCTTGAAGATCTCCTTACTATCCTGATCCAAGTCCTTGACTATCCCTTTATACTTGATCAAATCAGCAACATTGAATACTAGTGAGATGCCTAGATCAGTAGGTAACTCCACCTTGTATGCATTCTCCCCATACTTGGCCAATATCTTGTAGGGACCCACTCTCTTCATCTGCAACTTGGTTGACATTCCCTTCTGCAACCTTGACTTGTTAAGGTGGACCATAACATAGTCCCCTACTTGAAATTGCACATCCTTCCTTGATATATCTGCCTTCTCTTTCAATTTTTGTGTAGCCACTATTACTGTCTTATTGACCTGCTCCTGAATCTCCTTCATGGTCTGACTAAATTCTTTTGCATGTCCACTCCTATTCTCCATAGATCCAAGGTCTCTGAGCTAACAAATGCCTCTTGGGTGCATCCCATACACAACCTCAAAAGGACTTTTCCCTGTAGTTTTGTTTACACTGTCATTATAGGCATATTCAGCTTGTGAGATAACCATATCCCATGTTTTTCCATACTCTTTGGTTAGACACCTTAAGAGATTACCTAACACTCTGTTAACCACCTCTATTTGACCATTGGTCTGAGGATGGTAAGCTAATCCAAATGACAGATTTGTTCCCAATTTGCTCCATATAGTCTTCCAAAAGTGACTCATGAACTTCACATCTCTGTCAGAAACTATGCTTAAAGGTAAGCCATGGATCCTTACAACCTCCTTGAAGAAAAGGTGAGCTATGTAGCTAGCATCATGAGTAGTTTTGCAAGGAATAAAATGACTCATCTTGCTAAATATTTCTACCACAACATAAACACTGTCAAAACCAGTCTTAGGAAGACCTACTACAAAATCCATGCTCACACATTCCCATGGTCTATTAGAAATGGGCAGGGGTTGATATAAACTAGCATTGCTAGCTCCTCCCTTAGCTTTCATGCACACAACACACTATTACACATACCTTCTAACATCTCTTGCCAACTTAGGCTAGTAATAGAATCTTTGGGTAATAGTTCTAGTAAGTTCTATTGATGCCAAATGTCTACTAAGATTGCCATTATGCTTCTCCCAATCATATTTTCCCTCATAGGACCCTCTTGGAACACATACAATCCGATACCCTTAAATAACAGTCCATTTTGCAATGTATACTAAGAATATTGGCTATGAAAATGATTCTCAAAATCAGAACATACCTTGTAAGCCTTTGAGAAGTCTTCATCTTCACCATAGAGGTCTTTGAAACTCTCTAATGCAATGCTCTTTAGCTGTATCTCCTGTACTGTCAGCAATCTCCTGCTTAATGCATCTGCAACCTTGTTCATTTGTCCCTTCTTGTGCTTGATGGTAAAAGTAAAAGCTTGGATGTATTCCATCCATTTCAAATGCCTATTACTTAACTTCTCTTGAGTGTTGATATAACTAAGTGCCTGGTTATCAGTAAAGACCACAAACTCTTTGGGTAACAAATAATGCCTCCACTTCCTAAGGGACTACACTAAAGCATATAACTCTAGATCATATGTAGAGTACTTTTGCTTGGATTCATTGATCTTTTCACTAAAGAAGGCCACAGGCCTACCTTCTTGACTAAGTACTCCTCCTACTGCTACTCCACTTGCATCACACTCAACTGTGAACAACTTGTCAAAACTAGGCAATAATAGAATAGGTTGAGTTGCCACTTCTTGTTTTAGTTTCTCAAACCCTTTATCATCCTCTTGAGTCCACTTAAAAAAAAATTTCAAACCACCTTTGATAGTATCTAGGACTGGTGCACATATACCACTAAAGTTCCTTATGAATTTTCTATAAAATTGGGCTAATCCATGAAAATTCCTTACCTATGTTACTGTGGTTGGTGTAGGCTAGTTTAGGATAGCTTCCACCTTGCTTGGATCCATCTTTAATGAGATTTTGGATACTACAAAACCTAGATACACAAGATCTTGCTTGAAGAACTCACACTTCTCAAGGTTGATTGCCAACTTCTCCTTTTGCAACCTTTTAAGAACCATCTCCACATGCTTCAAGTGTTCTTCTGCTGTCTTACTAAAAATAATTATGTCATCAAGATATACTACCACAAATATCCCTCTGAAATCCTTAAGAACTTCATGCATGAGTCTCATGAACATGCTAGGGAAATTTGAGAGGCCAAATGGCATCACTTTCCACTCATATAACCCATCATTTGTCTTAAAATCTATCTTCCACTAATCACCATCCTTAATTTTGATTTGATGATACCCGCTCTTTAGATCCAGCTTTGTGAAGAACTAAGCACCTCCAAGACAATCCATCAGGTCTTCAATTCTAGGAATAGGAAACCTATACCTAATGGTGATCCTATTTATTGCCCTAGAATTAGTACAAATTCTCCACTTACCTCCTTTCTTTGTTGCTAAAACCACTGGTACTGTACAAGGGTTGATGCTCTTTTGAATCAATCCTTGATCCAATAATTCTTGCACTTGCCTAGCTACCTCTAGGTTCTGATCTAGTGTAAGCTTGTATGATACTTTGTTAGGAAAAGAAGCCCCTGGTATAAAGTCAATTTGATGACTTATAGCTCTCCTTGGAGGTAAAGTTGCAGGTGTACCATCACTAACTATGCTCTTGTATTTATTAAGCAACCTTTGGACTGCTTCTGGTAAGACTGTCTTTTCAGCTTTGTCTTCCTCTTTAGGCTGCAACACAACCACATATCCTTCATTCCCTTGGTGTAGGTCTTTAAGGAACTCCTTACCACTGCTCAACATGATGTTTGGTGCCTTTGACTATCCTTCATCTTCTTCTGTCAATGACTGTAGCTTGAAGGTTCTTCCATCCTTCTTGAATGAGATGGTGTTCTCTTTCCCATCATAAATGACACTTCTGTCATATTTCCATGGTCTACCCAGTAGTAGATGGAATGCATCCATGGTTAATACATCACAAATTAGCTTTTCCTTGTACCCTCCAATGGAAAACTCCACTGTTACCTGCTCATTAACCAAAACACTCTGCCCTTTATTTAGCCATGTGACTTTGTAAGGGTTATTGTGAGGTACCTTCTCCAATTTCAGTTTAGTTACTGCCTCCTCTGAGATTATATTTTCTATTGAACCTAAATCTACAATGACTTTGCACACTTTTCCAAGTATCTTGCATCTTACTCTAAAAAGAGCTCTTCTTTGTTTAGGTTCCTCTTTAACTGGCTGTCTGATCAGAACTCTGTTAAACATCAAATTCTCTCCTACCTCAGATTCTATATGATTGATCTCATATGCTTTAGGACTCATTGTGTCCTCTTGTGCATAGGCCACTCTCTTTTCATTGCTTGATGAGGAAGCTTTCTCTGGGCATCTATAAGCAGGGTGACCTAGTTGGTTACAATGATAACACTTCATGTTTGCAAAATAGGAACTACTCCTACCTACTCCTCTTCCTCTATTTGAACCTCCTTGAGGTCCTCTTCCTCTGTTGAATCCTCCTCTTGAAGATGTTTCACCTCCATGCTCAGTGAGTTTTGATTCTCCTTGATTTCTTTGGTCATTGCCTCTTCCTTGGTAGCCACCAGGCTGTCCTCTTTGATCTCTGCCTTTGCCTCTGCCCTTAGAAGTCTAATATTGCTTCCTCTTGTTCCTTTCCTCAATCTTGATAGCCAACTGATAACATTGGTGTACTGTCATGGGACTTAGTAGAGCCATCTCTTCTTGAATGTTCCATTTCAAACCATTAAGATACCTAGCCACTTTTAGGCTCTCATCCTCTGTCACATTAGATCTCATGCAAAGTTTTTGAAAATCCTCAGTGTAAGTGTTTACATCTTGGTCTTTCTGTCTTAGAATTTTCCTCTTCTTGTGCAAGTGAATCTCATAGTCATCTGGCATGTATGCTTCTTTCACCTTAGCAACCATCCTTTCCATGTTGATATGGGTTGTTTGCCTTCTTTTTCCCTCTCTGTTTGAATATATTTCCACCAAGTCAAAGCAGATCCTCTTAGTATTGATTTAGCAACATTTACCTTCTGAGCTTCAGTGATATCATCACATTCAAAATAGTTTTCCATGCCCTCTATCCAATCCATGACCAAATCAGGTTCCATTTTCCCACTGAATAGTGGTATGCCCTCAAGTCCTTTTCCACTCAATGCCTTTAATGCTTTCAAAAAAGGTTCTTCCTCCAAAATAGGGTCAGGTTCGAGGATCTTGTCTTCCTCTGCAACCTCTTCTTCCTTTGGTATTTTCCCTTCCAACTTCACATCGTTCAATGCTTTCTCAAGTTGCTCTATTCTTTCTTTTAACAACTTATTGTCTTCCTCTTTCTCTTCAACAATCTTGGCTAATTGTGCATTTTTCACCATGATGGAGGAATCACTTGACTCAACCTCAGACATACAAGATTCTTTCCCAAATCTTTAGCTTTCTCTAAAACCAATTTGATAGGGAGTGGGTTGGAGGAACCAATCACTAGTTCCTACTCTAGGTCTTTCCTTATAAGACCTCCTTGGTGCTTGGCTTCACCAATCTAAACTATAGGCCCCTACTCATGACTAGGTGCCCCTGGTTTGTCTGACCAACCCCTCTCCTATCTACATGTTGTCCTTCTACCAAGCTAACCTTGGTGCTTCGCCACATTCTCTCCATTTGCCCTTACTCTTCCTTAAAGACCAAATACCCTCAACCTTCTACTAGATTCTTGTAGGGGTGAGAGGTGTTATAAAGCTTTCAAAATGATCAAACTAGGGTTCTTGTTCCAACACAAGACTCCAACCTTCCATCGCTCTCATCAAACTTTCACCTAGGGTTTGGAAAGGGCTACAAGCCTAAACCCCAATTAGGCCTCTAAACAGGGATAAAATGCAAATTTATTTAAAACCCATTAGAGAATTAGGTTCTTTGTTAAGAAACTGTGGTTCTCATGCCTATGCCTCCAAGAATTTTAGGGTTTTAGCCCTGTATAGGCCGTACACTGTCCATATACAAAAATGGTCAAGAACCCTAGGGTTTTAAACTGCTCAAAGCTATTTTTAGACTGTCAAAAATTTCTCCTACTAAATGAATTGATAAACCCTCTTCCTAATCAACATGATTAGTCAAGACCTCCCCATAAATTCTCCAAAAAGAATCTCTCCAAGATCTCGTTTCCCCTGCAAGTTATGGACCTTTTACTTCAAGTCTGCCTCAACCGGACCTGCACTAGCTCACCTAGGGCATCATCATGCTGGTAGCTCCTGCACTCAAAAAAAACATACAAAATACCATATTTACAATGAGGGAGCCTAGACACAAATCCCAAAAGGCCATAAACTATATACTCCATTCTTCCAAAACTGCCTGTTACAGGCCTGAAAAAATAGAATAGAAACTATATACAAACAAAAGATGCAAATGATTTACAAAAAATAAAAGATTGGTGCACTAATCTTGCTCAATGTAAACACTACAACTGGAACAACAGTAGAGTCACTCCATTAAAGCTCAAAATAAATGCATAACACAGGAAAATTGTATCTCCAAACGTTGTTTCCTTCAGCTTTACAAATTGTCACCCTAACAAAATGCCTCCAACCCTATCTCATGGTCGAAGCATGCCTTAAATAGGCAAAAAAAACAACTTAGATGCTTGGGTCGAGCTCCTAGGTGACCTAATGGTGAGTGTTATAAAACCCACTGTGTTTTCTAGCCCCTTGTCAACTTTTGACAACTTAGCAAATTGATATTGCAAAACTATTTAACACTTGTCACCTTCTTTCCCACAGTTCAAAAAAATTCCCAAACACCCAACACAATGGTCAACATGACCTTATGAAAACAAAAACCAAAATTGAGCCTCTAGGTTTCTTCTTTACCTAGGAAACTGCCTGTTGCTCCTTAGGTGCTCCTGCACCAAAGAAGCTTGGAGACATTTATTAGGGAAATTCCTTGGTGAATAAGTTGTATTTAAGGAAGAATTTATACTCTTTGAAGATGGAGGAAGGGGCATCTATGGCTGATCATTTGAATACATTTAAAAAATTGATTACTCAGTTAACATCTGTGAGTGTGAAAATTGATGATGAAGATCATTGGATGCTTTTGTTGTGTTCTTTGCCCAATTCTTGGGATCATTTAGTGATGGAAACTGGGAGCATGAAAACCACTTTGAAAATGGAAGATGTGGTTGCTTCTTTGTTGTTAGAAGAAATGAGAAGGAAATCTTCTGATATGACAAAGGAGGCTCTAGCTGTTCATGGCAGATCAAAATAAAAAGGCAAGAAGAAGGATAAAAGTCTGAATCAAAATCAGAAGGGAGATCAAAGTCTCTTGGAAAAAATTCCAAGGTGAAGTGATGGAATTGTGGGCAGCCTAGTCATGTCTGAAAGGATTGCAAAGAGGAGAAAAAGAAGAAGAAGAAGAACTCTTCTGATAATGATTCTTCTTAGAGGGAAGAAGATTCCTTTATTGCAGCCTTGGAAACTCAGGCATCAGATGATGTCTGGCTGATTGATTCTAGAGCATCTTTCCACATGACATATGATAGAGACTGGTTCAAAAAATATGAAAAATACGATGGTGGAAAGGTGTATTTAGCAGGCGATTCATCTCTAGAAATTGTTGGTCATGGAAGAGTCAAATTTTAGTTTCCCAATGGAAGAATTAATGGAATTGATGGCATAATGCATATATCAGGTCTGGCTCAGAATTTACTTTCTGTAAGTAAGCTAAATGATGTTGGAGTGCAAGTCTCGTTCTCAAGAAATGGTTGTAAAATGACTAGAGGCTCGATGGTGTTGGCTAGGGGTGCCCGAATAGGTACTTTGTATAAGTTGGATGCACTTGTTGTTCAATGTAATAGTGTCTCTGCAAAGTCACATAAGGTTGTTTGTGTGTAGAGGAGAATGAAGTCCCTATAGGGGAAAATTCTTTGGAAGTTAAACTTCCAGCAGAGAAGACTATGCTTTGGCATCAAAGGCTCGATCACATTGGTGAAAAAGGTTTAAAAGCCTTGAAAAATAAAAACCTTGTTGAGGGACTTGATGATTGTAATCTGGAATTTGAATTCTATGAGCATTGTATATATCGTAAACATCATTGTGTTTCATTTTACTTTAGTCCTCACAAATCTTCTAGTGTTTTGGATTATATTCACTCTGATGTTTTTGGTCCAGTAAATGTTCCTTCATTGTCAAATTCAAAATATTATGTATCTTTTATTGATGATTATTCGAGGAGGGCATTTGTATATTTTTTGAAAAATAAATCAGAAGTGTTCAGTCGGTTTAAAGAGTTTAAGAACTTGGTAGAAAATAATACTAGAAGAAAAATTAAATGCTTAAGGAAAAATAATGGTGGTGAATTTTTTTCTGGATATTTTGAAAGGTATTGCAAAGACCATGGAATTAAGAGGCATAAAACAACACCTTACACTCCGCAACAAAATTGAGTTGATGAAATATTGAACAAGATGTTGTTGGAGAAGGAAAGAAGTATGTTGAGCAATGCTGGTCTGGAGCAGAAGTTTTGGGCTGAGGTTGTGACTATAGCATGTTACTTGTTGAATCAGTCTCCTTCGTCAACACTTGTTGACAAAACACCTATGGAAGCTTGGTCTGCGAAGAAGCCCTCTCTGAGACATATTTGTGTCTTTGGCTATGAAGCATATGTTTATGTTCCAGATGAGAAGAGATCTAAATTAGAGAACATACCAGTTAAATGTATCTTCATTGGCTACGACATTTGTGTGAAAGGATACAAGCTTTGGAATCCTATGACTGAAAAGGTTCTATACATCAGAAGTGTAATATTTTGGGAGCTAAAACTTTCTTTAGTGGATCTGCAATTAGGGATGAAAGAAAATAAAGAGGAAAATGATGTTGTTGAAATACCTCTAACTCCATAAAAAGAGGAACAACACGTTGATAATGTACCTAAAACTGAGGAGAGTTCAAGTAGTTGTGAGAGTTCTGAAGAAGAACCACAACCTCAACCTTAGCCTGTGAGGAGGTATACATGTGAGAAGAAGCAACCTGATAGGTATGGGTTCTCTATGTTAGATTCTACTTGTGCCTATGCTTTGATTACTAATACTGATGAGCCTAGGACTATAAAAGAGGCAACTGAAATGTCTAATTCAGATTCTTGGTTGGAAGCCATGATTGAAGAAATGGCATCATTAAAGAAAAATGATACTTGGGATCTAGCTCCATTGCCTGAAGGTAGAAAGCTTGTGGGCTGCAAATGGGTATTTAAAGAGAAAATTGGTCTGGATAGTTGTGTTGAAAAGTATAAAGCAAGGTTGGTTTCAAAGGGATATTCCCAGGTACAGGGAATTGATTATGGGAAAAAAAAAGCTCTGGTAGCAAAGCTGACATCTATCAGATTTCTTTTGTCACTTGCAGCAGCATATGACTTGGAGATTGAGTAGATGGATGTGAAGACAACATTTCTTCATGGTGATCTTGAAGAAGAAATTTATATGTCCTAGCCTGATCACTTTGTGGAAAAAGGTAAAGAAAATATGGTTTGCAAGTTAAAGAAATATCTATATGGCTTAGGAGATTGTGTTCTGATATTGGTTTTGATGCAGGGAAGATTATTATTTGTTGTGACCATCAGAGTGCCATTTTTCTAGTAAAAAATCCAACTTTCCATGCTAGGACAAAACATATTGTTGTGTAGTACCACTTTGTACATGATATGGTGGAGGATGGAAAGGTCTGTTTGGAAAAGCTTGATACTCTGAAGAATGTTGTTGATGCATTGACAAAGACAGTGAGCACAGATAAGTTTAGATGGTGTGCAAATTTGATGGGCCTTGGGGTCCAAAATATTCAGTGACTTCATATACTGAAAGGGGTTCAGTGAGTTATTCATCAACTGGGAGATTGTTGACAAAATTTGTCTCAAACTCACTGGTATAACCCTAGTTCTATCACAAATCAGCTCAAAATTGCATAAGTGCTACTTTCATGCTTGTACTGCTATATCGATAAGTGGTTGTGAGAGAGGTGAGGTAGTGTGGTGTATACTACCATCCCGCGGGAGCCTTCTAGCTATCTAGCAGTAGTGCAATGTATACCACCATCCCACAGAAGCCTCCTAGCTGTCTAGCAGTAGTGTGGTGTATACCGCCATTTTGCGGAAGCCTCCTAGCTATCTAGCAGTAGTGTGGTGTATACTGCCACCTCGCAGTGACACTTGGTCAAGCATGATAGTTGTGCGGTAGACATACCTCTATACCATGACTTTGAAGTGGACCATAGGTGAACGAGTGCAAACTTGGTTGACTACTAAGGTGTACACCAAACAGTAGAGGACATTGTTGACTTGTAGATGGTCGTTCGATGTTTGGTAAGTTCGAGAGTTGTTCAACAGAGGAAACTGAACTGAACTATTTTTACAAAGAATTTTTCGATCATGGTTTTTGCTGTACATTGCAATGTACTGTAATTGTTATGGGTTTGATGTTCGAATGATCAGTGATTGTTCTTCATTGTATGTTGTATATTCATTGTAATAGTGAGACACAATGAAGTGTGATTAGAATTTGTTCTATACAAGGTTCATCAGGGAAATGTTGGTGTTGTGAGATTGATTATCTGAAAGGAGAGTGAGTAACTTGTATGTAATTTAATTACTGTAATACAAGAGATTTTTATTTGGTGTGGTTGGTTTTTCTCTCGTAAGGGTTTTCCCACATAAATCTTGTGGTCAATTGTGTATGTGTTTATTTCACTATTATGTTATTCCTTTCATGTGCATCTTAATGAACTATAATTGCAAAATTTAAAGACATATCTGCATTCTTCTCTAAGTTTTTACATTAGGAGAGTTTTTTCCACACCTTAAGTTGTCCTTACAAGTATCAGGGTTTGGCTGAAACTCTAGTATCCTCTAGCATGATCTTTTGTAGCTTCTCTACCTTTTGATCTCTGAGTTTGAAACTTCAAATTTTTTCCTATAGGTGACTTTCTGGGAAGATGACAACTTCTTGATAACTTTGAAAACTTTCTTCAATCTTGCAACTTTTTCTTCAAAGGATCTTTAACCTCAAATGCCTAGATCTACAATCACACATGTAGAGAGAGAAAAATGTTGATTTGTTAGTGGATAGGGGTTTTCCTTGGTCAAACCCTATTTTGGTAATCAAACCTCAACATGAAACATAAATAGAATGAACAATGAATGAACAATATGTAATGTTGCAACTCACTAAACCCTTGATATGAAGGTTGCAAACTTATGTGAAATGGCTAGCATGAATGTATATCTTGACTCTTGATTGAATGCTATGGATCTTGAGTTGAATACTTTCTTGAATCATGAAAACCTACATCACAAATGTTAGCTCAAAGGACACATATGATGCATATGATGACTTTGACATGATGCTTTCAAATATTGAATATAGCTCCAAAATTCTTGATAATTAGCTCTTGAATGTTATTGAACACTTGAATTGTTAGAATGCTTAAATGCTTAGATCACACTTACTCATGAAAATTGCAAGGAGAAAATATGTGAAATAACCCTGTATTTATACTTGTTTATGCCTAATTTCCTGAAATTACAATACGACAAGCTGACATAAGATCTTGGAGAATAAAATCCCACCAAGAATTGAATTCAAAATAGGTCCAAGCTAAAGCAAGACTCATATGCTAGTTGGGGCATATGAGTCCTAGTAGACTAAGCTTGGGACACAAATTTCAAGAAATGTTAAGTTCAATGCCAAGTTCAGGATCAAGCCCCGAGACATAGGTGGGACCCATATGCCCTAGGTGGCATATGAGTCCTAGATCACTAAATCTAGAACACACAACCCAAAATCATGAATTATGATTGGTCATTAGTTAAGTGTTAGGATTATCCTCAGAAAGATGCATTAAATAAGGCTTGTGGATGCAAAATAGGACCAAATAAGGCATAAAGAAGCCCAATTTCAGCAAGGAGGGCCTAAACAAGTGTGAAAATGTAGAGGGATACATTTTTATACACTACACAAACAAAGGATTAGTAACACATAGTATAGAATTTTTTACTTTATTTTGAAAGCAATGAGAAGAATCATGAGTATGTTGACCACATAATGAACAAGGGTGTAGATCAAAACACAAAATTGATGTATGGCCATGACGACCACAATAGGAACACAATTTTGGTTGTACCAATTCAACACTTGTAGAGGGAGAGTCAACTTGACATACATTCATAAACCCCCCAAATATAATTTTGATCTAGGTTTCAAATAATTTGGAATATAAGATCCAACAACACCCTTATAAGCAAGACCTCATTTTCCTTTTCTATTTTATTTTTTGTGATTCCTAAATTCTCACAATTGACTTTTCATTCAATTGTTGTATGGAAGTGCTAGAAGGAACAACTTTTTCAATATCTTTCTTTTGTGCTAAGGTCATCCCACAAATTCTAGTTTACAATTTTTGGCCAAACTGTACATTAAACTGAATTTTTTCACTAAATCTTCACTTTCAGGCACCTATAGTGGCTAAACCGTGAGGAATTTGAAGATGATGCAAACTAGTGATTTGTGACATTTTGTCTATAGATTCAAAAAAAAATTCAAAAATTTTGGAATCAAATCACTGGCTGAAGCATAACTTTTTTTGTATGTATCGAAAAATCATTTTTTTTTTGTTGGATCAAGGACATCAATATCTAGTGCACTGATATTTAAAAATAAATAAATTGATAATCTGCTATTTTTCCACATGTACAGAACAGAGAGCTTGATTTTTGATGAAAAACCTATGTTTAATCAGACTTAAAAAAAATACATAATAAAACCAGAACATATTAAAATTATATTCGATGGATAGTTCATTCTGAGGACTACCATCTTCTAGTTGGGTCTGTGAAGTCTCCTCCATTTTCATCCTCAACCCGAGCTTTGAAAGAAAATTTTATGTAGAGATTTGGTAGACATGGGGGAGAAAGGGGAAAAAGGGGGGTTCGAACGAACCAATGTTCAGTCGAATGCCCTAAAACTATTCACTCAAATATAGGTTTGTTCAAACGTAGGTTCGATTGAACCCGTTGAAAGTAATATTAAATAAAGTCAGTCAGATTGGTTCATTCAAATCATTGGCTGATGTCTACTCAAACCGAGTTGCTTTATATCTAAAAATGTATATAAATATGTGACGTCGGCCAAAACCCTAGCCGATCGGTTAATATTAGGGTTTTTTTATAATTACAAATGTATATAAATATGTTTATTTCTTAATTTTTTCAATATCAATATTGGAAGATTAATTCACTTTTTTATCAGGTTCAAGTGAGATTTTGGAGATATTGGATTTGTGAAGTCATCTTTTGGTTTTGAGGATTTGTGAAATCATCTTCCATCAAGGGAGATTTTGAAGATTTTTGGAGATTTTTTATTTGTGAAGTCATCTTCCATTAAAGGAGATTTTGGAGATTTTAGGATTTGTAGAGGATTTGTGAAGTCATTTTTAGGTACAGTAAGAAAATGAATTGTAAAAGAACAAGAACAAATAAGACTGAAAAAAATTATTCAGAAGAACAACAACAAAAGAAGAATGGAAAAAATTTGGCAAACTATCATAGAATGAAACAAGGTAAGCATATTTTATTTCCTAACTTATCTATCTTATTTCATTTTCATACACTCATGGGGCTTAAAATTAACAACTGCATTTACATACAAAGAGTTGGAAAGTTTTTATTTTAAATAATTTTTTTTAAATTTTCTCATATTTTGTGAGTTGTCAAAATAATTTACATGTTATGTTGTTTTCAATTAATTTATAAAACTTAAAGGACATTGGTAGAATTCTACATGTGCTTTATGTTGAATCATTTGATTCAAAAACCTTAGAAGACTATGTATAAGATTTGTGTGTGGAATGTAGTGGTTTTATATATTTTTCTTCCATAGTTCAAGCTCCTTCAACATTCAAGAAAGCAAAGAAAACAATCTAATTTCTCACGCCATCAGTAATTCTTCATTTCTATTTCTTTGAAATAGAACACAAAAACAACAATCCAAAATGTTTCTTATGGTCAGGAACCAATGATAGAGCTAACCATTCTTCCACCATGTGAAGCAACTAATTGCAAATGTTGAACTTAGGATAAACCCCCAACTTTCAAACACACTACCATCAAACTACTGGTTGTGTCCCCTTTTCTCCATGCATCAGCTACTCTTTCTTTCTAACACAAATTTCCCTCTTCCCTTGGCAAATACTCCACACCAATTCAGCATTCTCTATCTCCTCAAATAAGGATTTTGGAACTTGGCTTTGAATCTATGTTTGGTTCGAGCTATATAGGTTTTTAGTATCTCTAGAGTTGAGGCTTTTTCTCCTCAAGGATCAATAGGAATGTGAGAACTTTAAGCTATTATGTAGGTGGTTTACCGTGTCACCAAAAAATGTATAGTTGGACATTTTTATGCTCACTTGAGTCTCTCTCATGGACTTTGGCTTGATTTTTCCTAGATTTAATGTTGTAATGTGGCCAATACATTCACATTAGGTCTTGGACCCTTGACAATCATTAATAATTCTAGAATTTCTTGTAAAAGTGTTGTGAAGTGTTGTAACCCACTTTCACAGTTTTCTAGGACCTTTTTCATTATAATTTAATTAAATAACCCCCTTTTATCACTTACCAAGTCTTATTGAATAAAGTGTTGTAAAGAGTTGTAACAAACTCATGCTTTTCTAGACTTGTCATCACTAATTCAACCCTTTCTTATGTTTAAATGACCCCTTAATACACTTTTCGACCCTACTTAAGTATATTTTTGAGAATATTCTTGTTAAACCTTGTTAAATGCAATTTAAACCTGAAACCCAGTAAAATTGCCATGGTGGACCAAGTCACCACCTGGGGCGACTTTTCCCCATTGGGAACAAAAATCAAAATAATTTTAATTTTCTGGTGGGATTTTATTCTCTTACCCTTGAGGTCAGCCTGTGATGTTTTATTTTCGGGAATTATTGGAAAATCAAGTATAAATATTTAGGGTTTTACCCTCATTTTTCATCTCCCAATCTCCTACAATCTTCTAATTTCCATTTCATCATTCAAGCAATTCTCAAGCATTCAAAGCATCATCAAGAATCCATTGGAGCACTTCATTACATATCTTCATATTTCAACATCAAGGGTTTGGTGAGTTTGTGACATTGCATGTTGTTTATTCATCATTCTCTTCTTATTTCATTTCATTATCTAGGGTTTGATTACCAAATTTGGGTTTGACTAAGGCAAACCCCTATACTCTAACCCTTAACCCTTTTTCCCCTCTTTGCATGTGTTTTTGTAGGTCTTGTATGTAGATTTGTCAAAGAGCAAGTTGTTAAAAAGGTTTTTTCAACTCATCAAAGTCATCAAAGTCAACAAAGCCCTAATTTAAGCTTGCAGATCTCTTTCAGCCCATTTTCTATAGAATCTGAACTAGACACCTATCAGGAAAGGAAGTGCAGACCAAAAGCTATAAATTCCTACCCCAAATTTCCCAAGATTCCTAGGTGGACTAAGTTGCCATCTATGGAAAATTAGTCCCATTGCCAAGCCTAAAATGTGGTTTCTATATTTTTGGATACCCATTTGGCATATTCCTATTATGACAGAATATCCCCAAAATTGGACTAAGTCCCCCAGCTTAGCACAAGTGTCCAAGGCAACTTTTCCAATAAAATATGTAGGATTCTAGAGCCTCTTTGCGTCAAACTTCATATTCCAGGTGCACCTCTCCAATCTTGTTTAATTTTGTTATTGTTTACTTACATTCTTAGGTGCTTTTGCATACATCACTGTGTTTTCAAACAATTTGCATATCTTAGGTTTTGCATTAATAAATCATTTTTTTTTATCAGTTTACTACATTTATACATCATATTTAGGCATATTGCATCCATCCTTGCATTGATTTTGAGTGTAGACATTACGCATTTTGGGTCCATTTCTTTCCTTTTAGGTGAAAAACCCTAGAAGTGTTAGAGAACCCTTGGATAGCAAAATCGGTGTTTGCATTTTGGTGAACCCAACTTTTGAACATTTTCTTTTTGATTTCAAGTGCATTTGCATCCTAGGTTTAACTTGAATCAACATTGCATTAGGTTTTGCATTGTTTAATTTGCATCCTAGGGTTTTAAAAATTGCATTAGTGAAAAGCTCATATAGCTTGCATTTTTGCATCATATTTCATTGAAAAACAACACAATTTTGCATTTTTCACATTGTAGTTGCATCTGCACATCTGAAATACATCAAATTGCATTTAATTTTTTGAAAATACTCAAAAAAATCATCATTGGGACTAATTCACCACACTGGGTGACTTAGTCCTGCACATTTTGCACTATAATTTCTAGCATTTTTTGAGCATTTTCTGCATTTCTATTTTTTGTTATTGCATTACTATTACAGTTTCCAGAATTGTTGTTATTAGCTTTTTATTGCTCTTAGTTTACATTGCATTTCAATTCATCTGCCTTTTGAAACCTTTGCATGAGTGTTTGATATCCTATTTCTAATACATTAGTGAGATGAAGCTCAAGACTCATGTTATCCCACGATAATACACTTGTTGTGGATCTTGGATTGTCTAACACTTCCACTCGTAGTGTTGCAGCTAGTACACTAGGAATAAACCCTACCCTTAGTAATTATTTTCCTTCCAATAACATGCAAGTTGACACACAAAATGATCACATCTTGCAAGACAAATTCATAAACATTCATGAGGAATTAACGCATCTTCAACATAACTTGTGTCTTGAAAAAATTTCAACCACTACGATTCATGCTATAGAAAACATCCATCACCTGATTGAAAGTGATGAAGGCCTAAATGTTATGAAACAAATTGTTGTGATATACAAGAAACATGCTCCTTCCACCTCTAGTACATCTCAATCAGCAGACACTGTGGTTAGTCAAGGAGGACCTAATACTCCTCCTCCTTCAATAGTAGCATCCATACCTACCTACACCATTCCACAAGTTGCAACAATCATGCAATCTATTAGTAATGCGATACCTTCATTGACCATTCCTGTTAGCATTCCTAATTCTTATGTGGCATCTCATGTTCTTTCCTCTTCCACTATACTATCTATTAGCATTCCTTTCACTTTCGCCACCACTACATAGACTCCATCACCACTTTCCCTTCAACCTCATACCACTTACACTGACCCTCTCATAACACAACTTTTCCAAACTGTCTCCTCCATGCAAAAACACATATCCACCATCAACTAAAACCAAAATGGACCACCCACCTATTATGTCTGAAGTGGCCCACTATCATTGGAAATCATACAAACACCAATGCCATAAGGAATAGAGATGTCAAGATTTGAGAAGTATGGAGGGAACAACTATTCTTCTAATCATGTTAATTCTTACACAACCTTATGTAGTTACTTTTTCCTTGACGATAAACTGTTCGCCAAACTATTTCCTAGGACTTTAAAAGACACTACCTTAGAGTGGTTTTCATCCTTACCAAAAAATTCAATTTTTTCATTCAATTAACTAGTTGATTCATTTATAAATAATTTTCAAGTGCATATAAATCCAAAGAAGACCTTGGCTGATTTAATGAGATGCAAGAAACATGAAGACCAAAAGGTAACTAATTTTATCTCACGATATCAATCACTATACTCTCAAATCAATGTCAAGATTCCTGATCCACATCTTCAAAAGATGTTTATTGAAAACTTGGAAACTCAACTTCAAGACAAACTCACAATGATGAAATTTCCCTCCTTTATGCACTTGTGTACCGCCCTTTGTGACTATCACAATTCAGTTAGTAGTCGTTATGAAAAGTCCACTTCTAACTGAACTAAAAAATATGAACATGGCACTTCATATAATTCACAACCATTTCAAAAAAAAATAATGATTTTTATAGTTCAATCCCCCTCAACAACCAACTCAACCCGTCAACAACCAAGTAGCAGTTGTTAAGGTCGTGATACCTTATAGTTATGGAGATCTGAAATGATAGTTTACACCTTTACTAAACACTCTTCATAACACAATGTCACAACATTTGCACAACAAATGATTACTTTACCTACTGTTAAACCACTGGATCCTACTAAGAATTTACCTCCAACCTTTAAACCCAACACCAAAATGGACATGACATGGAAAATTGTAAGTGTCTTAAACACCTTGTGCAAGACCTCATTGATTCTGACCATCTATCCATTTGAAATGTTAATGTTAAATGCAATGCGTTTGTTTCCCCACCTAATCAAAATTTGCAAATTTTTACCGCTCCAATGCTCAAACATAATGTGTCATTTTTCAAAGCTAGTGAAACTCAAAAAAATGATGTGATGAATGTTCATACAGATGTTGCACATTCTGATCCTATTCCACATAACACTACTATTAATCCTATGAATGAAATGGTAGGTGTGATAGATGTTATCCCTCGTAAGGGCCAACCTAAGAAATCTCTTGATATATATTTTTTTTTCTAAGGACATCCTTCCAAATCTTCCCGATGGTCCTCTTTACATAGCCAATAGTATTTATGATAAGCCCACTAATGGGATACTCATAAATCCCACCTATGGAGAGAATGTGATCACTAAGGAATTTTTGTTATTACATGATCTTTATCAAGATGATTATGACAAATCGAGAGCATGGATCAAAACACACAATGGTTTTTCATGCCCTATGATAGGATCGATCATCCTTCCATAACAGATAGGACCTAAAATATTGGATGTAACATTCTCTATCATTCCATAGTAGGATTAGTTTCATCTGCAGCTAGGCCATCCATGGCTTTGCTCGATGAAAGTTGTCCCTTCCGTCATACCCAAATGTTTATAGTTTCTGCTTGATAATGACATATTCGCTATTCACCATAATGGTTTTAACCCTTTATATTCTAAAAGAAACTTCTCCTTAGAAGCATTTTGGCCCGAGCCCATGGAACTTATCACACCTCACAAATACTTCTTCACTGCTTACCAAAAGTTTAAAGAAAATAAATTTTCTGAATTGTCCCTCCACAACACGTCCCTGTCCACTTCTGACACTCCTATTCTAGATGAAACAATGCTTCAACCTAAAAAATCAACCCCTCAAACTCATCCAACACCCAAAACTTCCCCCACATCATCCAAACAACCAAGATATAATGATAACAACCTGATCTTGCCTCCTCCTATAAAACAAGTTTATAAAGAAAAGGAGAAAGTTGATGAACAACCTTCCCTGGTTGCTTTTGTTCCTCCCCTTAGGGAAGAAAAGCAACCAATGGTTGACCAACCTGCTCCTTCACAAGCACAACTTGACAATAAAACCAAAATAAATAAATGGGTTAGGGAGCATAGGCATAGATGTTGTGCCCTTTCCTGCCAGTTATGAAACAAAGAAAATAAAGAAAATCAAAATTTTCACTTGATAGAAGCAATGCATGATGACCCTCCTCCCCAATCACAACAAAATGATCCAATATAACAACCACAACTCATGATACACCCTTCATTGGACATCATCACCGGTCCCCCTATTGTGATTAATCTGGATGATGATGATGAGATCACTAAAATCAATGAAGAGGTGCATAATGATCTAAACGCATTACTTTCCTCTTCCATGAGCTTAAATGACAAATCTCCTACAACAAGTGTAGAACCTAGTACTTCCCCTATTTTAGAACTTGCACTTGTCCCTTTGGCTAGTTTCCCACCCTTGGTACATCATGAACATGACTAGGAGGCAAATGAATTGCTTGACAATTTACTTGCATCTACCTTACTCGTCTTTTTCATTTTATTTTTCTTTTTTGTGTGTATGTGCATAATGTGATCTCTCATGACTGGTTGTTTGATTTCTCTCTCTCTGTGAAATTCCTCTATTTTCCCTTCATTCTTATATATTTTGTACATTTCTTTTCTATTTTATTTTTCTCTTTTGTTTTATGTTTTCCTTATTGGGGATGATGCAAAGCATTGAGACGCCCTATGTCTCTCCCATGTTGACCCAAAAGGTCTTTCTATTTTCCTTTTAAACTTTTTTTTTTTTTTTCCTATTGGGGACAATGCAAAGAATTGAGATGCCCTATGTATCTTCCATATTGACCCAAAAGGACCTCCTTTCCTTTTACTTTTATCTTTATCTTTTGTTTTCCTTTTGGGGACAACACAATGTATTGCGACCACAATGTCTCTTTCATGTTGACCCAAAAGCTTTTTCATTTTTATTTCACCTTTTCATTTTCATTTGCTTGTGTTTTCCTTTTTGGAATGATGCGAAACATCAAGAAATCCTATGTCTCTTCCATGTTGACCCAAGAAAATATTTATTTTTCTTTGTTTTCACTCTCTTTGTGTCATTCTTCTAGTGCTATGTATTTAGGGAATGATGATAGTTATGAGCTCCTTACAAAACATTGCAACAATGAACATACTGACCCCAAATCCATAAATCCCTTATGTTTTTAGTTTTTTTCATTTTGGGGGCAACCCCTTCCTTTTCTTTTTCCTTTCCTTCACATGATGTAGCCTTACTAAGAAACATATTACTTGGCATAGGGGCTTTCCAAGTTGGCTCTCATGTCTTCTTTCTTTTTTCTTTTGATTTTTTCATTTGCTACTTTAAAGTAATTTCTCACAGTATGATGTGTATAAATTCCTTTAATTGGGGGCATACGTTGGCATTATTCATTTTACATTTTTCCTTTTTTCTTGGTTCTTAGGGTATGCGCAGGATCATGATGGGCCAAAAAGTGGCAATATGATGGGTATTTGTATGGTATGTGGCTGATGACTTTTTTTTTCCCCAAAATTAATAAAATGAAAAGGGTTTTTAAAGGAGATTCTCAGCTTTCCACCAATATAAATTATTCTTTGTTTTGAATTTAATAAATAATTATTATTCATTTTCTATTGGAATTACGACTAAAGTCTTGATTGATAGGCTGATTGAAAAACATCTATAGCTTTCAAACAGTATCATATTTTTGAATCCAAAACATGTGTCACATTCTATACTTTGTATACTATAGGATTAGAAAAAAAAAAATGAATTTCAAAATTTTTTGACCAAGTTAAGGTGGTTAGATGTACAAATTTTTATATTTTTTAAAAGTTGTAAAAAAATCATAATTAATTATTTACTTGGAAAAAAATTACAAAAAAATATGCATCACATCGGGACATGAGTCCTCTACTTCTATATAAAATATTATAAAAAAATATTATCATTTTATTATGGTTAGGGTGGTTAGACAGACACCTACTTCTTATTTTTTCCCTGAAATTTAAGTACTATTGCATTGAAATTTTAAATTTTCACCAAATAGATTTTGTTTTAAAAAAAATAAACCTAATAGTTTAGAAACTACATTCAATTTGCTACAAATTCTATTCTTACATATTTTTTAAATAATATAGATAACTTATTCAAATTTTTACGTCAAGTTGCCTAACTTTGATTTTTCTGAATTTTTTGTATTAAAGATAGTATAACAAAAGGATTACAATGAACACGTTAAATCAGAGTTCACACTGTTCAAATGCAACAAGAGGACCATGAAGGCCTCGGGATAACAAAGACCACGCAGGTCTTAGAACATGAATACATATAGATTTCTGTCCCAAAATAAGACTAATCAAAACAAATTTACCACATGATTTTGAATTTTGAATTGTTGACTTCAAATATGCCTTCTTTTAGCAACTTAATGAACTTGATTTTCTGGAGAGTTGCAGCAACATAAATCACTCAAGAATGGAGCCTAACCTCACCAAAAACTCCTGCAGCTTCGTTGAAGACCTGTTGGAATTCCTTTAATGTCCTTAGAAAGTTCTCATCATCACCCATATTGTGTTCAAATTCAGCTTCAGATTTGTTAGCCATCCCACCACTGTTAGTAATCAATCTCCTTACTTTTGCTAATTCCATCTCTAATGCCACATTTACCTACAAAGAAACAATAAGATATCTGAGTCTCCTATTTGACTCACTAAGCCCTCTCTTACACCCTTGGAATCTTTCCTCATTCCTAACCTTCCATAGGTACCAAAGAATTTCAGTTGTAAGAATATCCCAAAAAAAATTATAATATTTTGGAATATTCCTACAAATGAACATTATTTCATACAAATTAATCTGTCCATATTCATTCCATATGAGAATTTCATTACAAAATATATTCCAAACCTCTTTGGCATAAAAGCACTCAAAGAAAATATGCATTATTGATTCAGGTGTCCTGCAAATACTACACATACTCACTTCATTGTGATTAATCTTATAAGAAATTTTCTATAGCAACAACTACCACCTAAAACAAGCCTTCTTTGATTCAATAGTATTTTTCCATAAAGATAAGATCACTTTATTCTAACTAGCATTAGTTAGATTGATATTCCAGCAAGCATTAACATGGTCCTGAACAACATTAGTATCATATAAACACTTTTAGCTTTAATTTCATGTAATGCAGAACCATCCTTCCAAATCAAATCACTAGAAATAACATCAGAAACATTTTCACTTTCAACAAGATTCAAAAGGAAAGAAACATTTTTGTAGGAGTCCAAGAGGGTATTATAGGTTCTAGTGTTAAAGCTACCCAATTGAAAATCCTCCACCAGCTTGTCTAGAGGTTTGATTTTCCCATTTTTAAGGAGGTTATAAAAGGTATGAATACCAACAAGGTTCCACTTTTTGGAAGAGCACCCCTGCAGCAGTGCCAAGGGCTTACTGTTATGCTCTAAGTTCCACCATGGGGAGCAGGAAGAATGGCAACTGAAATCATTTTTGATGTTGATATTACAGTTTTTAAACCCAACTTGATGTTTCACCAACTCCCAAGCCTTCCATAAAATTTTGAAGACTAGAGATCCAACTGTTGTCATGGGGTGTTTACCCTTCAGAATGTCACAAAAGGGTAGGTTCTTCCAAGATTTAGTCTGTTTGGGGAGGCACAAAGGATATTGTTCCTGACCAGAACCTTCCATGGTTCCCCACTAGAGGTAGCCTTTGCAATCCACTTTGTAGCCAGGGAAATTCCTTGGGATCTAAGATCTTTTAACCCCAACCCCCCCTCATTTTGTCAATGCACCACCAGTCCCACCTTACAACATGTCTTCTCTTCTTTCCTTTGAAATCCGACCACAAAAAGTCCCTAATCTATTTTTGAATTTCAAACACTTGATAACAATAGAAGAACCAAACAGAATAAAAATAGATGCTATAGGAGGAAAGAATCTTTTGGAAAACTTGCAATCTCCCAACAAAAGATAGATACTTTCTTTTCGAGCTATCCAATTTTTTGTCAATCTTTGAGCTGATCCAAAGCCACATCTCCTTAAGATTGGGGTTGATAGCAAAAGGAATCCTAAGATATCTCACAAGTTTGTTAGGGCTCCCCCATTGAAACTCATATTTCTATAGCCAACTAGGGGGGGTCTCAACCCAGCCAAGAAATAAATACTTTGCAATGGAAACTTTGGTAGCAACAACCAGACAAAATAAATCCAATTTCCCCAAAAAGCTCTCCAAGTTCTTTTCCTCTAGCTCAATGAAAATGGCAGTGTCATCCGCGAATTGGATGTTGATTAGGTCATTGAGGTTAGGTAGGATTATCCCCTAGACCTTGGGTGAAATTTTTGTGTCTCTTAGCAAATAGTGTAAGGCATCAGATGTAATCACAAAAAGTGTAGGGGCTAGAGGGCATCCTTGTCTAATGGATCTTCCAAGATTTATTTCTTCTGAAAGAACACCAATGACATCCACATGCGCATTGGCATCGCAAAGGAGGATGTCCACTGCCTTGCAGAACTCCTTAGGAAACCCAAACACTTCTAGAGTCATCCTTAGAAATGACCATTCAACTCTATCATATGCTTTTTCAAAGTTCAACATTAGCATAGAAAAATTATAACCTGACTGTTTTGACCATTCCATGGCTTCCCAGCTTGTGATCAAGTTCTCCAAAATATACCTACCTTTAATAAAACTAGTTTGAGTATTGTTTACAAACTTAGGGAGGATTTCAACCAGTCTTAGAGCTAGGATTTTAGCTAGAATCTTGTAGGAAACATTTAGCAGCGTTATGGGCCTCCAATTTTTTATTAAAGTTTTGTCACCCCCTTTTGGGAGTAGCTTGATGATACCTTTGTTTATGTTCTTTCCTAGTGATCCTTTCTCCAGGGCCTCTTGATACACCAACAATAGGTCATGTCACTTATCCAATCTTTAAATTCCTTGAAGAATTCCACCGGGAGCCCATCACAGCCAGGCGATTTATCACTATTCATGACGTTGATGGCCTTCACAATTTCCTCCTTGGTGATGGCATCCACCAACTTGGAAGCACAGTCTTGCCCAATATTTTTGGGAATGATCATTTTGATACATTCCCTAGCCTTCTTGTTGTTCTCCTCCTTACTTTCAGAGGTAAAGATATTTTTATAGAAACTGTGGAATTGCTTTAAGATCTCCTCCTGAGAGGTGAAGAGCTCTCCCTCCTCCCAAATTTGGCTGATCTGCTGCTTATGATTTTTTTCCCTAATGAAGTTGAAAAAGAACTTTGAGCCTTTTTCCACATGGCAAAGCCAATTTAGTTTGGCTCTAACCTTGATACCTTTAGTTTTCTTGGCTTGAAGATTTCTGAGATTGTCCTTGCACTGAATCAAATCCTCATTAAACACCAGGTTATCCGGTGCTTGCTGAATCTTGGACTCAGCAAGCACAAATTCTTCTTGTAGTTTATTCTCCTCACGCCTTGAGTCCTTGTCACATTTTCTCCCAATGACTTGAAGGAGGTTTTTCTAGGCCTCAATGTTATGCTCCCATCTTGAGAAAGCACTTTCCCCTTTCAACATCCAATTGTTAATCTCTCTAATAGAGGAAATTCCATCCTTGCAGTCAACATCCTGAAGCAACTGAGTGTTGAGGATAAACTTTCCCCTTTTATTCCCATCCACCCCAGCAATCCCCTTGTGCAAATGCAGGCTTTTATCGGGTGGTGGTCTGACAGGGTGAATGGGTGGACACTAATTTGAAGCCCCAAAACATCTGGGACAAAACTTACCTCATCCTTATTCATGTAGAACCTATCAAGGTGGAAATAGATCCTCTTCTTACCCTTCTAAGCATTACACCATGTGTACCAGATCCCCTTAAAATCCTTTTTTCTATTTTTTGAGGGATCCATTAGGTTCAGTTTGTACTTCATCCATTGCCAAAAATGTCTCTCAGCCCCTTTCCATGAGACATCGACACCACCCCACTTATCCTCAAGCTTCTCCACCATGTTGAAGTCTCCACCAACTACCCAGGGGACTTGAGGTAGCTATCGGTCATCCATTTCCATTAGTGGGTTCTCTCCCTGTGATCATTAGGAGCATAAACCGAACTGATACCAATACTATTCCCATATTTTTCCAAGATGATCCACACCACCCTATTATAGGGGGAGGACCCGTTACCAGTGACAAGATGTTTCCACTTATTAGAAAGGAGAATTGAAGTTCCACCCCTTCCCTTGTCATGTTTGGTGGAGAACTGGCAGGCTTCCTTCCAAATGAATTTCAAATTTACCTCTAGTGAGAAGCCAATTGCCTTAGTTTCTTGCAGGAGGACAATGTCTCTCTTAGGCTCCATATTCATAAATCTTCTAATGGTGTATTTCCTATCCAGAGACTCCAACCCACAGATGTTCCAAAGTCATGAGGGCTATCTCTTGGGAACTCTTGAAATTTTCAAAACATTTAGGTAACTTATCATCCAATTCAGGTTTCTTGGCCATGGGGGATTGGATGACCAAACTTTTCTTCTTTCTCTTGTTATGACCATTCTTTTTACCAGTCAAAGGATCCCCATTCTTTCTAGGTTGACCAGGACCTTTCCTTCCCACCCTTTTGCGACATTCTCATCGATATCCTTCCCATCTTCATTAGCTAAACCATGGCTATTATAATTAGTTATGTTATTGGTGATAATTTTGCTACATAGGTCTTCACCATTCAAAGAGGGCACAGACTCCTCCCTCTCTTTTGAAACAAGCTGGTAGGGGGTTTCTTGGGTTTGAGCCTTACTCGAAGGATGATAGTTACAAAAAAAATCAGTTTCAACTACAAATTTAGAGTTAGGTTGATCCCCACCAAGGATGTCACCCATTTGAGTAGAAACCCTAGAGTATTCTGAGGGCTTTGATGAGATTTTTTTATCCATGATATCATTTGAGACCAGCCCATCTTCTTTGCCCAATATGGCAGTGGTAGGGCCCTTGTATAGTCCCTCAGCCCTAGTGTTCCTACTCAAATTAGTTTCATCTTGCTGGGAGACACCACTTCCCATTTTTTCCAACATCATTTTACCATCCACAACCTTCAGTTGCATTAGACTTTCATGATCATTATTTTTACCTCTATCTTTTTCATCAACACAATGGTTGTCTTGGATTCTCTACCTAATTTTTCTCAAGGCAATTTTTTGGGCATTCAACTTACCAAGTTGTTCATTGTTCCAGCCAGGTGGAGGGGGTGGGTGAGAGAGAGTAATCAAATGCTCCAAAGTAGCAGGAAAAATGGGGCCAATGGGTCCTTTTGAAGGCTCTACATCTTCACAGGTCTTGACCTCCTCACTAACCAAAGCCTCAAAATAATTCTTGGTGGTGAGACTACCATGGAACATACCCAAAAGGTGAGAAGATCTAGGGGCAGAGGACTTGCCTTGAGCCCGGGCCAGAGAATCAACACTACAAGGCAAAGAGTTTAGGACATATTTAAGGCCCTGGGAGGGGTTCACAGTCGAGTTGGGGGAAGGATATGAAAAAGGAGAGGAAGACTTCGGGTTGGGGTTATCCATAGAGGAGTTTTTGAAAGGGTTAAATTTTTTTTAATAAGAGGGAATTTTTTTTGGATGTGCCCTTCTTTGCGGCAAAGGTAGCACGCATTGATGCTTCCAAGCACCTCCAAGGGGCAACAAATGTCTTTTCACTCATGGGTATGTGTAGGATCATCATGGAAAAAACAAACCCTTAAGTGGAAAAAAATTCAAAAAAATTAGAGTTAGGCAACTTGACATAAAAAAATTGAATAAGTTATCTATATTATTTCAAAAATATGTAAGGATAGGATTTGTAGAAAATTAAATGTAGTTTCTAAAATACTAGGTTTATTTAAAAAAAAAATCTATTTGGTGAAAATTTGAAATTTGAATGTAGTACTACTTAAATTTCAGGAAAAAAAAATAAGAAGTAGGTGTCTGTCTGACCGCCCTAACCACAATAAAATGATAATATTTTTTTATAATATTTTAGATATAAGTATAGGACTCATGTCCGGATGTGATTCATATTTTTTTGTAATATTTTTCCAAGTAAATAATTAATTATGAATTTTTAATTACAACTTTTAAAAAATATAAAAACTCGTATGTTTGACCACCTTAACTTGGTCAAAACTTCATGAAACTCAATTTTTTTTTGTAGTCCTATAGTATGCAAAGCATAGAATGTGACATATGTTTCAGATTCAAAAAAAGTGATACCATTTGAAATCTATAGATGTTTTTCAATTAGCCTATCAATCAGGACTTTAGTTGTAATTCAAATAGAAAATGAATAATAATAATTTATTAAATTCAAAGTAAAGTATAATTTATATTGGTGGAAAGTTGAGAATATCCTTTAAAAACCTTTTTCGTTTCATCAATTTAGGATTAAAAAAAAGTCATCAGCCACATACCCTACACATACCCATCATATCACCACTTTTTGGCTCATCATGATCTTGCACATACCTTCATCCTCAATGATGATTCTTGGCAGAAACTCAGTTCTAGGACTAAGAGAAACAAGGGCACGAGCATCCACATTTGGGAGGGAGGCCTTTTCATCGTCGACCCTTAGAACAGAGTCGAATGGGATCAAGACTACTGGAACAAGCTTCCAGAAGTCAGGGGGGAGGTCTTTAATCGCAACCCATCTTGGGCATGAGAGAGCCACAATCTCATTAGCAATGGTGGATGGAGACCATGCCATCACTCGAAACACACAGCCCTTAATGTTCCAGAAGGGTTTGGCAAGGGATTTTGTCTGAATTTCCTTGTTTCTAAGAAAGATAACAAAAAGACCTCGCTAGATCATTCTACAGTATGAAATTTGAATACCAAAATTTTCCAGCCAGACACTAGAAAACCAAGCATCGATGTATTTTCTAGCAAGAGTTTTATTGATATCTAATGTAGCAAGAAAAATAGCAATATCCTTGAGCCTAGTCCTTTCATTTTTAATTACAGATTTCCTCTCAAGATTAGGAATGAGCCTAGAAAAAATATTGGTTTAGAGGGGCTTACCTTCTACATCACATCCTCCGTAGGCACCCACCTCATTGTTGACAATAAAAAATGCATTTTTCAGGAATGGAAACCCTGCATCCAACAACATCTTTGAAAATCTTTGGAAGAGAGGCGCCACCATCAGGAGAAGGGTGGTCAAAACCTACCTACTCATTAGGGGAGGCCGAGCCCCCATCCATTAGAACCCCATAGGGCTAAGGCACCGGGTTGAGTGCAGAGTCGCCAGAACAAAAATATTACGCACAAAAACTAGGGTTAGAAAAGAAAAAAGAAAAGACCAAAGGAACAACGCATAAAAGATAACTAGAGGAAAGCCACAGGGTGGAGAACCAACGTGGGGGAGGATGTCACCCCCCCCATAGGACATGGATAGGCCACACAACCAGCACAAAAAAGTTCCACGTTGCAGAGTTTCCAAAGAAGCCTTCACAAAAATCAATAAACATCTTTTTTTCTTTTTCTGAATTTTTTGCCACTTAAGGGCCTATTTTTTCCATGATGATCCTACACATACCCCTTAGTACAACCTTGTTACTTCATATGATGCGTTTGTCACTTTGTGGATGACATTGGGTGTAGTGTCCCTCATGAGTGTGATCTATCTTAGCATATTACATTCCTCTTGGTGGCTTGATGCGACACATTGCGTCCCCTAAGTTGCAAATTTTCTATTCTTTGATTAGTCCTCTCTTGGAGACATTAGACACAATATTCCCTAAGTTTTAGACCTCACATGAAGCAAGACTCCTTTGAACATATTTTTCATGTTGCATTTTGAATTATTTATATGGCCACCTTGCATAACATAGCTTGCATGCCTGTAGTGCCATCACATTTGTTCATGAGTTCTAAGCATACGATGTTTTTCTTGTCTCATGAATCACAAAACAACATTTTCTTTTGTGGTGCCTTATTAAAGTTATTAAGAGGTATAAATTTGATATGGTTGAGTAGGAAGCCCATTCTGAGGCATGACTTTTCCCCATACCCACCAGCGTGTGTGTGAGTTCATACTAGCCATGAGTGTGTGTTTCTCACCTTTTAGGCCTTCTCACCTGGCAGAAAGCCATGAGTTTTGTCTCCTTAGAGTGAGTGCAGATTTATTTTTCTAGACAAACAACCTAGATTTGAACCACAACAGGATAGAAAAATGGTTGAAGCTTGATCTGAATTTCTTTTCTTTCAATTTCTCTCTTTCATTCTCTTTCATCATTTTCATGTGTGTTCCTTTGTGTTTATGTTTGTTTTTCCATGAGATATTTATCCTGGGGGCTTCATCATCCCTCTTGATTGTTTTTGTCTCATCTTACCTACATGGGTGCATTTGGATCCCTCTTGATATGCATATTGAGCTACTTTAGTGTGAGTTTGAAGCAAGTTCATCCTCTCACTAAAGTGGGGGCTTAATGTGTCACCAAAAAATGTATAGTTGGAAATTTTTACGCTCACTTGAGTCTCTCTCATGGAATTTGGTTTGATTTTTCCTAGATTTAATGTTGTAATGTGGCCAACACATTCACATTAGGTCTTGGACCCTTGAGAATCATTAAGAATTCTAGGATGTCTTGTAAAAGTGTTGTGAAATGTTGTAACCCACTTTCACACTTTTCTAGGAACCTTTCATTATAATTTACTTAAATAACCCATTTTTATCACTTAACGAGTCTTATTTTAAAGTGTTGTAAAGATTTGTAACAAATTCTCATGCTTTTCTAGACTTTTCATCACTAATTCAACCCTTTCTTATGTTTAAATGACCCCTTAATATACTTTTTGAACCTACTTAAGTGTATTTTTTAGAATATTCCCATTAAACCTTATTAAATGAACTTTAATCTCCGACACCTAGTAAAATTTACCTAGTAGGGCCAAGTCACCACTTGGAGTGACTTAGTCCCACTAGGCACAAAAATCAAAATAATTTTAATTTTCTGTAGGATTTTATTCTCTTACCCTTGAGGTCAGCCCGCGATGTGTTATTTTTGAGAATTATTGGAAAATCAAGTAAACTAAAGTGTTTTCCCCTCATTATTCATCTCTGAATCTCCCACAATATTCTAATTTCTATTTCATCATTCAAGCAATTATCAAATAATTCTGAAGCATTCAAATCATCATCAAGCATCCATTGGAGCACTTCATTGTATATCTTCAGATTTCAACATCAAGGGTTTAGTGAGTTTGTGACATTGCATGTTGTTTATTCATCATTCTCTTCTTATTTCATTTCATTATCTAGGGTTTGACCAAGGAAAACCCATATACTCTAACCCTTAACCCTTTTCCCCCTCTTTACATGTGTGTTTGCA
The DNA here is from genome assembly GCA_007258455.2 of Sequoia sempervirens. Taxonomy (NCBI): domain Eukaryota; kingdom Viridiplantae; phylum Streptophyta; class Pinopsida; order Cupressales; family Cupressaceae; genus Sequoia; species Sequoia sempervirens. Next base: position 445,125,619 of record VDFB02270651.1, read on the forward strand.
GGTCTTGTATGCAGATTTGTCAAAGAGAAAGGTGTTAAAAAGATGTTTTCAACTCATCAAATTCATAAAAGTCAACAAATCCCTAATTGAAGCTTGGAGATCTCTTTCAGCCCGTTTTCTGCAAAAATCTTAACCAGACACCTGTCAGGAAAGGAAGTGCAAACCGAAAGCTACAAATTCCTACCCCAAATTTCCTAAGATTCTCAGGTGGACTAAGTTGCCATCTATGGTGAATTAGTCCCACTTCCAGGCCTGAAAAGTGGTTTCTGTATTTTTGGATACCCTTTTGGCAAGTTCCTATTCTGGTAGAATATCCCTAAAATTGGACTAAGTCGCCCAACTTTACACAAGTGTCCCAATTAGCTTTTCTAGTCAAATCTATTGGATTACAGAGCTTTTTTGCATTAGACTTCAGATTCCAGGTGTACCTCTCTAGTCTTGTTTAATTATGTTATTATTTAGTTACATTCTTAGGTGCTTTTGTATACATCACTATGTTTTCAAACAATTTGCATATCTTAGGTTTTGTATTAATAAATAATTTATTTTATTAGTTTATTGCATTTGGGCATCATATTTAGGTATATTGCATCCATCCATATATTGATTTTGAGTGTAGACATTACACATTTTGGGTCCATTTTTCTCCTTTTAGGTGAAAAACCCTAGAAGTGTTAAAGAACCCTTGGATACCAAAATAGGTGTCCACATTTACATACAAGAATTCCTCACATTATTTAAATGATTAAATGCATTCTTTATTGATTGCATAAACTCCCATTGGTAGTTACATTGTTGTTCACCACTAGCTTGTCTAATATGTACATTATGTTTTTTTGTACAAAATAAAATTAAGCATTAGATAAATTAGGCACTATTGCAATGCATATTGCAAGAGCTGTGTTATATTCTATAAACATGCCATATTTAACACAAAAATTTCTAGGACTCTCACAAACTACCATATGATGCAATAATTAAACATAGGATCTTTATGAACCTTTAGGAAGAATGGAATAAGAGTTTCAAAAGTACCAAAGGTCTAACTTTTTGATTTCATATAATGAATATTGATCTAGAGCATTATATGAGAGATGAATTGAGTCCACGGATCCCAATTTTCCAGGAACATTTTATAATTTACATTTTTTGATTTGCATATTTCATTGAAGAGATGGCACAACCCATTTGTTCCATGGAAATATTAAATTCAAGAATCTTTGATTTCATTCAAATGAAAAAATTTAGATACTCCACTTATAGTGCATCATCTCTCATTTTCTTGGCTTGCACATGTAAGGTCATATGCAATACTTGTTATTGACCTCTAGTGAAGTTTTAAACTCATTTCAAGCCTAAAAATTGCTTATCATCTATTTCCAATTGTAGTTTTTCCATGTAATTCTCAAGTTCAAGAATTTCGATTTCATTTGAAAAAGGTTAGATACTCCACTTATATCATCATCTCGTACTTTCTTCGCTTGCACATGTAAACTCATATGTAATACTTGTTCTTGACCTAGTGAAGTTTTAAACTCATTTCAAGCCTAAAAATTGCTTATCATCTATTTCCAATTGCATTTGTTCCATGGAATTCTTAAGTTCAAGAACCTTTTCTTTCATTTGAAAAAAGTTAGATACTCCACTTATAGCATCATCTCTCACTTTTTTGGCTTGTACATGTAAACTCATATGCTTGATACTTGTTCTTGACCTAGTGAAGTTTTAAACTCATTTCAAGCCTAAAAAATTCTTATCATCTATTTCCAATTGCATTTTTTCCATAGAATTCTAAAGTTCAAGAATCTTTTATTTCATTAAAATGAAAAATGTTAGATACTCTACTTATAGCATCATCTCTCACTTTTTTGGCTTGCACATGTAAACTCATATGCTTGATACTTGTTCTTGACCTAGTGAAGTTTTAAACTCATTTCAAGCCTAAAAATTTCTTATCATCTATTTCCAATTGCATTTTTTCCATGGAATTCTAAAGTTCAAGAATCTTTGATTTCATTAAAATGAAAAATGTTAGATACTCCACTTATACATCATCTCTCACTTTTTTGGCTTGCACATGTAAAATCATATGCAATACTTGTTCTTGACCTAGTGAAGTTTTAAAATCATTTCAATACTAAAAATTTCTTATCATCTATTTCCAATTGCATTTGTTACATGGAATTCTTAAGTTCAAGAATATTTCATTTCATTAAAATGAAAAAAAATTATACACTTTACTTATAGCGTCATCTCTCACTTTTTTGGCTTGCACATGTAAACTCATATGCAATACTTGTTCTTGACCTGGTGAAGTTTTAAACTCATTTCAAGCCTAAAAAATTCTTATCATCTATTTTCAAATGCATTTGTTCCATGTACTTCTTAATTTCAAGAATATTTTATTCCATTTGATTCATATGTTCAACTCCACTTATATAGCATCATCTCTCACTTTCTTTGCACAATATTTTGTGACATGTAGAAAGGGCTCAACAAGTAGGAATTTCTCAAGTAGAAGTCAAGCCAAATCTACATTTTGTGGCTGAAGAACACATGGAACTTGAATATAGGGAGGAGGTCCAAGTTTAAACAATGCATGTTGGAGAGGGGTTAGGATCACTTCCTTCTACTGGTATGGATGAGCATTTAAAACTAGCTAAAAAGGTGAGGAAAGAAATTTCTTATAGAAATTTAGATCATTTAATTGAAATGGATATGGAGAAACTAAAATGTTATGCCGACCAACCTACAAATCGAAGTAATATTTCAATGACTAAATATGTAAATGGAATAATCAATGATCATTTAAATCATCTTGAAACACTTCAAAAAACCCAATTGTTATCACATTTACTTCTTCGTAATGAGCTGAAGGAGTCATTACAATTGTTAGGTGTACATTTGGAATCAAATAAGAAGAAACACATGAGATTAAAAAATATATTTTTGAAAATGTTAAAAAGGGTTTAGATTCCATTGGGAAAGGATCTCAGTCAGTGGATAAGGCCACTATAAGAAGGGTGATGTTGACATCTATTTTAAATCAAGATATATCAAGAAAAATAAACATGTCCACACTTTCGATTGAAATTGGTTATAGTAGAACCATACTAATAAAATATGAGAAAAGGAGAAAGGCTTTGTATGATAGTTCAGAAGGAAATTGGGGAATTACATGTAGAGCTCCCCATTCTAATAGGATTGAAGATGTTGTTAGGAACTTAATCTCAATTTTTTAGAATGAACAAACCTATCCATCATCAAATACTAGAGATGTTATGATACACAGGATTAGGCCTAATATTTATGAAAATAATGTTAAACATTGGCTAGAAATAACACAACTTTAGATCTGTATATGAACTTTTGTAATAAGTATCCTCATATAAAGATTGGGAAAATAATGTTTGAAAGGTTTAAGTTGTATTATGTGAAGATAAAAAAGTTTTTTGAAACTTTTTGTTGTCATTATCATATTGAATTTCATCTCTACTATTAGGTGTTTTAGAAGATGAGAGGATAAAGTTATGGTTTTCAAAATGCGCCTCTTAAACAGGTAAATTTTTTCATAAAGGATATGTTATGTGATCATGAAAATGGACCTCAAATAAACTGTATAAAATGACTTTGTGAAACATGTGGAAATTTGGCTAAATTTCCTTCAAGAAATGAAGATACTAACCTAAAAAAGATAGTAAATTGCAAGAGTTACAAGTATGTAAAGTTTCAAAAAAAATCTGGGAGAGAATCCACAAGGCTAAACTATGTAGAAGAGGAGATTCCTATTGGAAAATTGAAGGAATATTTTTGAAAATTGATACAACCATACATACAACATTTATTTTTTGCTAAGTGGAAATCACAACAATCTCAAACATTAAGAGATACTTTCCCACTTGGAATAGTTCTATCAGTAGTTGACTTTGTAGAAAATTACTCTTTTGTACATCAAAAAGAGATTCAATTAGAATATTACTTTTCAACAAAAATCACTATTATGGTTCATGTATGTTATCGACATGCAAAATAAAAATTGGATGGTGTTGACAGTACAGATGAACACCGAGCCATTAAGAAAGAAAAACACTTTTATATTAGTGATGATAAAGAGCATGACACACTTTTTGTACAAGATTGCTTTACAATTTTTTTTGAGAATTTGAGAAGCAAGGGTGTAAAATTTGGAAAGCATTTTGTATGGTTAGATGGATGTGTCTCACAATTCAAATCATCATGGCCATTTTATGCACTATCTAGATATCGTAAAATTTAAAATATACCACATGTTTGGAGTTTCTTTGAGAGTGGGCATGGAAAGGGTGAGCATGATGGTGCAGGAGCTTGCATCAAACGTGCTTTAAGAAAGCATCAAATGAGTTATTCAGGAGATCATATAGACAATGCACATGATGTTGTTGAATGGTGTAAGAAACACTTTGCATCAAATGAGTTCAACACATCTTCAAGAACAAACTGAAACATTCCCCATAGAGTGGATTGGGAGATATTGGGTATGTATAAATTACATTTTCAAAAATTTGAATTTATTTAAATTTAAAATTTATATATATATATATATACATGTTTGTTCACATAAGTTTTTTTTGTACACATATCTAGGTGTGGACACAAGATTGATGCATGGATGCAAGAAGGTAGACAAAACAAGATCTTTGCATTATGTTATGAGTTCAAATAGTCACCCTGGATGGACATTATACATGAGGGATTACTCTTGTTTCTGCACTAAATGCATTGTGGAAAAATATTGATACATGCAACAACCAAGAACTTGGATATGTTAGTAAATGGGATATGGTGCCACTATACATTTTAGAAACATACGATGAAAATGAGGATGAAATATTTCAAGACATTCCTTTGATTTCAAGTGATTATGACCATATTTTAGGATTGGCTAGAAAAGGTACATGTGTAATTTTTCAAAAAAATAAATATTATATATAAATTTAATGATCTTTAAAGCCTAGAGACATTTCTAGTTTTTTAAGATTTTTTTTGTGTAAATTTGGTACATACAGGAGAATTTTTTGTAGTCATAGCAGAGCCTAGAAACATAGAAGGTGTTAGCTATTATTTACTGTGTTGTATAGAAGAGAAGAATAAGCTAACACAACCTGAAACAAGTGATGGAATGTTATTTCCCAAAGGTGAGGTTGAATTTAAAATTATATATATACATTGTGTACATGTATGTATTACCTTAAAAACATTAAATATATATATATTATACAAACTTTGAACATGAAAAAATGTTGTAGGTACGTGCACATGTCTTACCTCAGGTTCATGCACTAGTAGAATTTGGCAAATAAATGACTACGTGACAAACTTTTAGTCATATGACTAAAACTTTTAGTCATGTGACTAACACTAGTAGTATCTTGAAAATAAATGACTAATTAATCATTTATAAGTGACTAATTTGGTCATTGGGTAAAATCACAACTAAATGACTAATATCAGACAAATAAAAATGACTAAATAAATGACTAAATAAATGGCTAAATATATGGCTAAATTAATGACTAAATAAATGACTATTACTCTTTTTTTTTTTTTCTTTCGAATTTGATCATAATCCATAGAGCTAATTAAGCCCTTCTCATGGGACCCCTACCTAAGCGGGTTGTTTGGCCACCTAGGTTGCTTGGTGCACCAAAAATATGTATTGCTTGGAAGGCATTGCATCTTGGTGCAGTCTTAAGGCCTTCACATATTTTATAAAAAAAATTATAAACATTTACATTCTTTAACTTTTATTACTCATTATATTAATGAATCTTTAATGTTTTAAACTATGATTTGAAGCCAGTTTGATTTTCCTATTGTGTTAGCATGTCAAATGTATCAAAGAGCAATTGTGGTCAATTTCACTAATAAAATATGATTTAAAAATAGAATTATTTTATAATCTATGAAATCAATTGTGTGTGGATGATTTTTATAGATGTTATTTTTTATACAAGTTTGAACTCTAGTAATTTTAGGAGCACATCATGCTTATCTTGATTTTCACAACCTATAATAAAATGACAATGTAGATAGATGAATTTTTTTCCTCTAAAAGTGAAGATTAATTTTTGCATTCCTTCCACACAATAGTTTTTTTTGGTGCATTTTAGCAATAGGTATTTTTGGTGCCTTGGTTGATCAATTCATGTATGCATTTGGAGGGAATCTCAGGCAGTTGATTTTTTTCGTAAAACATTATGATTTCATGTTGGAGGGAAGTTTTGAAGTTTAATCAACAATTTGGTATTTCAGTTCCCGCACGTATTTGAAGGTTTTCCAATTGTAAGTCTGACGAAGGAAACAACAATTTAATGCAAAGAGTGGTGGTTTCCATTTTTGTAATGCCAGAGCGTGTTGAGCAACGTTTTCTGAGTTGCAACACCAGTATCATTCAAGAAAGGGCAGAACATTAAAAAAGGTTACAATCTAAAGGTAAGTGGAAATCTTGAATCCTGAAATGCCATGTTGATCTTCATCCTTTATGACAGTGATCCTGATGTTGCATATACTGTTCTTGCTTTCCATTGCTTCATTGTTATTACAATCTTGTGCTTTCACTAATATAATGATAATGCTCTTTGACATTGAATGAATCTCATTGACTTTGACCCATTTTCACTCTGTTCCATGGTCTTTTACATCTTCTTTGTGCATGATATCGGGTCACATGGAATTCATAACAACTGCTATTATCTCCTTAATTTTTCTATGATCCTCTGACACTCATATGCTTTGATATAACAATGATCATTTGCAACTATTTTCCCCCTATATATTGGCTTTCATTCCTATCCCTTGCATGCCTTGGACTACTATTACCATGCATTGAAAATTGGAACTCTTTATTCACTGTATTGATAACTCATTGGAACTATCACTGTTTGTATTCACTACTATCTTATGATGATTGTTCTTCATAGTCAATCCTTAAAATCATTGTTCTAAGAAAAACATATTTTTTTTCTTTTGTTTTTACATTATGATCTCAATGCTTTGAACCTTGGGCTTTGTGATTATCACATATTTGTTACAATCTCTTCAAGGTCTGAATTTATTTCTCTATTGACTGCAAGAGACCCTTTTGATCTTACAACCCCAAGCCTCTTAAAAAAAACTTAGAATCAAATGGCAACAGTGAACAAAAAACCATCATAGCTAATTTCATTTCTTTTCCAAGAGCATTCAATGAAAATATAATGGAAAACACACATCATTATATGGGGTAGGGTTTATTTTATTTGAAAACCTACCTTCAACATCCAAGTCAAAAAGTCAACCTACCAAGTCTGTGCCAAGTCCTCCAAGTCTTAAGTCAAAAATCAGCCTGCCAAGACTATTTTACGTCCAAGTCTTGTATCTATCATACAAGTATGATAAATGTTTGAAAATACTCTACACAACTATATGATAAAAATTATAAATTTGTACACTTTCTCATTATATCAAAAGCTTCAAACTACAACTCATATAAATTAGAAATGAGTTATAAAAAAAGCTTATTGTCAAGTACAATTTTCTCCAAATCAAAAATTGCATTATCCAACTTACATAATTTTTTGTTTAACTATTTTTTGTGGGAAAAAACACTTGGTGTACAAAGTAAAGCAAGAGTTTCTTTCTAGGATTTCAAAGGCTTGTTGTTCACAAGTCCAATAAGATCATTATTTACCATAGCAAAAACCACCTACACTAATAGTGTTAAGTCAGAAAATATTCCACATAAAGAAATATATTTTAGATAAATAGAGCCAATTAGCCTTCTAAAATCTAGATAGCTAAATACAAGAAGGATGGTAAAACATAAAACATTAAAAGACTTTAAGATGTTGCAAATGCCATGCAATTAGTATAGAAGCATAACATTAAGATAGGAACAATTCATTTTTATTAAATATTCATCACGAGTTTTCTCCCGTAAAGAACTCCCCCTAACATGAGCAATGAGAAGTACATCTACCATCTTGTTTTCTAACAGGCATTGCATGACTGCTCCCTTATAATCACCAACAACTAAAGAACTTTGAATGGCTTCATCGCATTCTTAGTATTCAGTCAAATCTTTAGTGGCTTCATGTTGCACCTCTTCTCCATTGCCTAGGGTATCCTTCCCAACAACAAAATCATTTTTAGTGAGAGGAAGTGAGGAATATTCTTTCGGTTTGTGCAAATTATCAAAAAACTCCGCACCATTTTCTTTGGGGGATGTAACATCTTGTCCACCTTTTGACTAAATTGATGGATCTAATTGTGTTGTATCATCAAGAGTGACATTGTTGATTATTTCATTGCTAATATCATGAATGTTGGTAGATTGATCTTCCTGTAAATCTTGATTCTCTATTGATTGAACTTGAAATCCAAGGTGCTCAAGTAGCTTTGTCTTAGCATTGCATTCATCTTCAAACATGACTCTTAGGAAATTCCATGTCTCCCTCTCTTCTTCCAAACTAAATCAATATAGAAACCAAAAATTTTCAAGTGAAACAATACAAATGAATATAAATTGTTATTAATCCCATTCAAAAAGTTTCCAAAAATAATCAACCAAGAATCCCAAGACTTCTTATCGCATAAAGCTCGCAATGATGATTTTTTACCATCTGTTATTGCAGCTTCAAACTTTGTTGAATGAAGCACCAGACTATCCTTAGTAACGAGATTGTGTATATATATCTATGAAAATAGTAGAAAAATAAGACAATATATCATCTTAATGACATGTACCAAAGAATAAATTGTACTCTACTTCAGAAGAGCCAATAGCACTCTGTGATGCTATACTGGGCCGAAATGTAGCAAGCTTTCCTCCAAATCCAAAACTGACACCAACTAGTCTCTTCAACCACTTAGGAGCTTTCAAGAGTGCACTTGAAAAGGGAAAAGAAAAGATAGACATCATGTATTTGCATACAAGATCCCAATTCATTGGGGGATGTAACATCTTGTCCACCTTTTGACTGAACTGATGGATCTAATTGTGTTGTATCATCAAGAGTGACATTGTTAATTATTTCACCACTAATATCATGAATGTTGGCAGATTGGGCTTCCTCTAAGTGTTAATTCTTTGTTGACTGCACTTGAAATCCAAGGTGCTCAAGTAGCTTTGCCCTAGAATTGCCTTCATCTTCAAACATGACTCTTTGGAAATTCCATGTCTCCCTCTCTTCTTCCAAACTAAATCAATGCAGAAACAAAAAAATTGTTAGTGAAACAATACAAATGAATATAAATTATTATTAATCCCATTCAAAAAGTATCCACAAATAAGTAACTGAGAATCTTGAGAATTCTTGTCACACAAAGCTAGCAATGATCATTTCTCACCATCTATTGAATGAAGCACTAGAGTGTCCTCGGTAATGAGATTGTGTATATATACCTATGGAAATAGCAAAAAAATAAGACCATATATCATCTTAATGACATGTACCAAAGAATAAATTGTAGCATACCTTAGAAGAGCCAACAACACTCTGTGATGTTGTACTAGGCTGAAATGAAGCAAGCTTTCCTCCAAATCCAAAACTAACACCAACTGGTCTCTTCAACCACTTAGGAGCTTTCAAGAGTGGACCTGAAAAGGGAAAAATGAAAAGATAGACATCATGTATTTGCATACAAGATCCCAATTCATTGAGAAAATCTTATAAGTGAGATTCCCATTTCTTAACTAAGTCATGTATGGTTATCACATAAAGCAAAACTTACCACCCACTTTATGTTTGAAAGCAATTAAAGTACTCTACTTGGGTTATTCACAAAGAGTCATTAGTCAAGTACTGTAGGCAACAAATCATGGGCATATCAAACTAGTAGAGCATAGATAGCAATAGTGATCATGCATAAATCTCATGAAAAAATTTGCATCAATTAAAGTAGATGTATTTTGACAATGAAAAAAATCTAGATGAAATAGACCTACCTTCCTAACACTTTCACTTCTACCTATGATTTTCATTAACACCGAAGGTATATTTAGATTGGGCAGATACTGTTGGGCTCTAAAGGCCCCTTATTGTGTGATTAAACAATACAGACAATTGGGGAAATGTCATTATATGTAATGACATAAGTTGGGGTTGAAGGTATTGTTTGATTCCAATTCAAACAATGGAGGCTCTTGTTGAAATCTACCTCCACCTTCTCATCATGGCAAGGACAGTGAGATGTAGTTAAACCATGGAATTCGTGCATATATTTTGATGAAAAATCTTGGGCCATCATCACTAGTGTTAGGTCTCAAAGTGTAGGTTTTAAACCATAAGGGGGTGCCAATCCCTTAATGCACTTTTGGCTCATGAACAAGGTAAGCAGGATTGATTACCTTCTACTCTTCAAGCTCTGCCAAACCTAGGCAGGTATACCTACACAATAAGGTAGATTTGCAAATAGATATGGTTCCTAGATTGAGCAATCTACTTACTATGGCATGTGAGATGAAACATATGCAAAGTTTTAATGTCTAAATGCTAGTGAGAGTAATTGAGAGTTCAAGTTTGTGACTTGTATTTTGTATGTAATATCTAATTATTACTAGTGCCTAGGTATGTGCAAGATCATCATGGAAAAAATAGGTGCTTAAGTGACAAAAAATTTAGAAAAATCAGAGTTAGGCAACTTGACATAAAAAATTGAATAAGTTATCTATATTATTTCAAAAATATGTAAGAATAGAATCTATAGCAAATTGAATTTAGTTTCTAAACTACTAGGTTTATTTAAAAAAAACATATATATATATATATATATATATTTGTGAAAAATTTGAAATTTCAATGCAAAGAGTGGCCTTAAATTTCAAGGAAAATAAGTAGGTATCCTGCCCTGACCACCCTAACCACAATAAAATGATAATATTTTTGTTATAATATTTTTAGATATAAGTAGAGGACTCATGTCCTAATGTGATGCATATTTTTTTGTCATTTTTTTCCAAGTAAATAATTAATTATGAATTTTTATTACAACTTAAAAAATTTATAAAAACCTCGTGATGTATGCATTCACCAACTTGGTCAAACTTCATGAAATTCATTTTTTTTCTTTTTTAATCCTATAGTATGTGAAGCATAGAATGTGATGTATCTTTTTCGTGATTCAAAAAAATGTGATACCATTTGAAAGCTATAGATGTTTTTTCACCAGCCTATCAATCAAGACTAGTCAGAATTCAAATAGAAAAATGAATAATAATTATTTGTTAAATTCAAAGCAAAGAATAATTTATATTGGTGGGAAAGCTGGAGAATATCCTTTAAAACCAATACCATCAATTTTGAAAAAAAGTCATTAGCCACATACCCTATACGCACTCCATCATATCGCCACTTTTGGCCCATCATGATCTTGTACATACCCACCTACCGCCAGTGGACAAAGTGGAGGGATGAATGATGATTTTGGAGATAGGGTTCTATAAGATAAGTAGATTCACTCTTCAGCTTAACTCGAACAGTTGGGCACTTTGAATGTTTGCACCTTATGAAAACATGCAAGTATGTCAGTTATTTGGACTCTTCTTAGTCATCCTAGTGATATCCCCTTATGCTACTATGAAGTTTTTAAAGGATTTAATTCAAATGTGAAAGGAAACCAATTAAGACAATCTATTCAAAAGGATTTTAATCCAAATAGGAACCTATCAAATTTGATTTCTTAAAATGAATTTTAATTCTTCTGCACACCAAAACTAGTCAACAGTGTCACACCACTACAACAAATGTGTATTGAAAAATTAAATGTATTTCCACACACTCAATTTGAATAGCATAAATAGCCACTTTGGAGATAGCCAAATAACATATAAGCATATAAATCCACACAATAGTTGAACACTTGAAAGAAAATTAATAATTATGCATAACCTTCTCCATTATATTTATCTTTGAGTAATATGCATTATAACAATAGTTTCTGATATGAGAGGCAATAAGCTATAGACCCGTTACAAAAATTTATGTCTTTTGATATCTATAATTAAGAAAATGAAATATTGTAGCAACTAAATGCACTAATCCATTAATCTCCAAGTAGAAGCTTGTGGCCACCTAAGATTTGTTCAAAGCTTCTACTCCATGATATGGTGCTCATACTATCGGCTGAATCCTTTCATCCTAATGGTTGCCTTGCCGTATCTAGTGTATCCATAGTTTGGTTGAGGAACAAATTGAATGCTGAGAGGTGATGGATGTATTCTTGTTCAACACAAGTATCTACATTGGAGATCACCTCTCTCATATCATACTCCCTATACATCATCTTCTTGAGCTGGTTGTGAGTATTTTATAAAATCATATCCTCATCATTGATCTCTTGTAATGCAGTAGTCAAAATCTTATTAAAATCTTCCTTCCAATCATCATATTCTCAAGGATTTCCCATATCATCATAGAGTGTCAAAGTCAAATTGAATCACTCAAAATCCTCGATGAGCCTCTTATGATATCCATTGTGTGCTTCTACCAATTTCTTATGTGTCTACATTGTCTGTCCTTTCAATATTTTCTTATCTTGAAGCTCTTGTCTCTTTTTTATTATTCTCCCCTGTAATTGTTCATTCTCCTCTAATGCTGAGAGTACCTGTTTAAATTTCCTCCAATATTCATCTACACATTTCATCATCTTATTGAATCTTCCCTTGATCATTTCGGATGTAGTCTTATACTTGATGGTTTTGACTTCCTTCTCCAATTCTTTACATTTTTCTTGAGATTTCAGATGGCGTTGCTTCCAATAAGTTGTATTAGCCATTGCATCCAATACTCTCTTATCTTTCTCAAGCCATGGGGAATACAATTCTAGTGTGGAAGAGGAAGATGATCTTTCTCTTTGATGTGATAATTCCTTCTTCAACATGTCATTTTCTTTAACCAACTTATCAATCTGTGCCTTGGTGAACTTTGCCACATTGACATTCAACTCTACTGTGTCCATGGGGTTGGTATCCCCTACTCTTTGAACCAAGAGATTTCCAAACATTTGGTTTGGATTATCAATCATAGCTAGTCTTTTGTCATGGGGTACAGTGACCAAATAAACAAGGTGGCCTCATTTGGATTGTATCCAGATCCTGAATACATCTTGTCACTTGCTTCGTCTATTAAATTCATTGTTTTATCTCCTCTCTTTCTGAAACTATCAAACACAATTGCAGAGCTTATATCCCATCCAGGAAAAAGCAATACTCCTGCTTCTTGGAGTAACTCTCTCCCTCTCTCAGGAGTGATGGACTCCATCTCTTTATCTATTTATTTTTTCAATTCTTTCAAAATAGTAGCTTCTCATTCAGGAGTGACATCTTGCATCTTTTGTCTCATTTTCTTGCCTTTATATTCATAAACAAATGATTTAAACTCAAGAGACTTAACAAAATATCCATTAGAAATGAACTCCTGTCTAGCCTTGACCCTAACATCATCTAATAATTCATTTGATGCTTCAAATCTTACAACATTGTGTTCCTAAGGAGGCTCATACCGTACAATTACAAGAGCACTTATTTTTTGTACTTTATCTTCCTCCTCATCACTCTCCTCTTCTTCACTCATATTAGTATCTACAGAAAAAATCACATCAAGAGTTGGTTGTGAAGGGATATAATCTAAGGGCTCTATATCTTCATCCTGCACTCTTGAATAGGTTGCATGAGGGGCATCAAAGACAAATGAAGGCACATTCTTTACCACTTCATCCATATGAGCAATGAGTTGCTCAATCCTTGCTAGAGGATCTTGTATTTAACCAAATGCCTTCGAATAAGATGGGACATTTCTTCTTTTCCATTCCTCTGCAAGCATAACCCTATTATATGCAGTCATTCTTTTAGTGGTAGAGGCTTCATCATGGTTTCTAATTACATCTTCAACTAAGAATTCATGCTCATATCTTGATAATGCCTGTGATAACCTTGCTTTGTGAATAAATCCTTCTGCATCAAAATATTTCCTTTTGTTACCTAGAGGGAGGTTATACTATGCTAATTTAGCATCAATTTCCTCATATCCCTCATTTGCAACCACTGTAAAGTCTCCAAAACATAAATTATTGGGCATGATCGATTGTTTGTTGTGTCCTTTGAGGTTTTTAGAATTATATTTTTCCAATTTCCTCACAAATGAAATTCTATCATGAACTACTCATGGAAACAAGTGTGGAGTTCCTTCAAACCCATAAAACCTAATCACTGTGTAGTAAGGAAAAACATACTAGTCTCCCCAATTATGATCCACATCTTTCCTTTGGTCTTAGAAACTTTTTCACCTCTGTGGATAAGTTATAATCACATGGATATCCAAACCACTCCATTAATGGTTTCACAAAAAACTCCTCAAAATAAAGATAATGAGATCTACCAAATCGACTATCCCACAGTGAAGTCCACATCTGTACAGGTTTGAGGTTCCTATTTTCATCTATATCTTTTATTCTTAATTCTTGACTCTAGACCCTTCTAACATGTCCCTTGTGCATGAGCAAATGGACGAACATAGAATAATGTTTGAAATGAATATATTCACTATTTTTTTTAATCTTTTCAAGCTCTCGGTTTAGGTCATTAGCCAAGTATCTAGCATAATTGAATGACCCAACACCATTGCTTTGTATGTCTATAGATAAGACCATTGGGGCCATAGACATGAGGGGTGGGACCTCTACCCCCAAGACCTGACCAACTAAATAATAAGTGTATCTGAAATATTCTTCAAACAAGTCCTCATGAAAATAAGGGTTTTCATTACTCGAAAACCTCCTGAGTTGGCCTGCTTCATTCTTAGGCCTATGCAAGGGTAGTTTCCATCATTTGTAGCTGGTATCCATATGGTGATAATCCATCAAGATATCTCTAATTGTGAATGGCAAGTTCATAGGACACTCCAGCTGAAACAAATTAGAAATTAAATCCTTAGAAATAACAAGCATGTCAGCCCCATTATGTGCTTGGATAGTTCTCCTCTTGGGGTCATATCTAATAGCCAAATCTTTAATTAATTCTACATTTATGAACACATTGGGCACCATGAGTCTTCCCAAGTTCAACCTCCATAGGTTGCAGACTGGTTGAAACCTAAATTATTTCCTGTAATGATACATGAAAAGCTCATACCCGCGTTGTGGTGTCCAAATATCCCCCAAGCCTTTATGTTTATCTAATAATCTATCCATTGAAGGATTCATTTGAGTAACCCTCCTGGGTCTTGGCCTTGACCCAGAGAATTGATCTGTCAGGTCTTGATTCAAGAGTCTCTTCTCATTTTTTTGTTTCTTAGCTTTAGGTTTTTTTGAATTTTCCTCCATTGTTCCAATTCTTAATCCTTTGAAAAATACAACTTCTCAGCCAGGATTGGTGTACTTACTTCGATCTCGCCTCCACTGGTTTCTACAACGTGAGAATTCATAGCTTTTCCTTTTTATCTTCTGTCCTCAGTGAAATCTTCTAGACTATGAAACAATTATGCAATCAACGTGTGATATAATTCACTTCAACTCTGGCTCATAAATACACCACCCGTTTCAGTCTTGTCATCAGGGGGAAGCATTTATTTTTAAATATCTAGATGATGCCTTGAGATGTCACATTAGTTAGTAATCAATCATCATTGTTGTATTGGTGAGACTACAAAATCCTTATTCCACTGATAGCCACCCTCTCCATCGATGAACAATTTTCCTTTGGTCTAATGGCGGGATGCCAAAATATATTACCTTGATACACATTAATTCCCCTGATATATAATAATTCTTGATAATTTATGATCATATGGGGCCATTGGGGGAATGTAGACATTCATTCCACCGATGTTCATGTGTTACAACGATGTGCTTACTTTTGTTGACTCTATCGGTCTATTGGGGGAACGCCTTAGGAGTTACCTCGATAGGGTGTTATACTAATACTAGGTTATGAACTATTTCATCGGGTCATTGGAAAGGCTATGATGGAGGTTTTTTCGATGATGAATTGTTAGAATGATAGTGCTAATTTTTACTTAGGAAAAAATATGGAGTCTCAAATTTATTTATGGGTGTGAGAATTTGGCAATGTGGGCTACAAAATGGATCTTGTCACACAAATTTCAATAATTTGTGTTGATTGCAAAATTAAAATGTGATGAATTTATATGGAATGTGGAGGAATGGTGGGTGGAGGCTAGTGAAAAATGTGAAAATTTTTAGTTCTAACAACTAGCACAATGAAAAATAACATGCATAGATCATACCAAAAAAAAGAGAGAATAAGAATCAGTAATGGATAACTAAATAAAGCTTGTTGTCTCCAAGAAGACAAATACCACATATATATGGTGTTCATTACCTAGCTTGACTATATCAATGTTAATCCTTTAATTTATAATATTCTTTATAGTATCCCCATGTTACTATAGTTCTGCCAAAGAATTATGACAAGATGAATGCTAGTTCTTCAATAAGGAAGATACTATTTCAAGCTAGTTGCAAATTTACAATGGTTGAGAAAACTCTTTGTTAGAGAGACAAATGAATCTCATAACATTACCCATGATTGAATAGGCTTTGCTACACTTGAAACTACTAATGCATGCATATCTAATCAGTTGAATTGTCCAAAGTACTTCTACAAGAACCAACTCAGATCTTTTCTGGACAACATATACATCACATTCACTGAGCACACCTCCCACACCCTCCTATTACCACAATTTTTAGGGGATTTCTCATGGTAATTTGGAAGTAAATTTTGGAGACACTCTTATAAAGAGAGCATGACTTCTTCATAGAGTTGTGTAAATATTTAAAATCCTTATCCCCAGAGCCACTCTACCAAATAGAATAAAATTATAGAAAATAAGGATATATTTTCCAATTAAAGAATTACTCCAAAATATTACCTGATGAGCCTCCACCAAACACAACCTCTTTGGAATCCATTTGACTGCAGGCCTAAAATGGATGCACATTAAAAGAGACAAATCCACATTAATTATAAAGATGTTCCTTATGAACAAAAAGGAACACAACTAACTCACCAAGGAAAAAACATAGTAGCATCTGGCAGGAAATTCTAAGTTAGGTGAACCTAGAGATAAGCTTGTCAAGAAATACTTGCAGCATGCTGAAATACTTGTAGAAGATATATTATATGTACTTCTAAGAGACAATTTTGAACACAAACACTTGTGATCCAAAATCAAATATGAGTGTATGGCGATGTTAAGTTTGTCCTCTTTGACAATTAGACAAAATACTCTTGGCCTTCAACTCACTTATATATAATAAATCCTTATGTCACATTTACATTAATTGATTAACACCATATGCCTATTATTGGTATATTTAAATATTTTGTATCACCTCCACTCATTCATGACCCATAATGAAGATTACATTCTAGCACTTGCCATAATGTTATCTGTGGATCAATCCACTTTCAAGGCTCAATCATGTTTTGGCTTTAAGTATCTAGAATTTGCAAGATCCACATCAATCCAGATAAACATCTAGACTTATATATTAAGACTCAAAAATCAAATATCACAAAAACAAGTAAACAACTAAAGAATCAAATCTTATCAGTAGGGTCACTTTCAAGTTTTACTTTCATAACATAGCCAATGCAAAAGAAAGAAATATAGAAAGTAGGTCAAAGGGATAATAAATTACAAGTTACATGAGTAACAACGATGAAAACAAACCGAAAAAAGTAGTATTAGCTGAACTCAAAAATAGATTATAAGTCAAAGACGAGAAACCTTTAAATGCTATTTATCTAGTGGTTTACATAACTTGTCTATATTTATAAGTCAGACAACTTGTAAAATGTATAATTGTTGGCATGGGGATGAAATTGGATTTTTGTTGACATTTGTTATTCTCATGGACAGGTATTGAAGCACTTGCATGGGAAATAAAGCTTGTTTGGATAGGACCTGGAGACTTTTGAAAAGGCAGACAAGGAATTTGGAGTTTTTTGTAACAAATTTGAAGTTAGCAAGGCCCTCTGCAGCAAATTTAGAGGTAATTTGAAACCTTCATTGGCGAAAGTAAGCTAATAGGAAACATAGGCATATTCCATTCTTATTAGGTAAACTTCAAATGAATGTAAGATAAATCTCAGAACAATGACTCATTATATCCTCTTCTTTCTATTATGGTTTGTACTAAAAGTAACTACTTTCAACAATGTTTTGGCATCTCTGTTTTCAGATTTATGTTTTTTTCTTTAAATCAAAAACTAAATTAATATGGGAATGCACAATATTATAGATGGATGAGCATCAAAGGTTGAATATGGATCAATATCATGTATATGTTGAGAGAGTATCTGATGAGAGGGACACTGAAAAATATCCATGTCCATGCAAAAATTGTCTTGGTGGAAAGGTGAAAAAAAGAAATATGATTTATCGACATATGATAAGATATGGGCATAGTGGTATAAGCCCTTGGGCTTAAAATTATTATGAAGATATGTTATAATGTTAGATTGTCAGAGATGAAGAGGCAACAAACATAGATGAAGTGGCTCCAAACATATATGAAGAGGCAAAAATGTTTGACAAAGGGTTTGAAGTTGATAGAATGTTGAATGAGGGTCTAAACGATGATTGGGTCAAGTCAATGGACGATGCTTTAAAGCTTGTGTATGCAAATTTCAAGTTAAAGTCATTTGACAACAATCCTTCAAATTATTAACTTGCAAGTGGTGCATGGTTGGACAAATGAGAGTGTAGATCAGTTATTGGCATTATTAAGTTCATTGTTACCAACTGACTCCACATTGCCAACAAGATGAATTCAATGTAAAAAGAAAATCAATAAGCTCGGCTTGGGGTATGAAAACATCCACACATGTGTGAATAGTTGTGTATTATTTCACAAAAATATTGCAAATGAGAGTGAATGTCTGAAATGTCATGAACTGGGGTATAGACAAGGGTTGAAATTAGTTGTGGTTCCTAGAAAGGTTCTTTGCCACTTTCCGATAATCCCTCGATTACTCTGAATGTATAGGTGTAGAGCCATTGTTGAACTTATGCAACGACATGCCCAAAATAAGAGCATTGATGGAAAACAACGACATGTGCTTGATTCTAAGATGTGGATGGAATTTGATAACAGATGGCCCAATTTTTCTCAAGATCCTCGTAATATAAGGTTGGGTTTTCCCATTCTCAGATTAAAGTACTAAATGGTCAACTTGGCCAATGTTTCTAATAAATTATAACTTGCCTCCATGGTTAGCAACTAAACTATTTTTCTTAATGTTATCATTGATTTTACTAGGAAAGAAAAGTGTGACTTTATAGATGCTTATCTAGAGCCATTATATAATGAGCTAATGGAATTATGGGAAGGAATTGAAGCATTTAAATCTTTAAGGGATGGTCATTCAATCAAATTCACTTTAAAAGCTTCCTTATTGTTTACGATTCATGATCTTCCTCCATATGACACATTGTATAGTCTCTCTATTCACGAATACCATGCATGTCCTGCTTGCAACTTTAAGAATTTTGTGAGGCACTCAAGAATTTTGTGTAAGTGTATTTATTGTGGACATCATGCTTACCTTAAAATGGATCATCCATATCATTTACAAAAAACACGTTTCAATGGTCAAGAAGAGAATCGTGAAGCGCCATTGCTAATAACAGGTGATTACATTGTGGAGAATGGACAAAAAAGAATGTCATTTATTGAAAATGATGGGATTGCTGGCAGTAGATATGATCCATGTAATGAAAGTGGTGTAAAATGGTTGTGCATATTGTATAAGTTGCCATACTTTAAGGATATAGCCATTAGGCATACTGTTGACTTTATGCATACTGAGAAAAATATAGCCTATGCTATTATAGAAAATCTTTTTGGCGCTCTTAATATTATTTCATCACGTGAAGACTTTCAAGAAATAAAGATTCGTTGAAATATTTGGGTTGAAAAATATCATAATTAAAAATATAGAAAACCTAGTGCTCCTTATGTCTGGACAAAGGAACAACATGCCCAATTCTTACAATTGATGTCTCAAACTCACTTTCCCACTGGATATGTAAGTAGCAACATCAGAAGCCAAACTGACATTAATAGCTTAAGAGGCCTCAAGACCCATGACTATCATGTCATAATTGAGAGTATTTTACCTATTGTGGTAAATCTATCAAGTTTGGCAAAGGGGCCAAGATTGGAAATTATAAAGTTGGGCCTAATATTAAAGAGAATGAGTTTACACATATTAGATCCTTCAAACTTTGATAGTTTGAGGGAGGAGGTTGTTGAAGTCCTTGGTCTATTGGAGCGAGAATTTCCACTAGCAATCTTTAACATTTCTATGCATCTTTTAATACATCTAGAATATGACCTAGAGTATTGTGGCCTAGTAAGAACAAGATGGATGTATCCTATAGAATGATATATGAAGGTTTTGAAAAAAATTGTCCGTACTATGGAAAAACCAAAAGGCAACATGTCTGAGGGATATTCAATGCAAGAGGCCATGGGATTTTGCACATAATATATGAAGGATTTAAAAATGTCAATCGATGTGTATGGGATGATGACGTAGATGAGAGAATTGTAGGTGAAGTATTAGAAGGCAATGGATGTCGCTTCAAGCTATCATATCAAGAAATAAGTGCAATACATGCCTTTATTCTTCAAAACACATCTTTGTTTGATAAGTGGCATGGGTAAAAAATTTTTACAGAATAATTTATTTACTCAATTGCATTTAGACATTTATATTATTAATCTTACTATTTGCACGTCAGTATTCTATGTAGAAAATATGAAGAAGAGAATCAAACTTGGATGCAACATCGACCTCAAAGGCGTAGACATCATGATTTGATTGGAGTTGATTCTTTTCCAAACTTTGAAGAATGGATTGCAAATGTAATCAGTGATGCAAAAGAAGAAGGTCAAGATATAACAATAGAGGAAAGTGAGCTTTCATGACCTCCACATTTATGGGCTATGCATTTTAGTGGAATGTGGTCCTATGGTAGTCATTTAAGAGTGGAAGAAAAAGACAAAGGAAAGACAAATTGTGATTGTGTTGTTAGTGTTGAATTTATTCATGAAATTGAGAATAAATTCTATGTTGGATTCATACAAGAAATTATTCAAGTGTATTTTGGTGGAAATAGTCCTATATTATTAAAATGTAAGTGGATTTGACCATCTGTAGTACAATTTGATGAGTATGGATTTGTACGTGCTAATACACGACAATTTTTATCAAAGATAGATGAGTCGTATGTTTCCTCTCTTCAAATTAACCAATCATTTCTAATTGATGATGTAAGAAGCCCAGGTTGGTCATATGTAATTCAAATAGAGTCTCGTTTGAGATGAAAATTCATGGAAGTTGTTGATGTAATGCCTGATGGAAAATATGTTAATTTACAAGAAACATTCAAAGAAGTGGACGAAGACAATGAGGGACTATTTGAAGAAGAGATTTTGATTACCAATGAAGAAATTGGGACATATAATGTATTGCATTTCACAAATGAGGATGAGGAAGAAAATAAAGTAGATGTAGACATGAGTGATCAAGATTCTGATCTTGCTGGAAATGCAGATGATTATTGATGAGCCCCATTTTATGACCATTTATTTAAGACTTTTATGTTGTTTTAAGACTATTTTATGTTTTAAGGACACAAACCTTTAGACTAATACTTGTTTCAAAGCTTTAAAGTTGAACAAAATTGCTATATGAATGCAATATGAATATTTTTTCATATAAAAATGAGGATGCAATATCTCTGTATCAAGTTCCACATTATTGTTTTTGTGGACATTAGGAAATAAAGAAAAAGAATTTAAGGCTCAAATTAGATGATAGTGATTGCAATGTTGAAATTCTCTTGTAGATTATGAGCACTTTCGTGAAGAACGCGTGGCCAAGAATAATGAATATTTATCACGTCTTGGTTTGACATCAAATAGGCAAGTTGTAAATCCACTAAGTAGTAAATTAATTGTTTAATACTATTTAATGAAATTTTATAGGCAAGAGCTTTATGTATATAAGACATGATATGATTTTTTTTAATTTTATAGGAAAGAAAAAGAGAGCAGAGATAATGCAAAGATAAAACAAAAAGAAAGTAAAGATACAGTGCTGCCAGCTCGTAGAAGCCAATGCTTTTGTGATTCAACAAATGAAGATGGTGAAAAAAATAGTTGGGATGAAGTGAAATCTGTGGAGACCACTACTGATCTACCTACTTATGGCACACGTTATGTGGACAAGGGGCATGAAGTTCCAATTAATCAAAGTCATGAAGAGAGTTCGTTTGCATCTGATGTGCCTGCTGAGAGTGCACTTGTCGCATCTACAACTTTTGAAGGAATTAGATAATCAACCAAAAATATTTGTAGTGGTGAAAAAAAAGATGTGCCTGATTATGTTAAAATACAAAGGTTGAGTCAAGATTTATATAGATCTACAAAGAGGAACACAAAATAAAGAATATTAGAAGGGAAGAAGCCATTCTTGATTGAGGTATCAAGAGATGGTGAACCCATTGGGAAAAATGCTACAAGGTGGGCCTTTGAGTTGGGCGTAAGATGTAGGGCCCATTTGGATATTTGCAAATCAAATTTTGTACAACAAGATCCATGAAATGTGGAATATGTTATACAAAAAATGGAAAATTCCTTTGACACTGTTGGTGGAAAAATCTCTAGAAAACATTACAAGCACAAGATGAGACTTTTGATGAACAGTTTTAGATAAAATTGCAAAAAAACAATCATGGAGGGAAAATATATGTTAGAATCCACTCTATCTCCCAAACAGTGGGAGGCATTGAAAGAAAGTATGTGTTTCAAATAATATTTGACAAAGAGTAACAGAGGAAAGAAAGCAAGAGATAATATGAGGACTGAATAAACATTTGGTTGAGGCGGGTTGCAGGCCAAAATGGACAAATGTGGAGTAAGTGGATGGATTTTTGGTTCAATTTACATTGTGTTATTTATTTCAATTTTTCATTGAACTGAATATATGTTGAAATTGACATTGTATTTTAGGTGGAAAACAATAATAGAGAAGCAAGTGTAGAAGATTTTGTCAATTATATGGTAGCACTAGATCATACTAAGTCTAATACTAGTATCAAGAGGAAATCTAGTTTGTCAATATAGATTTTACAACCATCTATTGAATGCACAGTAAGAGCCTCTCCAAATCATGTCAACTCAAATGAAGACTACCAACATATAATGAGTTGCTTAAACTGTCTCACTGAGAAAGTTTCACAATTGGCTGCCTCTGTTAAGCCTATAATTTTTGCATGGAATGACCATAATTCCATGGGTTTAGATCAGGTAAGAGGGTATCCCTCAATATTTTTATTCTCAACTATATCATCTTTATATTGTATTATAAAGATGTCTGTAAATTTCATAAATGTTTTCCACAGCATGCCTTTATAAAATTACTCTCATGATCTCCAGGAAAAGTATTACGATCATATATAGAACAATGAATATATGAAATTTTTCCTTTTGTTTCATTGAAATCCATTGTGACTATCCTAAATGTTGTGATTGAGTTTTATGAAAAAATAACTATGAGATCAATGAATGATCTATTAGGTCTCAGAAGTGCAGGTTTTTAAACCATAAGGGGGTGCCAATCCCTTAATACACCTTTGGCCCACAAACAAGGTAAACAAGACTGATTCCCCTAATATATATTAATTCTTGATAATCCATCATTATATCAGGCCATCAGGGAGTGAAAAAATTCATTCCATCGATGTTCATGTGTTACAATGATGTGCTTGCTTTTGTTGACTCTATCGGTCTATTGGGGAGGATGCCTTAGGATTCAACCCGATAGGGTATTGTTACACCGATGCTAGGTTATTAATTGCTTTCATTGGGGGAATGCAAACATTCATTCCACCGATGTTCAGGTGTTACAATGATGTGCTTTCTTTTGTTGACTCTATCGGTCTATCAGGGAGGACGCCTTAGGAGTCAGCTTGATAGGGTATTGTTACACCGATACTTGGTTATTAACTGCTTTCATCAGGCCATCGGTGAGGCTATGATGGGGGTTTCGCTAATGAGGCATTGTTAGGTGGATAGGAATGGGGAAAGATTATGGAGTCTCAAACTCATTTATGGGTGTGACAATTTGGCAATGTGGGCCATAGAAGCATGAATTTGCAAAAAATACTAATTAATCCCGATTTTTAATTTTTTTTTAGGATTTTAGCCAAGCATCCTTAGCTTGTTCGAAAGCACATGTTTTACGCTTTTAGCCATAATAGCAAGGAAATGAACTATTTTATAAAATTCTTTGATAGACATGTATGAAAAATGTGTTAGCATAGACAAGGAGTGAACTCTTTGAAAAAATGCAAAGACCAGACCTCATTTCTTTGAGGCATTTTTTCAAAGAGTTCACCGCTTTGTCTATGCTATTGCTTACTATTATTATTTTGATATATTTTTTCCAAGCATCAATAGCTTGTTTGAAAGCACTTGTTTTAGGTTTTTAGCCATAACAACAAGGCAGTGAACTATTTGAAAAAATGCTTTGGTAGACATGTATGAAAAATGTGGTAGCATAGACAAGGTAGTGAATTTTTTGAAAAAATGCCTCAAAGAAATGTGGTCTCATAGAATGCCATGACAAGCAAATGCAATTGGTAGCTGCTCCTAGTTATTAGTTATACAATGTGAAGTAATTGCATAACTCCTTAGGTTGACTTTGTAAAAACTATATTATAATTGAAATTTTCTCATCTATCATCATCTAGTTATTGGTTATGCAATGTGAGGTAATTCTTTGAGTTTGAAAGATGTGCAATGCAATTTAATCAACGATATGAATATAAACTACAAAAACCTATTTTTTACAATTCATTAGCTAGACTCTTTATTTTATTTTCTCTATATCTCTATGCTATGGAAATTCCTTTCAATTTCAAAAAAATAGTTTTTATCTCTTGTTCTACAATTTTTACCTTTTTTTTAAATCCTATTTTTTCTCTACTTTTTCCTGATTTTTTCAAAAAATCTTATACTTTTGGTTTGCCGATTTTTTCTCCAAAATATTTTTGCTGCTATGGATCATAAAGCAGTAATAAAACTCTTGAAATTATGTTATTTTCTCATAATTTTTTTATTATTTGCAGTTCCAAGCTTCTTTACTTGCTCATACAAGGTTTCCTTGTTCTCGTTTGCATTGATTTAGGTGGCTAGGCGAGTTAACTTCAATTTTTTTATGATTTGGTGGATTCTTGAAGAGTTTTGTGCATTTTGTAGTCAAATTGCTAAAACAGGTCTTTCAAGACAAAGTTGAGGGTTTGTGAGTATACAAAAATGGATTCTCACCCATTCCACTTATTGTGACTTTTATGCTTGGAAAGGCTTTGTTGACTATTTTTTACATGAATTACTCATCTAGATATTTTTTTTGCTTGAAGGTTAAACTACATGCAAAGCAATTTTATCAAAGCAACATGAAAACAAGAATTCCTTGATGTCAATCATAGTTGTGTTGGAGTTGAGGTAATATAATATTTGTTGTGGACAAAATTTTATAGCTTTTGTATTCTTTACTTGACTTATATTAACTTTGCATGATGATTAAAACACATGCAGGGAAATTATATGAAAGTAGAACAAAAAGGAAAAGACCCTATCAATAGAGCTCTCTACAAAGCTACACAACTTTAGGACAATGTTGACGGTGATTATGCTGAATTCAAGGAGTATATGCATGATATTGATAGTACTACTAGTGCTAAACTTGAGGTGAGTGATATGAAATGTTACTTTTCCTTGATTTTGAAACCCTTCATGTATTAATGACTGTTATAATCCCAAACATTGAACAAGCTTATAGAATAGTGAATAGACGACTAAAACATTAAATGTAACCCATAGAACAATCATTGTACCTACTTTGTCACTTTTCAGTGGGGATTGTTGGCACTTCAATACTTTATGATGCTTGACTGTGTTTTAGGCCATTGTAATTGACCTTGTGAACATCTTGAACTTAGTGTGTTGCTTCTTTCATTGGATGATACATGTTCTTTCCTTCACGGATTTGTTGTTAACTCTTCATTATGGCTGTTGTTATTAAAAAAAAAGTTTCTTTTGATATTCTTTCCGCTTTCTCTTAATGTCTTCTTGCTATTTAGTAATGTTATTTGCTGCTCAATCCATTAAACTCATTGTTACAACCATAAAACTCATTTCCCTTGCACTAAACTCATTGCTATAGCCATGAAACTCACTACTACTGCTACTTGTTCATTGGACATCATTCCTAACTTCTTTTTGCATACTCTTACACTATTTTCTAACAGTGAAAGGCTCTTTCTCTATTATTTATGTGACCTCTACATCCAACCTTTTTTTTTTACTCCTTTACTATTGCTATGAAAGCCACAGAGAAAGACTGCATTATTTCCTCAATGACTTAATGACTATCACATGTTGCCTTGATACATTTTGCTATTTGTTCTTCTTTTATATGTCATCATTGGCAGGGTTATGTTGACTACATGGGGTTATGTTTTAGAGCTTTAATGCCACTGTTTTTGTACATCCCAATGTATTTCACCTTCACCTTGCATCAGTAGTACTAGTGCTTTCATATTACATTCTTTTTTTTGTGCATTAGCCACCTTTTTTTATGTGTAATAGTGTTGTCATAACCTTATGTGTCTAGTATGTGTGCATGGTAATGCAATGTTTATACTTGTGGCCTTTGTATTTGATTAGCATGAAACTAATAGTAACATTGTAAGCACTGCTATGAGTGTTGGTTTTTTAGTAAATTAGATCATTGCAATTATTTTTGAAAATTTTCTTTTGCAATTATTTTAACACACACATGCAAGTACTATTTAAGTAAGTATTGGTTGTTTTATTATGTAAACGAGGGTAATAATTACCTATCTAATATAATGTGTTATTTTTTTTCTTTTTGCAGAAATGTATTAATGATAAACTCAAAGAAGGGGATAAAGTTAGGGTGTTGGATCCATTTGATGGTGATGTTGCGGACATTGGGTGGATTCACTCCCTATCTATTGTACATGGAGTCAATTTGAAAGGAACAAGAGATGCAAATGTAAACATTTTAAAGGTCACAAGTAACATACCCCTTATTTATGAAGACAAAATAGATGGAGCTATTTGTCTGAAAGAGCAAGAGGGAACCTTCACATAGTGGTCACTAAAATATTTGCAAAAAATAAAATAATTGAACATGTTTATCATGTACTAGTTAATGTTAGACATATTGGCTCACTGCTTTATGCAGTATTTTGAATGTGTTGTTCAGGGATCTTAATTATCATGGTGTATTTGAAAGAGTTGGAAACTCTTAGACAACTTTAACATCTTGTAACTTGATATATATATATATATATATATATACTTGCATTAAATTTTTTATAGCAAATTACTTTAATTTATCATGAGGTTGAATTAATCTTTTAATCCTAGCATGTTGTAGCTTGTTCGTATATGTAATATTTTTATTTTCTTTTATGTTTTAGTTCAAGTTTAATATTATGTTAGTTTTGCATTATAAAATTTATGGTATTTAATAAATTATTCATTTCATGACTATATTTACTACCAATTAATGGAAATTAGTAAATAAAAATGACTAAATTAATAACTAAATATATGACTAAAGTAATGACTAAATTAATGACTAAAGTAATGACCAAATTAATTACTAAATATATGACTAAATTAATGACTAAATATATGACTAAAGTAATGACTAAATATGACTAAATTAATGACTAAATATATGACTAAAGTAATGACTACCATGACTAAATAAATGACCAGTTAACAACAATCAATGATTAAATAAATCACTACCATGACTAAATTAATGACTAAATCAATGACTAAATCAATGACCAAATCAATGACCAAATTAATGACTAAAATCAATGACTAAATAAATGACCAAAATTGTTTATTCATAAATTTAGTGGTGTTATAAATGACTACAAATAAACCACTAATAGTCACTTGACTAAAGTTAGTCATTTATATGCAATTTTTAGTAGTTTATTTAGTCATATATTGTTGTTTGTGTACTAGTGCTCCCAACATGATTCATCATTACAATGAGTAGCAAATTCCAAATGGAAAATAGTAAACTAAATGCATATACTAATAGAAAAATGTCAAAACTTAAAATGTAGTGAATGGAGGCCTCTAATCATCTATAATCTCCTCATCACTGGAACTGTTGGACTCCATAAGGTTAAGATCCCTCAAGCTCACACCAACCAACCCACGCCAAATTAGGGTAACCCCAAAACAATTAAAAATAAAAAATTATTATTAATTTTTAAGTTAAGTTGACCCATAGATGTGGGGCTTGATGGGAGATGGCTAGGCATCTCCCAGCCTCCTGAGAAATGCCTAGGTGTCTCCCAAGGAGACTTGGAGATGTTTCTCTAGGAAACTTGAAAATGTCTCCATGTCTCCAAGTCTCCTTGGGAAACACAGAGACATTTCCCCATCTTTGGTGGAGTACCGATGGCGGTGGCGAGACGATGGGAAACACTAAGTACCAGTTTCCCCATCTCCAAAACGTCCCTATTTCTGAAATGCAACTAGATAGGGGGGAACTCGTTTATGTGGAACACTAGTTATTATAAATAGTTTAGATGAGGGTAGATAGCATCTTTTATAAGAGACACGCATAACTCCCACCTATTCTTGGTAGTTGGAGTTACTTGTCACTTTGATATATATGCCACCTCTATTAACCATTTATTTAGCATCTCCCTAATAGGTGGAACTCTGGCCTATTTCTAGTAGTTGGAGTTATTCTTCCTATTGGTTGTATTCATATCACTTATATCTATATCTACTCCACCTATCTCTTATTTTTGATGATGGAGAGTGAGCTTCCTTTATATTATTTGTGTATCTCTTGTATTGCTGGTAACTAGCTCTATTTTGCTATTTTGATTCTAGGACCATTTGTTAAATAGTTCTATTGTATCTACTTCTACTCTAGGTCAAGGATAGTTTCTCACTTATTTGCAAAATTAAACACCAACAAACATTATTTGGAAGACTAAATTTGTGACATGTAGGTATGAGGTTACCAAGTTGTCATAGAAGCCTTGAAGACCTATCTAATATCTCATTTCTCACTTATATCCATTTTTGCATCCATGGTATTTTATTCATTAGTAGTTGTTATTGGAAAGGAATGTGTCTAGCCTACAATAGGGCTTTCCATGATATATGGAATGTGATCAAGTGTTCTATTATACTATAAAACTACATCCTTGAGTTGATCTTGTTCTCAACTAAACCTTATGTTATGCGTCTATCCTACATCCATGGTATGCTTGCATAGTGGATGGCTAGAACTCTCCTTTCTTTTATCTTTATCAAACAAAACCATTATTTTTTCCTTAGGAAAGATCCTTTGCATTTGGTTGCATATGATTCAAAGATATGTAAAAATATTTTATATGTAATGGAATCCCACCTTAATATATCACTTATAAGGTTTATTGAACATGCCTCCAACTAGAAATATTTTGTAGTTTACCCTTCATTGTGCCTATGTTGCATGGGGTATATACTTTTTAATTAAAAAGGACCAAGGTCTTGTTTCTTTTCTTCTATATTGATACCTTAATGGTCTCTCAAATTTTGTTATAATGCACGATTATTTGAAACGTTAGAGCTATATTTGTATTTTAATTTGTGTGTAACTATAGTCATAAGAGAGGTATTGAATTAAATTATTTAGAATACTACTTAAATTTTCAAGATAGATCTCATGTATGGTTGAGGGTGATCAAAAATTTTCTTGAGTGAGTGAGGAAGGAGAATGCTTGAATATACCTACACAAGTAGACACATGGTCTTCTTATTTTGTGATGTAGTTTATTGTAAAACCAATTTATGGATCCACATTATCATGTAACACTCATCAAATTAGGAAACATTTTAAAAGATATTTCCTAATGAATCCTTAGAAGAACCATAGGATTCTAACTTCTTTTGATGGTTGTTATATACACACAAGTATATATATAATATACATATATGTAAATTCTTATGTATATATAGGTATATATGTACACACACATGTGCATATGCACACACACATATATCCTTGTTCATTATCTTTGGAATTTTAGGATCATTTTAGGGTTGTGATGTTTATAGAGACTTTAAACTTAGTAATAGTGTAAGACATTAAAGACTTCAACTTAGTAATTTTGTACAAAATGCTCACATCTCTTGTGTTTATCTTGATTGCAGATGATTTAAGTTTTTCTATAGTTGTTCATATATATGTTGATCACAACAAAGGTTTTCACGAGTTGGCTGTGTGGTTCTAGCCATACATGATGCTAGCGATGTGGTCATGGAGTTCAAGAAGATGCTCAAATACATTGGCTATGATTTTCTCCCAAGCATTACTTTCATCATTTTTTTCATTTCGTGGCTTGTCTTGCACATCATTTATTTTCCTATCTAGGTCATTTGGAGCACAAGGTAAGCTTTCATTTTTCCAATTTTCTATTTTATAATCTCTCACATATAGTGTTATCGAAAATGATAGCTTTAAGAAACCTAAGAAATGACCATTAGAACATACATAATTGTGGATACCTCTAAAAATAACATTGAAATTAGTAAATAGTAAATACTAAATGATATTATTATATTGGAAAAGGCAACCCTTGAAAGTCTATTCATATGTAAAATTCAAACTTGAAATTAAGCACCCATCTACACACTTAAGGATATGTTACAAGTTCAATTCCAACAAAGAAATGCAATGCAAAAGCTAGAACATTAGATCATATGCTAGTTCCTTGGATTATTTTTATTTTCAAACTCCTCGTGTTATGCACAAGTTTGGGCACACCTAGATCTGTAGAATAGTAGAGTGAAAAATCCCATGCATATTAAAACTCAATCAATTAAAGTGAAAGAATTGAAGTTGTGCCAGATCATTCCAAATCAATTAAGTTCAGGTCATTCAACAGGAATTGGCAGATGAAAAATGATACAGGTATTGAAATTTATCTAGATATAGCCCAAGTCCAATTCCCTATTTCTTTCCAATTGACATGTAACTTGAAAACAAAGTCCTGAGAAAGTATGAAATGGCTACTAAATGGAAGCTATAATCCTAAAAAATGAGCATGATTACTTCTAGATGCATGAAAACATCCAACAACATTTCACAGAAACACCCATAACTATGGACTTGTCATAGGTCTACCCTTTGAAGCTTAGTATGATTACCCTTGTAACTCCCTCTCCATGCATCACTTCATTCCTTTTCAAGGTGACTGTCATGCTTCTAGCACTGTCACAATCTCCATTACCACTTTTGGTTGTCCTTTCATGCATACAAACCCTTGGTTTTCATGCTTCTCATTTCTTTCATTTGTATAATATCAACACCACTAGTGATCTTTCCATTGTCATCTATTTCAGTTTAAAGTCCCTTGGAACACCTCCTCTGAACCCTATATCCTTGCATTGAATGGTGTGCTTCAAATTGTGTTTGTATGTTGCCTTGAATTGTCATAAGGTTTCTTAATAGGTCTTTGAAACCATTGCTTCTCTAACATTTTTTTATTCATTAACTGTCATACTTACAATCTACCTTCAAATTGCTATTCTTTGACTATCATTGTCTCTTATTACTTTCATGCTCATTAACCCTCAAAAACCTCACCTCTTGGTTATCCCCTTGTCTCATGACTAGACCGTAGGTCAACACCTCCTCTTTCTTTATTGCCCGAAATGTCCTTTTTCATGTTTTGGCTTGACATGCCATGCATGACTATCAAGATCATTACACTGTACCTTTTCTTTATTACTTACTCCACTTCCAAGATTATATGCAAGATACCCTTATTAATATATTTTCCTATGCAATATTTTATGTCCTATTTGACTGCCTTTATAGTGACTTAGGGTTTCATGCCTATGAGTGTGGGTGATAGTGAACATGGTTCCAAGAGAATCGGGAAATCTACTGTGAAGAAGGCATGATTATTCTCTCTTAAACAAAAGTGACCTTGCCTTAAGCTAATAGGACTAAGCACCATTTTTGAAGACCACCTTGCCTTAAATCTCATTATCCAATTGTTTCCATGTTTTATTTGAACCTGTCGAGATTGTTTAAACCTTAAAATTCCCTTTCAAAAGTGACCTTGAAGGAGACTTTCAATGGACCTCCCTTTTCTTCTAGGCATATTCCTCCTTGCATTTCATGCTCATACATTCTTTCATTTCCTTACATTGTATTTCAAATTCTCTTCATGAAAGATACCACTATCATCAGGGAGGACTGTCATATGATGAGTTACCTTAAACACTTCATCTTTGTATCCTCTTGTCGCTCATGGGAGATCTGCTCAAGACTATCTCTCTGTCATTGTCCAAGGTTTCTTCTTATGATGACTGTTATGGTTCCCTTGAACACTTTCCTCACCTAGACATTAACTTAGAGCTCAAAAAATTTGTGAATACTCAGACATGAGAAATTCACAATACTTAACAGATCCTAAAATTTTAACTAGCAAATGAGAATATTGAAGGTTTAATTGAACTTGAAAAAATTCTTTTGACATATGTATCCAACCCAAAAATAAAATGGTGAAAGATCATGTGAAAGAAAATAAAACTTAGTGTTCCACGGGGTTTCAGGGATGGGGATAGGGGGAAAATAGGGGACGCATTTCAGGGACATAGGGATGAGGGGTCTAAGTTTGGGGGTGGTGAGGGGACGACGGGTGGACAATAGTAGGGGGTAGTAGGGTGTTGAAATACATATAGTACTTGAAAAATAGTTATAAAAAGATGTACGAGCTTTAAAGGAATAGATTTGTGACAACAATCATGGTTCTTTAAAATGAACATAGCCACAAGGCTCCAATCAACAAACTCACCCACAACAATAATAAAATTTGTTCAAATGTATGTAATAACATACATTTGAACAATTTTTTTAAAAAAAAAAACTACAAGTTTCGTCACAATTTCGACAAACCTAAACTGACGAAACAATAAAACCTCTGGTGAAGTTGTTATACATGCGATGCTATTTTTGTTGCAATTTCAACACACCTAAGCCGATGAACCACTAAAACTGCCGAGGAAGATGTTATGCATGTGATGAATTTTTGGTGATTGTTCATTGAAATTGCAATGAATGTTTGGTGATTGCTCGATGCTTTCAAAGAGGCATTTCACATTGTGTTGTAGTTATTTTTCATCGCTAGATGGATGAATTTTGCGTCGATTTTCTGAAGAACACCAATTCAATTTTTTGTGGTGATGAACAATGATGCTGGGTCATGGTATTGACGTATAAAAGTTGGTTGTGAAAGTGATGAAAATCTAGCGATGAAATTTATATGTGTGTTTAGTCGGTATTTCGACAATAGTTTGTCAAAATGTCAACAAACATTCGTCAAAAGTTGGAGTCCAATAGAGTAGTGACCCTATTGCTATGGAAAGCTAGGTCACTCACTAACTTTCTAATGCAGTAGGGTTGACAAGGTAGGTGCAACGTATGCCTCATATAAATGGGGTCTCACGGTGATGGGCAACATATGCCTCATAGAATTGGGGACTCATGGTGATGTACATCACTGTGAGTCCCCATTTCTATGAGGCATACGCTGCCCCTACCTTGTCAACCCTACCACATTGGAAGGCTCGTGGAGCATTGTCAAGCTAGCTCACTCACTAGCTTGCCAATGTGGTAGGGTTAAAAATGTAGGGGTAGCATATGCCTTATAGAAATGGGGACTCACGGTGATGTACCAATGCGGTAGGGTTGACAAGGTAGGGTCAATGTATGCCTCATAGAAATGGGGTCTCACTAGCAAGATAGTGAGCTTGTGAGCTCACTATCTTGTCTCACAAGCTAGTGAGCTTGGGAAGATAGTGAGCTCACTCACTAGCTTTCCAATGTGGTAGGTTCCCCTACCTTGTCAACCCTACCGCATTGGAAAGCTAGTGAGTGAGCTCTACATCATTGTGAGACCCCATTTCTATGAGGCATATGCTGCCCCTACCTTGTCAACCCTACCACATTGGCAAGCTAGTCAGTGAGCTCACTATCTTTCCAAGCTCACTAGCTTGTCAATGCAACCACATTTTTGATACATTTATACGAAAAAACTATTGTCAAACAATTCAAATGCCTTGTCCATGCCTCCATTTTGAGCCATGATTGCAAGATAGGTTGCACCTTTCCCCATGTTACTAACTTAGCCTTGAATAAAGAGTCTTGAAACAATGGAGAGAAGGGTTAGAATCCCTTATAGGTAGACTAATCAAGGAAACATTTAAAATATATCACAACATAAGTGATGAGGTAGGTTTAGTGATGAGGTAAATTTAGAAATAGAGATGAAAACCAAAATAGATTCAAAGATCTATCAATGTGGGAGGAGTATATTCCAATTTTTTAGAGAGATGTATGGAAAATTTGGTAGCATAGACAAGGCAATCAATTTCTTGGTATAACTGTTTGACAAAATACCTCAATGAGATATGTCCTTGTGGACTATAATGATTGCGGGATATGCAAAAAATAGATTTATTGAAAAGGCTTTAGAAAATTTCAAGCATATGCAAATTGTAGGTGTAAAACCAAATTCAACTAAATTTTCCAACATCCCCCATGCCTATACCAAAATGAAAGCTTTGGAGAGTGGTATGCGCATCCATAGTAAAGGATTGAGAAATGATATTTTATTTTACTTCCTTATAACTTATGTAATGTATATGTGTATAGAAAATGTGGAAGCATACACAAGGTAAGTCAATTGTTTAACAAAATATCTCTAAGATATGTGGTTTAAAAATGTAATTGGAAAGTGTAAAGAATTGCATAATTTAAAATGTGCATTGACAAGCTAAGGCTATAATGACAAATAAACAATGCTCAACATGGAATATGTAAAATAAAAAAAATGAAATCAAGTCATAATAGAATGAAAGAAAATGTGTAAAGACTTCACATACCTAAAAAACCAAAGTTTCAAATGGAGGATTTCTACCCAATTATGTGGCCTTTGCTTCTTCTTTCTTCAAACTCCTCAACAATTTGACTTCTTCAAAAGATTGTTCTCCTCCAAACTTAAATTGTATATCACTTTTGAATGGAATTCAAACTTGAATTGATATTATATTCCTTTCAACATGAAAACTATGCTATTTCATGCAAATGTGGTGGAAAGATCATGAAAATGGTGGAGGAATGTGAAAAACATGCATGCACACTTCACAACATCATCAAAAAGCTCTTTTTGGTTGGAGCACACACAAAACTAGGAGAATATGCAGAATGTGGGCCTTGAGATAATGGGTATATTGAGTTTTTTACCATTTTTAGAGCAAGCCAAAACACACTCATGTTATAATGTGAGCGCGTTATGTCTTGCTAAAATAACGGCCATAGCTCTACTACTTCAAAATGTGCTCGCGTTATGAGAAAGTTGATTTTTTATAGGTTTCTTTTCTCTCTCTTTCTCTCTACCATCTACCCTCAACCCACAACCCTTAATACCTCTACCCTTAAACCCTCAACCCTCTACCCTCAACCCTAAAGCCTCAAACCTATACTCTCAAACCATAAACCTTCTATGCTCAACCCTAAACCCTTAAACCTTCTACCCTCTATCCTCAACCCTCAAACACTAAACCCTCAACCCTGATACCTTCTACCGTATACATTGGATCCTTAACCGTAATCCTTCAACCATGTACCCTCAACCCTAATTCTTCAACCATATGTAGGTCCTCAACCCTATACCCTCAATTTTCAACCCTCTACCCTATGCATTCAATCCTCAACCCTCA